>CM077179.1:35804922-36317422 GCA_039654105.1 Coreius guichenoti | reverse complement strand
ATGTGGGAGATTTTTCAATTAAAGGGTTAGTTCACCCAAAAATGAAAATCCTGTCATTAATTACTCACCCTCACCCTCCAAACCCGTAAGACCTTCATTCATCTTCGGAACACAAATTAAGATATTTTTGATTAAATCTGAGAGCTCTTTGACCCCTCCATAGACAGCAATGTAATTAACACTTTCAAGGTCCAGAAAGGTAGTAAAAACATCGTTAAAATAGTCCATGTGACTCCAGTGGTTCAACCTTAATTTTATGAAGCGACGAGAATACTTTTTGTGCGCAAAAAACAAACAAAAATAACTACTTTATGCAACAATTTCTTCTCGTCTGTGTCAGTCTCCTACGCAGTTTTACGTTGGTCAGCTCCTGCGTCAGCATCACGCGCATGCGTCATGGTGTTCACGTGAACAGCATCGGCCAATGGTGAGTCTGCGACTGACGTAGAACTAGGAAGCTCTGCACTGCGGTAACAACGTAAACTGCGTAAGACACTGACACAGACGAGGAGAAATTGGTGCATAAAGTAGTTATTTCTGTTTGTTTTTTGCACACAAAAAGTATTCTCGTCGCTTCATAATATTAAGGTTGAACCACTGTAGTCACATGGACTACTTTAATGTTAATTACATTGCTGTCTATGGAGGGGTCAGAGAGCTCTCGGATGTCATCAAAAATATGTTAATTTGTGTTCCGAAGATGAACGAAGGTCTTATGGGTTTGGAACGACATGAGGGTGAGTAATTAATGACAGGATTTTCATTTTCATCACTATCCCTTTAAGGGAATTTTTTTGTCCCTAAAGATGATTTTAAAGAAAAAAATCTTTTTAGTTTTAAAGGTGGTGTGTGTAATCTTTTAAATACTTTATTCTTTATCCATGCTTAATGTGGAGAAACTATAAATGCTTCACAATAAATAGCCATTCGTTTGTGGCACTATGTTCAAAACATTGCTCTGTGTGTTCAAGCATCTAAACCAGCCAAACCCATCTAACACTGAATGAACCAATGATGTGTGTTTGGGGTAGTGTGACCACCCGTCCTGCATTTTGCGGGACAGTCCCGAAATTGAGAGCTTTGTCCCGCGTACCGCAAGACGTACGTAGTGTCTGTATTCAGTTATGTCTGTATTATTATTATTTTTCATCCCTGAAATTACAATACCACAGTAAGAAATATAATAAAAACTGTGACTGGCATTTAAAAATGTTTGTGCAGCCGTCATGTTCTAGCTGTGAAAATAACCAACCAACGCAATCGTAGAGAGAGGTTTTCTCGCTGATGACAACTGAGTGGACAACGCAAAAGAATAAGTGCGGGCCTCATCAAAGTCGGTAACCAGCTACACCAGCAAGGATTTCATACTGGATAAGAACCTCAAGAGCTGCCCACATTGATGATTTTAAAGCATGTAATCATCCATCCTGATGGCAAATATTTCCAACGAACATGCACCGATCCCGTGGATGCTCGAGCACCACCCACAGAAATGGTCGAGCACCTACGGAAAAACACGAGATATTCTCCATTCATTTTAACCAATAAAAAAAAAATGTATTGCAACTTTCAGACACGACTTTCATCTCATGTTAATAGTTCATTTAAGGCGGTTTCTGTCGCGTTATTATAATGACAAATGTCGAGAGTGCATTATTGTAATGTGAGAGCACACAGATCAATAGCCAGGTGGTCATCCTAGTTTGGGGGCAGGACAATCTATTTGCTGACCAACTGCAGATGGTGCTCAAGAAACCTGTTTGAGAACAATCATTAATTTGTGTTTTTATTTGGTGGCACTATAGGCACAGAAATTACACACTTCACCTTTAAAGGATACGTCATCTTATAGTATCTTATTGTATCTAAAAACATTTTTTTGTCTAAGGCTTATATCAAAAAAAAATTAAAAGGTTTAATTTTTCAGGATTCCAAATTCCAAATCGTCAATCCTATAAGATCATTACAAATCACACTGTACGACATGGAAACTAGGGTACGACATGTATGTAGACTATGATGATGACACCTATTGAATCGTAGGCTACAATGCAAGTTAGTGCAGAAGAATAAAACGTCAGCAGCATGCACTAGTGTTAAACAAATAGAGCAAGATGAATCACACTTTGGCAATTGTGGTTTTCATGTGTGCTGAAAGAAAGAGGAAAATATGGACTATGGCTAGGGAAAAGAAGCCAAATTGGCATGCCAATTTTGCAAATGGAGCTTGAGGTAGTAGTTTTAAGTTTTTCAATACCAATCCGATCAATACACCGTTTCATGTTGCATTTTTATTGGCTAGTCAGTAGATTTAGGTCGTAATAGCAAACACATTGTGAGATGATCATGCTAAATTTCTGACACTGTCAGAAAAGTATCGCAGGCTATCTTTGGTCGCAAGACTGTGACAACGACCGTCTTTGAACCTCCCTCACTGTATGACGTGGGGCCACGACCACAGAAATCGCCACGATTGGTCATCTTTCGTCTGGGACAGACCAAAATCGTACAATGTGTACTAGGCATTAGAATCACCCATAAGAAGCAATCTTTAATGAAACCTTTAACATACACACACAAATTCCCATGCATAAGGTTATGTGTGTAAGATAGTGGTGATAAGCGCCGGACTGTTTTCAGGCCGGGAAATGTCACACCCATCCAGGCCATCCCATACACCCACAACAAATTTTGGAACCATGGAGAACCATATTTTTTGTATGGTCATCACATAAAAAAGGTTTAAATCCTTAGGCTCAGGCCGTGCATAATAATTAAAGGTTCTCTGCACCTTCACTTCCCTTTTCCTTTTCATTATCTTCATTTTCCCTGATATGTCTCTGTCTCGACTCTCTCCCTTGTGTGTGTTTACTTTTTTGCTACTTTTCGTGTACCTGTCACTTCTTCTTCAGCAGGTCTACCGTTAGGAACAGAACTGTCTCAACGTTGTTGCAAAAAAAAAAAAACATTGTAATTTGTTTGCACAGAATCTACGTTTATTTTAAGGTAAATTCAAAGTAGCACATTAGTACAATGTGTTGTTGTTTTATCTTAAAATGTCTTAAATATCCAATATTTAACAACAATTTCATGCAAATATCTTAAACCAAATTTTCTAAATTGCTTAAATGTCAAAATTAGCATAATAATAAATACATCATGACAATATCTTTATAGAAAAATCATAATACTGAACAAGTTATTGCATTATTACTAATATTTTTTTCCCTCCAAACGTATAAATCGATGTGGATATCTGTCTGCTAAATTACTACTGTAACTTTACAATAGATAATGATGCCATTTAGCATACAGTTTTTTGAATGACGATAGTAATGGGGTGCTACGCTAAAATTTGCTTGCACTTAGCTACGTTAAAGAAGACAAAACCACAGTAGCCTTTTACAGGTGAAACTGACCTGCATTTAAAGCCCTGAAGAGGTCAGTAATTGTGCATTATTTCGCTCCTTCTTCTTTGAGATCTTTCCCTCAATGCTCCACCTGGCCGCTTCCTCGAGTCCGTCAGCTCACGCGAGCTGAATCATAGCGTTGCCAGTCAAGACTAACCCTTTTCATGATTTATTATCGATTTATTGTCGAATGCCGAATTCGGGAATGATCACTTTAGTGCAATGGGGCAATTATATATAATTAAAAAGGCAATAATATATAATTAAAATAATTTATTTAAAAAAAAAAAAAAGAAGAAGAAGAAAGAGGGCAGCGGGCCAAATCAGTTGCCAGGACACCGGGAATTCACCCGGTGCTCCCGATGGCCAGTCCGGGCCTGGTGGTGATGACTCATAAGACATCATAAGCGTACGACAGAGTCATGGTGATTCTCATGTTGTGAACTCCATTGGTCAACCACAGTCACAGAGGCAAAAAGTGCTTGGTCAACTTTATGATTAATGAAACGCTGTACATTATCTGACCACATATGAAAGAACATTTTCAAAGAGCAGACTTGAAGAGTCTGAGAAAATGACTTTCTGGCTTGAGTAAAACAAATATTTTAAATGCATTTTGGTGGGAAAAATCAGCCTTCTGTTCGTTACTACAGTGAAATGTGTTTTAGTCTATTTATGCAGTAGTATCAAGACTGTTTAGAACCCTAAGTATTTTTAACCCAAAACTTTCAATAATGTTGGTCATTTTTTCAACCAAAAAAAAAAAAGGCATGATTTATTTTTATATGCACATTTTACACCCTCTCTCTGGCTCATACAATTAAATGTATTGTTTTCCTTCTGTGCCTTTTAGACCCTTATAGTATGTAAACTTCCTCTGCACATTTTAAATGAGATAAAGCCCTGTGCTGCATTTATGCACAATCTGCAGATTTGCTGGGGTTTTCTTTTAGATTATTCTGTTTTTTGTAGATTTTAACTGCCTAACACTTTTCTGAAACACGTAATTACTGTAGATTACAGATTCAGTATCACAGCATCAAATACATAGTGAGAGACAAAGTCATCTCACGAGTGTGTGTGTGTGTGTGTGTGTGTGTGGGCATGTGAGTGCAAATGTGCTTGCAGGTGTTTGTGTCTTTACAGATTATGTGCAAACATAAGAGATTCAACCAAAATACTATTAAACTCAAGACTGACTTGATGTTTATGAGGACTTGTTATGTACATTTAAACAGGTAGAAAGAGCCAGGGAGACCGTGCATACACTGGCATATGTGATGTTTGCAAATCAGAACTTACTTTGTACTGATGATACTCCAGCCAGTGGTGTTTCAGAAGCCTCGCTTCAGCTGATGCACAGGCCGTAGCCTCCTCTAGGGGCCAGGAGGGCGACTATACCACCATGAAGTTAGTCCAAATCCAACTGAAAGAGGAAATGACATTGAAATTGCACATATCTCCATAAAACAGCATTTGATTTGTTTCTCAAGGGAGGCATTTTACTCAGACAGTTCTTGCTGCGGAGTCTCAATATTCCTAACAGTGTAATAAATCCTTGTACTTTTCTACCGCAAACATTAACTCGGATCTCTCTTCGTAAAACACTTCCTGCATGCTCTATGAAAAACAGACTGTTTTGATGACACGTTCCATTATGCATTTTCAGTGTTATGTCACATAACACTTCTCTGTGCATTCTTAGTTCATAATTATTTCTTGTCAAATAGATACTTCTGGTGCATTCAGCTGTGCAAAAAATGCTCAAATTAATATTTGTATACCTTATCACTTTAATAATGAATGAGAAATTGAGAAGGCTGGTGTCATAGACAGACACTGTCATCTAAATTTCATTGAGTAAAGAGTTTTTTGGAGACTTTTAAAGTTTATTCATCCTAGGCAGTTCCTGTGAGGAAATATGGTTTTAATTCTGTGCTCTGTGACAGAGTAAACGCTTCTGGACAGAAATACAAAATAATTGTTTGTTTTACATTCGCTGAAAAAATCCATATTCGTTGCGAATGCCGTCATCTGTAATATTTCTGCGCAATAACAATTCAGATTCATCCATCAGCAAAATATGCTTTGATCTGACATGCTTTACTTAAAATATAAAACAAATTATAGCTTAAGAGTGAATCATTCACCACAAGCTTCACTGTATTTGACAAAAGACGGTAAACTAAGCTTCATTACAGTCAACAGCACCGAGAGCGTTTATATATTCTATTAATATGAGCGTGCATTGATGTTTTTCCCTCATTTGAATGTACATTTATTTACAAAGTATTAGCTGCATGCAATGAAAATGAAAAGATGACATCACAAAGACTTTGCACTCTAGATAGGACACTGCGATGATGTCATTAGGGACACCTGATATGAGGTGGGGCTGAGATTCAAGCATGTAAACGGGAGATTTAGAGTTGACTGCAGGTCATCCGTGCTGCTTTCTCAGGCAGACAAACCCGCAGTTGAAACACAAGGAGACACAGTACGGAAGGAATGCTCTCTGCGGCTTCCAGACTTGCTCCCTCTGTAATTTGTAAATGTACAGAAATGTGCTGCCGCCCACAGAGGGGGGGAGATAGCAAATCCACAGACTTATGTCAGCATTTTATGCCCCGATTTGATTTTTATCTGCGGGTATGGAGTCCTGTGTGTGTGTGTTTGGGGGGTGATGACTAATAAAGTAATGTTTTACCAGAGCATTTGGGCAAATATCTGTGGTTTCTTCAGATTCAGTATTCTTCAGACTGTCGTGCTGCTTTTGCAAGAAATCTAAGTGGCTTCACTTGTGTGTGTGTGTGTTTGTGTGTGTGTGTGTGTGTGTGTGTGCGCGTGCATGCTTTCATCATTAACTTTTGAGACATATGAAGTTATTTTTGACTTGCTATTGGATAAAGAGTGAATATAGGTTGCCATGTGAACATCTTTGTCACAGGGTTCATTGTTTTTTTTTTGTTTTTTTTTTTGTGGTCTATATTGATTGAGCAACATCTTTTGTGTCAAAATGATTTGTTAAATATGTTTTGATGCAAGTTTTGATGATGGCAGAAGGGAGTGGAAGGCCTCTGGTTTGGCTGTATATTGAGTAGATATGGGCAAACGTGATTTGCCATGCATGTTATTTTTGTAAATACTCCAAAATAACCACATCAGCAATGGTTAACCAAAATTCTGAATATTTAACCATTTTGGCCCTCAAGTATTTTATACGAGTATTGTTTTTCTTTTAGTATGTCTTGGTGCTGCAGTGTATATTACAAATGAATCTCCATTTTGATTGGAGCAGACAGTATGAGCCCACTTTGCACATCCTTTGCAATAAATCTATTCCCTCCCATTATGGAAAGCAGTTTGTTGCTGTTCAGGCATACTGTGTTGATCCTCTGCCAACCAAATACTTTTTGTTTTCTCCCATGTAGAGCGTTTAGACTCAACTTAAAAAAAAAACTTTTTTTTTTTTACTTTTGCTGAACAATTACTTTATTATATTTTAGAAAATGTTCATAATTTCCTTGTTTATTACATCATACTTATCTAAAATAAAGTGTATGGTGCTTTACTGTAATCATCAGATCATTTAATGTTTCATGCCATTTACTTTTTAAAATTAATAGTTTATTTGGTTACACTTTATTTTAAGGTGTCATTGTTACAGTGTAATTATATATTTAAGTACTGATTAATAATAATTAACTACATAGGGTTAGGGTTGGATTAGGGTTTGGTTGAGGGTTAGTTGCATG
This sequence comes from Coreius guichenoti, assembly GCA_039654105.1. NCBI lineage: Eukaryota > Metazoa > Chordata > Actinopteri > Cypriniformes > Gobionidae > Coreius > Coreius guichenoti. Next base: position 36,310,257 of record CM077179.1, on the reverse strand, counting down.
TAATTATGCATAATTTACTGTTATTACTATGGTAAGTAGGGGAGAGTGGGTCACAACCTAACGCGGGGTTAGTTGTAACTTAGTTTAAAACTTTCCACACATGCCAGGATGATGAAACTTAGTGTATTTACTAGTTGCCATATCAACATTATTTAGAGAAAAAAATTGCGCCACAATTAAAAAATCTTTGGAAGATATCACTGAACATTTATTTAACCATAGCAAAAGTAAATTTCTTACTTAAGTTTATTTTTCATCTCTGTTTTTTGTGTTTATTAAAATAAGACAAATCTGATATTATTTTAATCTTATATCTGCTATTTAACAGTTGAGATCGTTCTTTAATGCTGGTTTAAATCCCAGTTGTGCAGGTGGGGCATGTTGTCACACTGCGTTACAATGAGCCCCTATTAGAACTACGCTATTATATTCTATACTTATGAATTCTTTTGAGAAACCATGAGAAAAATGTGAATAATGACTGAGAGTCAATGTTCAGAAATTATTAATTATTATTATGTTTTTAACTATGCTGTATAGCTGTATTTAGCGATGCGTTTTTTGTCAAACTCAAAAAAAATTATATTTTTAATGATTAAAAAATGCCATTATTTTATTTTAAAAAGTTAATAATTGTATTTTATTGACAAAATATTTTAGTTTGTCTTTTTTTGATTATATCAGGTAACATTTTAAGCTGTCATTTGGTCATGTTACAATGTGCCCTTCACATGTTACAATGTACCCCACATATGGGGCATGTTGTCACATTTCCCTTCCATTCATTTGGGGTAAAATCAAGAAAAAAGTATACACTGTATTAATGAAACAAAACCACATAATTGTACTAGACATGTGTGCCATTAATGTGGGAAAAAATAAATACTCTGAACCCCAAGTGGATTTACACAAACTGAGAAAGTCAAAAAGTGTCAGGTTGTGCCCCGCTCTCCCCTACATGTAACATATGTAACAAGGACACTGCAAAATAAAGTGTTACCTTTTATTTTATAATAGTCTGAAAGGGAGGGAACATTCACAGCACTTTTTTCTTTTTGTAAATGTGTACAAGAGGATTCCCTTTTGTTGCAATGTTCAGATAAATGGTTTGCTTTGCTTGTCTCAACATTTAAATGATATTTGTATTCTCATTATGAATCTGCAACACTTCAAGCTATGTTTAAAAAAACTTACGACATTACATGCAGTGACTTCATGAGTCAGGATGCTTGTGCAATGCAAAGCGACAAACAGGTTTAGGAAAGAGCTGTGGTGGATTTTGTTGCTGTTTAGTGTTTTGGGAGAAAATAAAATCAAAAGGATCTTTTACTCTTGGAGGTATTTAACCCCATACCCTTGTAAAGAATGATGGCATGTGGGTGCTCATGTCTGTGTCTGGAATATTTTTTATTGTTTGAACTTCAGGCTGTTTTTGAGGGCTCGTGGCTTTTTGTATCAACTCACATCATTTCTCAGCGCTTGATTACTCGATGTGTATTTGACGCGGGCTGTAAGCTGCGCCTCGCTCGGATCACATATCAGAGGGACGCGCGTCATTAGGGAGGGCACGTTGCTGCGCGACTGTAACCGTAGAAACTGCGCGCGGAGTCTGAATATGACAGCCTCGCGGAGTCAGTCTGAGCGCGTGCGGTCACATATTAATAATGAACAGATGCTGAAAAATCACCGATATATGCATCCACAACGACCGCTGACCAGCTTGTGTTTAGGGAGGTTTCTTGGCACTTTCGTGTTCAGAATAACAATTTATGTTACAGTGTCTTTGTGAAAGTGTTCCTATTCTTTTTATGTATTTCAACAGTTTTTTTAAATATGACTAATGTTTAGAAAACTGGCGCCAAAGCATAGCTAATTTACGCAATCTTGAAATGCGCTCCAAAAAATAAATTCATATTTACATGTAATCATTTAGCAGTCGTTTAAAATTTGTCTACGAATATATTTATATACTATAGCATATGTTAAGTTACTACATATTATTCCTAGCCTATAATAGGCATATTATAATAATAATAAGAACAAGCGCGCAACAATATAACGCCGCAATTCACTTCATAGGCCTATTTGAAATGCATTGTTCATTAGAAATGATTATATTTTCTAGTACTAACAGAAACACTGTGATGTAAAGTGTGACTCAGTCATTGCTGTGATTAATCAACATATTCTGCTTTATTTAAAGTGTTTAGGTTGTGTGTGCAACACGTCAACATGTGTGTCTATTTCGACAATAGTTACTCAATGCATCGAGCGGGTGGAATTGTGAAGGCGTAAAAAGAGGAAGATGCATGCAAGTCCACCGAGCAGATTTTGATGAAATATGCAAATGATCTGGAGATGCACATTTTTGCACTCTTAGACCATTAGTGTGGGTGAGACTGTTCTATATTCACATTATTTCCTTACATCGAGATCAAGATAAACATCAGTGGTTTAACAGCAAAAATGCTGCGAAAAACAGAAAAAAATAACAGATTCTTTTTTTTTTAAATTTAATTCTAATTATTAAGCACACGTGTATTTGTTTTTGTTTGTTTGTTATTGTTGTTGTGTTTTAAGTGAGTGGATGTCCTCTCATGTAACCAAACGCTGGTTTAAAACTGAGCTCATCTTTAGCATGTAAGCCCGCAGAGCTCTGGCACGAATCCTACCAGCACGAGTCAAACCTCAAGCCCACTGCACATAAATAGCTCCCTGAAACACACTCAATGAGCAAATAACATAACGAATAAAAGCAGAATAAAATAATATTAATGACCATCACGAATAAATCTACTGTTAAAATTGCAAATGACTACTGTAAAGACATTTCTGTTGGCTTCAAGTGTAGTCAATAAATCATTTTAAATGGTAATAATATTTAAATATATATAGGAAACATTTAATAATAATAATTCAATTTGTGTTTACGACCAAATTAAAAAACAAACAAACAAAAAAAAAAAAATCTGATTGCATTTAAATGCTTTAGCCACCTCTATGAGTTCTTGTATTATATGTTAAAGGTTCAATAAAAAATTTTTTAAAAAATGCTTTAGCCAGAGTAAAACTATTTTTTACTCAGTAGGCTATTTAAATATGCACTATGCAATATGTACATATATATATATATATATATATATATATATATATATATATATATATATATATATATATTGTATTAGCTGTCTGTCGGGTCATTTGTGGAGTGATAATCTGTTTTTTTCCCGCACTCTCACCTGAAACGATGCGCATCGTTCATCAACCAGTGGATTAATTTTGTCGCGTTTTTAGCGTCAGTTTTAGAGGACATGAGAACATTTTCTGTAGGCTTTCGTCACGAATAACCTTCGAAAGAAACGGGAAAAATGCCTAACTCTATAGAAAAAGATGAATTAGGCTAGGCTATATCAGCTGAGTAACTGTAACTGATGATAATCGCTTTATTTCTGTCATTCCATTTTCTGCCTTTTTCTCTCTGTCTTTTCCCCTCGCATTCAGTGTCAGTTTAATGTTGCTTTATATCACTTTTTGAAGAGACACTGAAGGTTTTTAAACGACACATGCGCCTACTAGTGGCGACAGCGTGAGCTCAGGGTGTGTCAACCACACAAGAACTCATTAGATTCTAATTAAATACCATGTATGAGACTCATAAAATAAATTATCATAATTATTGTTGTACTGTTATGATGGGGCAGACCCATTAATTCAATTAATTCAGCACTAGATACATGGAAGAATTTCTCAACATTATAATTTTTTTATAAGCGAAAATAATTGTTTGAATGTTATCACAAATTGAACGTTGCAACTGAATGTGTTAATTATTGTTATTGCTGCTGTTTTACCCTCCTAATTGTGTTAGAAAGATATTTGTTGAAGCAAAAACTAATGTTAATTAATTATTTTTATTTTTGGATTGCTCAATACATTATACATGTATTTTTTTTTTACTAAAACAATATAAAGATAAGCTGGGACACAGACATAAATAACCAACCGAAAATATTTTAATTTTTGTCTGTGGTTTTTAAAGGTTACACCTGGCAGACTCTAAACCTTCATCCATTATGTGCCATAGCATGTGAGGAGAGGATTCAAATATTTATTGATTGTTCATTAAGTATATCGCTGATAATAGAGGAGCTTTCAGTTTTGCTTCGGCGCGTTTGATGAGTGCATCAAACCCAGCCCTGTTCGCTGATTGGTCGGTTAGACCCAGCCCTGATCACTGATTGGTGGAGCGCTCAGCGCACTCCAGGCTATAATGAGATGAGTAAATAACTCGTCTGCATAGCGCAGGGCGCCGCGTTTGCATATACGCACGTCTGACTTCCAGAAACGTTTTTCTCGTTTTTACTTACTTTTACGCTTGAACATTAATTTGGAAACAGAACATTTGACATCTAAAGGGGACTTTATTGCAGAAACTCTTCTGAAACTGTGGGATTAATTTGTGTGGACTTTATTTTCGGAGACTCTGGACTGATAGGACGGAAAGTGTCGCTCTGAAAGTAAAACTGACATCCAGGAGCAGCACAGACCTGCCGTGCACACTCTGGAATAAATGCTATTTAATAAGTGCATTTTAAAATAATAGTTTCATATGCTTTGAGAGTTCACAGTTCAGTTGCAGCACGAGAGTGTGTGCGCGCGAATGTGTGTGGCTGCGGTTTTTGGGTTTTTGCTGAAGTCAGTGGGAAACTCAAGAGCACTTTAACGCTTCTGCATCCTTTGTGGGACACTGAAGCGCAAAGTAAACGGTCACGGAGGAGTTTTCCGTGTCCAGTACCACGGACTTTCTGTACTTACTTCACTTGGGTGACTGAGCTCTTCGCGGGGTCTCATTTGTAATCTGTTGTGATGCATATTCCCGTAGACCCGAGCACGAGCAGACGGTTCACGCCGCCCTCCGCCTCGTTCCCGTGCCCAAAAGTGCCCGAAAGCCCGAGTATGAGCGCACCGGGTCCACTGCGGTCCGGGCGCCCCGTGGAGAGCCGCTCAGTGGTGGACGTGCTGGCCGATCACGCCGGAGAGCTGGTGCGCACGGACAGCCCAAACTTTCTCTGCTCGGTCCTGCCGTCACACTGGAGGTGCAACAAAACTCTGCCTGTGGCTTTTAAGGTAAAATATTTTCTTTAATATAACTTATTTCATGGCTAGATGTTAAAAAGTCAGCCAGAACGCGCTAATTAGCTGCTCGTGAGCAGAACTCGCGCTCTCCTGAGGAGATAACCATAGCAACCATAGGCTGAGCGAGCGTTTTCCGTTAGGATCAGTACCGGAACATCAACAAATTAAGTACTAATTTTTATTTTTATCAATTTTTACATATTTATATATCATTATCCAGTAACAAATGTGTTTTTAAAGATCTGTAAGATAGTTTGGTTAACTATAGGGGCGCCAAAATACAATTATGTTGCGCGAGCCAAGTTTACCAGTTCGTGCCCTGGAAATTAGGCTAACGTTACAGACAAAAAAAAATCACTGAATAATTCAAACACTGCTCGCAGATTATATCTTTTTTTCTTTTTTTTTCTTTTTTTTTTTTTTGATAGCGTGCTGACATAATTCTGCTTTTCTGATAATATGAACAGAATATGAACAAATCACGTCAGAGACAATTCGGCACCTTTTTCTCCATTCGAGACTTTGCATGGAACTTTTATTATTATTAGTAGTAGTAGTAGTAATAATAATAATACATTGGAAATATAGCAATATTTTTAATCAATTATCGCAACAACGTCATTTCGGTTATAATGTTTTATTTGCGAATAGAATATATTACTATTAGGCTATATGCAATTGTTATTCATATCTTAAATTGTATTTATTTTTATATTTCACAACCGTGAAATGATGTCAAAAGTAATTTAAATAAAATTGCTTCTTATAGGCTAGATTATATCTGATTATATATTATATCTCCGTTCTCGCGGAGCTAATCATAAATCTAAATATGTAATATGCATGTAAATAGAATAATATTAACATTAACCGCCAATACATTATAATCATATGCATTTCACTGTATGAGAAAGATTATATTGTAATAATTATTTTGAGAGTTGCAACCCGGATTTGTTTGGTTTGGGGTTTGTTGGGTTTGTTTGTGTTGCTGATTAGGTTTGTTGGGTTTCTCTGTGTGTTTATCAGGTGGTGGCTCTGGGTGATGTTCCTGACGGGACTCTGGTCACGGTGATGGCGGGGAATGATGAGAATTATTCTGCGGAGCTGAGAAACGCGTCTGCCGTCATGAAGAACCAGGTGGCGCGATTCAACGACCTGCGCTTCGTGGGCAGGAGCGGCAGAGGTGACACATTTACCAATCTGTTTGTGTATCTGTCTTGCTGTGGTCTGATGCATGCATGTGGTTGAAATCAAACAACATTGTGATAAATAAAAAAAAGAAATTAATTGAAAGCATAGCAGTTAATTTTTCTTCATTCAGACAAAGACAGGGACACAACTTGAACTCCTGAAATTCATAAACTGACATGCATTTTTAATGTAGATTTCGTAAACAAATTGTGGAGCAAAAATATAAAAAGGTTAAAACAGCATCCTTCAGTTACTTGTCCCAGAGAAATAATTTCCCCACAGCAGAATTTTTCTTAAACGATTTGTGCTTTACAAACCATCTTGTTTACACACCTAAAACTCCCTACCTCTTACATAGCTCACATTCTTTCACAAGCTTTTCCTTCTCGTCGTTTTCCTCTTGGCCCCGCTCCTCGCACTCACATTTTTCCTGTAAATGTTACACTTTAAATAGTTGCAGACGGATGAGTGGAAAGCGCCGCAGTGTGCGAATTAAAAGTACCTTTCATTTCTGCAGTCAATTACCCCACCCTCATAGCCCTCATACAAGCCACGGCTTTCTCCCCCTCAAAGCGCAGCTTCATTGCATTTAGAGATCACACACGCACGCACACACACACATCCACACAGACACAGCGGAGTCCCGGGAACAATCTGGAACACATTGTCTGACTAATCCACATCATAAACGCATTTGAAAGCGCATCAAAGCAGTAGTGCTGTCTCTTTTCAGAGGAAACTCATTCATTTCTCCCAGCTGTATGTGACCCACCTCACTGGGATTGTGCATGAATCTTTATTTCATGCAGCCTGAGGGAGTTTCTATCTTTACCTGTGGGTTTTTCCGGTATGGGCAACGTTATATAACGTAGTTATTTTTTACAACCATACATAGATAGTCCTGTATGCCACTTTCCAACTTAGGAAAAGTATGCAAATGTCATTTGAAGATTATTTTGTCATCTGCACATTGCTAAAATACTGACTGCACAATATTTGTTATTGTTGTAAACCACAAATACTTTCCCGGTTTCTCGCTGGTACACTCAATCTGACTCAACATACCAACATTGGGGTTGAAAAATCTGAAACCACTTGCTTCTATTTTGCACTGTTTTCCCATTTTTCTTTACAAATTTTAATATCTGCATAATATTTTAAAAGAAAAGTTTAATTTAAATTTAGTTTGCTTTAATGGCAACAGCACTCACGCTACATGAACATGTTAACAAGCTTGATTTGAGAATGTTTATGCTTACTTCTAGGATTAAATGAATTTATTTCTGTGGTCTCAGATTTTTGGATCATGCAATACCTTTTCAAACCGACAAGTGACATTGTATCTCTGTGTCTTCCTGGCGTCCTCAGGAAAGAGCTTCACATTGACCATCACAGTGTTCACTGGCCCACCCCAGGTCGCTACATACCACCGTGCTATTAAAGTCACCGTGGACGGACCTCGAGAGCCAAGACGTGAGTACAATTCCCCTGAATGACTATCAAAAAGAGCGTTAACCGAGGTGTACGACCATTTCCAGACAATGACAACATTGTCTTGGTTTGGTAACCACATCTTTGCATGAATAATTTTCTGCTTAAACTCAAATGGCGTGTCTTGTAAAGTATTAGAATTATTCATTTGAACTGATTTATTATGTGATTTGGACTACACCGGTCATGCTGTGTGTTTCTTTGTGCTTGCAACCAGTGCAGTATGCAAAGAAGGATGTGTTGTCTGCTTTATTGATGCATTGTCTGCATATAATTTCATACTAGACTGCAAATCACAACTCTGTTAAAACTGCATTTCTTTTGCGGTGAAAGAAGCACTGTTTGATAGTGAGGGAACGTATTTGAGGAGGTGATATGAGATGAGATATTCTCTCCTTTGTGTCTGCTTTATACCGTGTTATTTACTGAAGTAAAAACCAAGCTGAGCCGTCTTTAGAACATGTGCCAAGTAAAACAGATTAGATAATCAGTCGGTGCCTGGAGATTTTCTTTTTGTATTAGCCTATAGCTGGTATGATTATTGCACACTGTGTTGCATTCTGTAGCTAAATCGGTGAAGGTACGTAATAGTTTTGATATTATACTATGTTAGGTGGAGTATTCAGAAGGGGCGACGAGTGTTTGAACTATTTTCAGAACACCGACGGCTTTAAAAGACCTATGAGTCATCCGCAGATGATACCAGGGAATAGAGCCACTGTGTGTTTATGTGTGTGTGTGTGTTCCCAAAACGTACCGTACAGTGTATTTCTGTGAGTAAGTGTTAATTTCGATGTCTCCCTGTATTCTCGTGTTTGGGTTTATACATACCTGCACAGCAGCATGTGTTAATATTAAACAGCGAACAGTCCTTCGTGGTCTAGATGGTTGCCAACCTCAGATGTCAGTTGTGGTGTGTTATTAAGCCTTTTGGGCGCAGAGAGTAAGGGTGCGTCTCTGAGCCGCAAACACAGAGGGTTCAATGAAAGTGGCCACTCTCTCTGACCAACGGGGTCAGCAGTGCCTGACCGCATTAGAGCCGCTGAATTAACACAGCACTGAAGGCCTGCTAGGGGTACAGATCCATAACACTAATGCAGCCGCGACCACAACCAGAGAGAGCAAGAGATAAAGGAAAGTCGGTGCTGCTGTTTACAGAGCTGTTTTTTTTTTTTTTTTTACAGCTATTTTGTCGTATTTGTTCGTACAATAGCCCCCAAAAATAATTTGGACACAGTAATGAATTTATTTTATTGCACTAGATATCAAACCAAGTGGCATTTAAAGAAGGAAAGCACAAATACGTGTTTCAAGCAGAACCAGTTTTGTTTGGTTTGAAATGATAAATCAAAGTGTTCAAAATGAAAATAAAATGTATTGTGAAACTTTGTGGGTGCAAAAAGGGATGTTAGGTGAATCCCATGAAGGATGTCAAGAACATGCCAGGCTCATATTTTCAAAAAAAAAAAGAAGAAAAAAAAGAAAGAAATTATATTTTGCTTAAAGAGAAAGCTTTAATATGTTTATTTGTTTGTTTGCATTTCAACATTATTTTTGTCAATTAAGCACATCCTCCTGCCAATTGTCACAATTTTTTTATCTAAATAATTGTTTTAAATTAAATTAATTAAATTAATATTTTAATATAATATATATAAATTTATATAATACATATGTACAATTGTATTATAATATTTTTTTTTACTGTATTACAGCAATGAGAACTTATTTTGAGAGAAAATGTGCTTTATAATAATTAAAATAATGCAAACGATGCAAACAATTCTGATGGCCATAAAAATGGCTTCATTTTCTTTATACATTTTTTTGTAATGTTTGAAATGTGGTAAAAATGTACCCAGTTAGGTCTGTGGAAAGCTCTAGGCTAGCATCACATGACCAAATGCCACTTGGTTTTATATTTTGTAAAATGCAATGACATGTAATAATGCAAAGTACATGCAAAACATGCCGGCGCTTTGTTTATCCTTTCGTTATGTGTGTAATGCTAGATTTCCTCATGCATGTCATATTTATCATGTTGACTGACTGACATTTGGCCTGTAATGATTCTTTAGAGCTGTTTCCTGTGGAGCGGGTCACATTGCCATAGCGTGCCTGACCTGTAGCCTACGCTCACTCAAATATCACTAATGAACAGGTGTTTCAGACACAATGTAGTGGGAAATTGTGTGAGTGGTTATGGTGCGTTTCCATTAGACTTGGAATAGGCGAAATTACTTCAGACTCTGCAATGAATATGAGAATACACAGGATATGAGAAACTGTTTTTAATAAACAATAAATGATAAATAATAATAATCTGTGATGTTTAGATCCCCTATCAAAAATGTTTTTTTGCCCAGTGAAAAATGAAACCCGGCAAAAATACTTGCCCATGTCTGCAAGTGTATGGAAGTGATCGGAACACTTCGCTCAACACTTAGTGCTCAATTCGGATTTATTGCTCAGATCCGATTTTTTTTGTATAGCTGTTCACATTGTTCTTTTAAATGTGGCCAATATCAGATTCCAGTGTGAAAAGATCATGGTCCTAAACTGACCCGCAAGCGCAAAAGAACGATAGAAAGACGTCACGCAGGAAGTAAGTGATTACGCGTTTATTTATAGCGTGATGTGCCACGGAAGCCAGCGAATTGAAAGGCGAGTATATGAAAAAAGAGTGCATAGTTTTTAAACATTTATGATACGAGCCCTCATGTTTTGCTTGTATATAGAGCTGTCACTGTAATACTTATAAGTTCTGACACATCACTGTCCTTTCACTGACTACCTCTTGATAACTTTGGGTATGTAACATTTTTGAAGTGACTCCCATGAGCGCAGAATTTTGATGAATGTTGCCCTAGAGTGTCGTAAAAGTCGCATGCATTCTAATATGACTGTTCATACTGAGGTTGCATTGCAAAACCTGACCTGCATCACATATGGATCAGAATTGACATATGCATCACAAATCAGAATTGAAGATTGAAAGATCATGAAGATCAGATTCCATGTAGTTTGTGCAATTCACACTGTCATGACAAAAACAGATCACCTATGAACAAAAAAAAACGGATTTGGGCCACTTTTACCTGCAGTCTGAACGTAGCCTAAGTGATCGTCCCATAATGCTGAAAACTAATGTGTGTGTTCGCCACAATGATAGATTGAAGTCTTTGAATTCATTGTGTTGTTCATTTGCTGTTTGTGTGTGAATGTGCACTGGAGTTTGTGTGTGTGTGCGTGTTTGTGTGTATTCTACTTTTGTCAGATATGTTGTGTTGATGGCATCTTTCATGAGAAAAACCACACCCTCTCCTCCCCCAGGCGCGGGCTGACTGAGGCTGTGTGTGTACTTTGATAGTGCTGCCAATAGAATAATACCTCATTAATGTTTACCTGCGAAGTTGATAAACCTGATAGACGGGAGCCCCCCCCCCACACACACACACACACACACACACACACACACACACACACACGCACTCAACATACAGAAACACAGGCATCTTGAAATGATGAACGCTCTCCATACTTAGTGTAGATATAGTGGCCCCAGAAATATTTGGACACTTTAGTCGCACTTAAAATGCCATTTCTTTGTAATTATTTGTAAAATTTACCAGCCATTTCCGAGTGAAAATTGTTCATCAAATCCTACACCAAATTTTTTTCAGTGTGCATAAATGTTATTGCCTAACAACCTAAACCAAGCAGCATTAATTTTAAAGAAAGATGCATGCCCTGCTCTTGTAAAAAAAAAAAAAAAATCACCAGTTTGTTAGAATTAATTGCAAAAATGCCTCAGAAAAGTGAAGTTAGTTCTAAGAAAAGCTTATGCATCATTTGAGCACAGATGCCAGTTGAATTGAGAAAAGAAGAGAAGAGAAGAGAAGAGAAGAGAAGAGAAGAGAAGAGAAGAGAAGAGAAGAGAAGAGAAGAGAAGAGAAGAGAAGAGAAGAGAAGAGACGAGACGAGAAGAGATTTTAGTCAGGGGTTTCGGGTTCGACTGTATTTGCATTTTGGCACACAGCTTGTAGAGGGCATGTAAATCTGTTAACAATATCAATTGCTGTGTTATTTTTCCACAGATATCATTCTGTGTTTCTGTAAATAAAGGAGTGTACTTGCATACATTACTATGTATGTGTGTGCGTAAAACACCTGCCAGGTGTGTCATCCATTAAATAATGCATGCCACACCCGTAAAACATAGTTCTGCATATTGCAGATGATAATAGTATGATAAAAGTATAAATAAAACTCCTAGGCTCTTTGGGAAAGTCTGATTGCATGCTTTAAAGGGATCATATCTGCTGTCTTTTTCTTCATTTGAGACATTGAGATCTCATCTGAGATTTTTCGTTCCTATGGGAGAACATTTGTGCATGCATTCTGCAATTTTTAATGGTGGTATCATCACACTAATGCTATTAACAGTCGTTCTGCTATCTATGCATCATAAGAATGTTTCTTCAAAGCTACGCTAATGGCGAGTGGAAGCTTTCGTCACCACTGACGCTAAATATGAATAGAGCCAATATTGGATGGCAAATGAATGGAATGCGTTTGAAAAATGAACAGACGTTTCATTACAGTGAAAACAAATGGTCAAGCATGCAGTGCAGATTTAGCCACTGAATGTGTGCATGGCTGCTTTAGCATGCATGCAATGAATCCTTGCAGATCCTAGAGCTACAGCTAAGTGTGTATTTGAGGATATAAAGGATGATTCTGTCCTCATTATCTTCACCTCCCAGTCATATTTTCTTTTCTTTGAGGGATAAACTCGACAAAGGCTGACAAGAGAGGCATTGGGGTATCTACACCTCTGCACAAGTCACACCATCCGTCATCTTCCAAGCTCAACCTGTGTTTGTGAACTTCCTTGTTTATTCTTTGACCCAGCAGACACCATTAGCAGCTTTAAAGACTAATTTAATAAAGAAGCATAATAAAGCACCTCACAGTGCATGATAAACATCTGAGAGGCATTGGGTAGGAGAGACAGAAAGGAGAGGGAGGAGTGTTACGGGAACATTATAGTGAATCATCTGTTTATTTTTCTGCCATTTTTAACAGTGAGGAAAATTCTGCAAATAGCCTAATTGAAGAAGCGAGATGTGCCCAGACTTCCAGTAACACACACACACACCAAGCTTGTTGGGAAAAGGAGAATTTCTCTCTGTCAAAGCATAGTGTTTCAACATTTTAAATGGGTCATATCATGAGGAATCAATTTATCCTTGATCTTTTTGAGATAAAAGACTTCATTGTGCCATGAAAACTATAACTTTTCAAGCTCAAAACTTTCTGCTAACATGTCTCGTTCCGCACTTCCACAACTTTCTGACGTCAGACAGATACATATGACCATGACCGCCACACATTAATGATGCCTGTTTGAAGTTCAGAAACTGAACGAGGAAGTAGAATAAATTCTATTATTTATAAAAATGAGAAGGTCTGAAGATAAGATTAGTGGGGAAGTCTGTCTAACTCTGGAGATCATTCGGATGAATCCCATTATTAGAAACGAACCTTAAGTTTATTTATTTAACAAAATCACTGATCATTCCAGTGTGATCTGAATAGTTTCAGTGCAGATTGTCTCGAGAGAAAAAGTAATGAACGTTGTTTCTTATTTCACATATGCAGAAGACATCGACATTAAAGTCTTAAAGACACAGCAGCAGTAAACGACCCATTTGATTATAAGGCTGAGAGAGAAGGTGTATAATGGTCAAGATTAATCTAAATGATGACCATTTTTGTTACAAGAAAATCTTTACTAACACTGGACATCAGGGAAGAAAATAAATAATAAAAAAGTATGATATGACCCCTTTAAAGGCAAGCACTGGATTTGTTTTTTTTTAATCAGTGTGTGCATATGCTTAGCTATAGTTTGTGGACAAAAGTGAGCTTGATCTGACAAAACCTTTAAATTATAGGTTTTCTTTTATCTCTTTCCCTGCCTATGAGAAAGCGCTTCCCCGCCAAAGACGAGTTTTTACGGCTTTCCGTGTTTTCACTGTTATATGGTAGGGGGCGCTATCATGCATCTCCTGAAAGAGTACTGAATCTCCTGATCAAAACACAGGTGAAGAAGATGCAAAAACAAGCGATAGCATATGTAATCATGTGCATATGTAAAATAACACGATCATCAACATTAAACAGCATATAAATCAAAACTGCCTAATGATACTAAATGAAATGTCAACCCAGGACGAGCTATAGCTGACTGTAAAGCTTTGGGGGTGTTGATGGACTCGATCTACTCCACCTGTGTTTTGATCATCGTTCTGAATCTGATCTGAGTGTAGTCTTTGACAAAAACGTGATTTTCTCAGCTTTTTGCTCAAAATGTTGTTTTTTAATTAAACTTACCCACATTCAAGTGTTGATAAAAAAAAGAATGCATGAAGCTAGAATAAAACGGGCTCTGTTTTTGTGATATATTGCATGTTCAGATATTCATATAACAAAATAATCTGGGGGCCATGAAACGTTTGTGAAAATGATCAAAAACGCTGGTGGGGAAAGAGTTAGGGTTACATAATTCTAGAAATGATAATTAGACTATATTATATTATATATAGTCTATAGCATGTCCTCATTTAGATAGCTAAGTAAACACTTGTAATTGTGTGAACTATAAGACTGAAACCTATTCTGCATCACAGATATATCTCTGTATCAGTTCTCACACTCCTGCAAGCTGCAGTTGCGTTAAATCCTGTCGCAGGCACACACACGCGTGGGCGCTTGCGTTTTGAAATCAAGGGTCTCTTCCTGCCCTTTAACACCTCGAGCAGTTCTCATCAGAACACCTCCTTTCTCTGTCATCTCCTCCCTAATTTCCACTCCATCTTCCAGAATAATCTCAAATAAAGCCATCAGACAGTCAGTCTCCTCTAAGAGCTGCATGTTTAAAGAGCCGGGTGAAATTCCTCACGCTGAAACTCAGTTGCATTTGAATTTCATTAGTTTGGCACGGGAATGCGCTCCTAAATCACACTCTTAACACAAAGTGTGCTCGTTCCTTTGTCCTATAAAACCCAGGTATTATATTTCAGAACATTCCAGCTGCGTACAGCCAGCAGAGAGCAGAACACCTCCGTTAGATGCATGTTTGCTTCAAGAGTCAAATGCATGTCGTATCATCTGGGTCAGAAGGGTTTCTTGGCTTGAGTTACAACTAGGTCAACCAAAACCAAGCAAACACCAAACCACTCATATGCAGGTGCATGCACATATGAATACAATAGCACTGGCATGCACACTGCCAGTCAAAAGTTTGGACGCAACTAATCGTTGATTATTATGACTATTTTACACATTTAAGAAAAAGAGGAGAGTCATGAAAATGATCAAATAACACAGTATGTTGTGAATTAGGTGTGAAAAACAGTTGTGAAACAAGTCATTTCTGAGCTTGTCTTTCATAATTCAGAGTCATTAATAATTTACAAATGATTATTTTTGAAAAACATTTTCTTAAGAAATGTTATATGTTATATATGCACACATCCAAAAACACACATGTAATATCTTACTGAAGTCACAAAAACCCACAAACACATGTGTGGTGTTACACCCTTTTTGTTTGTAATGCTTTTTTTCTGCATAAGACCTGAGCAGGAAAAGCAAAGAGGGCGTAACAAACACAGAGAAAACACAAAGCGGTGGGTGACTGCCTCTGGCTCGTGTATTGTCTGATGGATGTGGGCACTACTGAAGGGTCTTTATCTCACCTGCTCCAACTTGCCCTAGAGAATGAATCAAGGATCCGAGATAATAATATAAGAGACTCTTTATTCCCACGGGACCATTCGAATTCTTTCTACAATTTACAACTGAGAAAAACGCTACAACTTATTACAGGGACATGCTCAAGGCCATAATAATGATGGCTTATGACACTACACATGGATATGTTTTAATTTTTTAATTAGGTAAATGCAGCTTCAATTTGTTATGTAGTTATAAATAATTTCTTCTTTATTTTCATGCATATATTTGAAATCAGTACGGAAATTATTTTTTTTAAAATGGATCGTCTTTCTCCCAGAGTACTTTTGATATCCTTAATATACATTTTTGAGGGGCAAAAAAAATCAGAAAACAGAGTGACGTGTGCAGTTTGAGGTTGAATAGAGGCTCTGTTCTGGATTTTAGTTTACCGCCCAACACACTTCACTGGCACAAACCCACTTCCTGTCATGGGCTGATGGGATTGGTCACACACTGCTCTGACATCACGACAACTCTCAGATGGACAGAGAGTGAGTGTGTGAGTGGTTCAAAAAAGAAGACAGGTGCAGTGATCCTAGCAGATGTAGAAACGTCTCCAGCGTTCGTTACTACGGATGCACACTTTCATCTGAGGCCTCGGTTTCCACACCTGACGTACGCACAAACTCATGCCCACCAACTGTCAACTACAACGGTGGAGGATAAAACAGGTGGAGCTCTACATTAATTTAACACATTGTAACACATCATATAGAACTGCTTTACAATGCGTTTTCAGAGCTGATAGTAACCCTGTTGAACAAATTCAGACTACTCTCATCCTCAGACGGGCCGCCCGAAGTCTGTACACACACCATCTGAAGCATACTGCACATAAAAATAGGAAGCGCTTGTTTGCGTTTTGGGAGATCCAAGTTTTTTATCAGTCTGCCTGAAGCTGTGTTTACAAGATACCGAGTTGATCCAAGTTTTTTATCAGTCTGCCCTGAAAGTTGTGTTTACTGAGATACCGAGTTGATATACAATTAGTGTTTTCATTGAATTACCAAAATTAAATTTTTCCATGTCTTTTTATTAGTGTATTGTCTGTAAATGGCACGGCCTAGGATTTCTGCAGAATTTCATTTAAAAATGAACTATTTTAATGACACATAGCACATGAAAAATTATTGATGAAAAAAATTGTTTGTAAACGTCCATCATTTAGAAAGGTCTGCAAATTCATCACATCTTTTGGTTAATTACAGTTTTGATGTTTTTAGCTATTAATAAGAGTCTAATAAGTACTTTAAAATATTTTTGAATGTCTGATTGCCCCTCAAAAAAGCAGAAAATCCAGCAAAATCCATTTGAGCATGCTTATTTTTCTACAGTTTAAACCTTCTTCAGTCGGTCGAGTTAAAGCACGCGTTACCCTCAGTCTGTGCAGATCAATTTCACAATGTTATCAAGTGCCTATCAGCCCCATTTATAGACACCCGTACAAATATTAACAGTGTGCCCGCCGTAACATGTCTGGCCCTCCACAGCGAATGTCGTGTTTCAGCCCTGCCCAAATGCTCCGGCAGCGCTAAAAGAGCCTGTGTTCTGTCTGTCCAAAGGGGAACATATGTTTCTTTCTTTTCATCGTTAAAGAGAGAGAATGAAGAGAGAGAGAGAGAGGGAAGGAAGGAAGCTGGGCGTATCAGTCAGTTGATCAGTGCGAGTATGAAAGCTGAAAGTGTGCAGAGAGGGCCTCTGTGTACACATACTCCATGTGCAGAAAGTACGGACTCGAATGAACGATGACGATAGCTATACTGCTTATATCGCAGAACTGTTAGTGGGCCGGATGGTTTTACTCTATGGAAGAGCAACGATGAAACTTGTAATGCTAAAACAGAGCAGGATGTGTCCTAAATGAGTCAAGATGAGGAAGACATAATATTAACAAGTTTGGTCATTTGTCGTTTTACACTGAATTTCTGGTGATAAATAGTTGTTGTCTGTTATTATTGGTGTAAATTAGTGAGGGGTCATTCATGAACACTTAGTTCTTTGCATCTGTCACATGAGAAATGAATGAAAGACTCAAGAGATTAACTAATTTTTGTTCCTTATAATTTATCTTTATCTCTGGCTACATAATGAAAACTTGAATAAAGACTTTTTTTCATTTTGCTGAACAAGACCGAACAAGAGACTCTAAAATCTTCCCATCACTTGTGTAGAATGACTCTTTCTGCAGGTTTTATTGTTACGCAAGTAGGTGGTGACAAGTTATTGTCCATTCCGATTCATGAGTGAGTCATTGAATCATTCATTCAAATGATTTGTTCGAAAACACTGATTCATTCAGAAACAAATTAAGTGATATATTTATGAGTGATTCATTGAATCATGTACTCAACCAATACATTCAAAAACATTGATTTGTTCAAGACCCAATTCAAGTGAATGTCTTTGAGTCATTAAATCATTGATAATCGAGAATTATATGATAATCGAGAATGATTTTATATATATATATATATATATATATATATAGTAAATATATTGTTCATATAATTTGTATATAATCTGATATATAATATAACCTGACAATCTGATAAAGCTTCTACTTTTGTGACTTGACGAATTACATTTCAGTACAAATTAATCTATGCCACGTGAAAAATAACACATAACCTAACCCATGGTAAAAACATGAACATGAGTGAGAATTTGATTTGAATATCTTTATAATAAGAGGTTGTGATGTACATGTATATCTCCATCATACAGTGTCTGTTGCAGTTGTGTTCATCCCAGACCATTTCCCCATGACATGTGCGTGTATGTGTGTGTATGACAGGGATCCACTCTAATTAGTGTGTCTGTGTGTATCCTGTGGTTATGATATCATTCTCACAAAAAGTCAACATTCCTGTCTAAGTGCCCCCTTACCTATGAAATATTCATTCATCCATAATAATTCAGACAGGGCGAATGTAGGCAGGGCAGATGTAGGGTTTGACCCCACAGCCATCCAGGAGAGACACTGCCCACACTAATGCCTGAACAGAAAGGGTTTAACTGTATGACTTTACAAGAAGATATATAGTACAGTATGTCACACTAAAGTGATTTGAGAGTACAGCTTTAACACAAATGCTTACTAAAAGTTAGTGCCTGAGGCTAAAAAAAAAAAGTAATATTTATGACTATATGCATTGCATTTGACTTGGTTGTGCTTAGGAGCTGTAAAGGAGTTGTTTTGCATTTAAGTATTAACTTTGTCTCAGTTTTTCCCCCTGAAATGTATTGAGAGAAATAAAAATAGACACAAATGAGTCATACAGTAAGAGTAGAGTTAGAAAATGAATGTGGATAGCAGCTCATATCATTTGATTATAAATTTGATTGACATTGATTGCAGATTTTCTCAAGTGAAACATCTGAAAAGTAGGAGAACAAAAGTGTCTAGTTGTTTTCTATTTAATCTCATTGTAGTCTTGGAGAAACAGCTGAGAAATTATTTTTTCTTTCCTCTGGGATTATGTGTTTGTTTATCTCACACTTTATAAACAAACCAAAAGTACAAAAAATGACATTTAGATCGAATGAGAGCGGGAGACAGTGCATGGCAACAAATGGAGGGAGCGATAAACTAACAGAAATATTACCCCAGGGGTAAAAGAAACGTGGAGTGATGTATTGCCCTTGGGTGAAAGAGAGGGCAAGAACACACAAAATCCATATCACAGCGTCTGTTATCCCTCTATATCTGAATAAAACATTCAAATACAGCCATTACTCCACATTAAAAACCACAAAATGTTCACATGTTCTTCACACACACCACTGATAGTCACATTAAACTCATCCATTAGAGCTGACTAGACTACACATATGATGATGATGATGGTGTGTGTGTGTGTGTAATGGTTATTGAAGTGGGATGGCAACTTATTGTCTGTGATAAACATACACACACTCATAGCAAGGTTTTTCTTGGTGATTTCCTCTGTGGATCATCAAGCATTACGTGAGTCACGACTGAGTACACAGCTCTGTCTGAAAGCCATAAGCTCTTTTCCAGACCATTTTACCCAATATTTGTGTATTTTTATGCTTATTAGAACATGATGTTGTTAGTTTTGGGAAATGCTAATGTCAAACTTTATTGGAATAATTTGTGTGTGTTTGTTCCTGTGTGAGTTGCTTCCTATGTGAAGTGTTCCCATAGTTAGAAGGCAGCTGCCTGTGTATTTTTAATTGCTATATAAAAATCCTTTTTATAAAGAGAAAGGGTGTTTTCTGTAAATTAATATTATGGAAATTATATTATGTATGAGACTAGTGTGACAAAATGTCTTACTGACTTGGTAACTTTCATCTAGTATGTGCATGATACCAGAGAGAGAATGTTTATAGTAATGCATAACCATATAGTTTATTTGCATGAACTAAATTAGTCATTGAAGTGCATAACAAGTTTCACATTTCTGGATTGTTTCCTATAAATTGTCTGAGGGATGTCAAATTTATGTTCAGGTTCATTCTCATTCTAATAACCCATTGCATTTCTCTCTGCAGGTCACCGTGTGAAGCCGGACGACCCTCATAAGCAGTTTTCAGATCGCCTGAGTGACATCGAGCGTTTCCAGAGGGCCAGTCTGAGGATGAACCCTGGCAACGGGACCGGCCGCCCCCACCAATCCCATTACAGTCCCTCCAGCACCACACAGATACCAGGTGTGTGTTTTGTCCCTGGATGCCCTACAGATCCTGTGTATGTGTTTGTTTGAGTCAGACGTTAGCTCGTCACAACAACTCGCACCTCGACGTCTGGAATCTAGCAACCCCTCTCGATCTCGGCTCCCACGTCAGCGTGTGTGATAGTGGGCGAGGATACGTTCTCAGACGCATGTAAAGGCCTTTGAGCATGATGTCTGCTAGCAAAACAGCAAAACTCTCACACTCTCCAAGGCACGTATGCACTTCGCTTACAGTCTATCTTTCTATTTTCTGTCCCTCTCGCTAAAATAGACACACACCCAGGCACTTTTCACACCCCACCCTTCACTTACCCACCCGTTCTCATACGCGGCAATGTGTGTATTGCTGAAATGTGCTTCTTTTATTCATTCTTGTTTGCTCACTGTTTCTGGAGCGTAGACTGAACCACACACATTTCTAAAGAGCTCAAACTGGTGTGTTTTTACGGCCATCTGAGCAGTCATGACTCATGTTTCAATCAAACTCGCATAGTCGCTCATCTCTGCTCAGGATTAGCTAAGAAAGATCAAGAGTATTTTATTTAGTTCTTTCAACCATTAGGGTCGCAAACTTATGAATTTATTCCCTATTACTCTCAATTTGTAAGTTGGATAGTGTTTGTAAGCTGGATACACAGTGAAATCTTGTATATCAAACATCAGATATGTTTTGATTGGCTTTGATTTCGTTAAACAATTTCGCCTTTTTTATTTGTTTTTGTTTGCTCGCTGCATCTGTAGTGTAGGCAGAATCGCTCATATTTTGTGAAAACTCAAACAGAGTTGGCGTGTGTTTACGATTATCTAAGCAGTCGTGACTCACATCTCTCTACGATCAATCAAAAAGCGAGAAAGACCAAATGCTCCCGAGGGTCATATCACGGCCTGCAGTTCTTTTATCTTTCTTTTATTCTTTTGACCATTCACACTTGAAGTCAAATCATATAATATATATATATATATATATATGAGAATAATATTATAATATATAATAATATATAATGAGAATAATGAGAATTATTATACAAATACGTAATAATTATATTAAGGCAAAAATTAATATTACAATTGATATCAAATATATATTATATTACTATAAAATATAATTAGTTAAACATTTAAATATTTATACATATATTATATATAATTTTGTTATTTTTATCTAATATATATATATATAATTTTGTTGTTTTTCAAGGCATGTTTGGTTAGGACATGATGTAATGGTCAACCGGAACCCACAAAAATGTGGTTACTTTTGTAAGCTTCATTATTTATGAGTAGTTTATCCATCATAAGCTGGTGAATTAGAGGCACTGAATGTTTCAGTGGTGTTTTTGTTTGGGGTTTTTGGTAAATTCCTCCATCAGATTGACCTGAATTCTGAAGGGTGGACGCTTACACAAGCATTCCTGCAAAACCAAAGCTGTGACTCATCCAGAGCTCAAGAATGGGAGATTTACGCTTACCGCGTCAGGAGTGTGCTTGAGCGGGTAAAGTACGTCTAGTATCCATATCTGCAGGTGGATTAGTAGAGGAATTATGTCTTCATGGAGCTGTCAGAGGCCACGACTGCCGACACACACACATCTGAAGCAGACATAACACATTAACAGAGCTTTAGCGGTCGGGAGACTGTGTGTCTGTCACTGCTGTAGGCCTGTGTGTGTGATACATCAAAACCTCACTGTTGTGTCTGATATTAACATAGTTATCTCTCACCTTAGGGCACTGTCTCTCTGTCTGTCTCTCGCATCGGCCCAACTTTATATCTAAATCTTAAGACACACACATTCTGTCAGACAGCTCTGTGTGGTATTAGGTTTGCAGACAGACATGTGTAAGATAGACATGTTTAATCAGATTTATTACCTTCATCACACGGTAATTAGATGATCTCTCATTCCACCTGAGTGATGCAAACTGTGTGTGTGTGTCTGGTGTTGATTGCATCATCCCAGAGTCTTGAGGTTAGCAGATTGTTGATGACTGTAAACAGATATTAAGTTACAAAATTCACAGCACAAACACAGACATGGTTCATAGTTAAACAGATTTGTCAAGGCACACAGTGCCGTCCCACAAACACACACATACACACACCTATTGTCATGCCAGAGGAGCAGGGAGGCGAATTAAAGTTGGCATTAGTTAACATGCAGCAACATGCTTCAGATGAAAATAAAACAAGGAATAAACAAACGAAAATGGAGAGGGAGTTCATCGAAGAGAATAAAAGGATAAGCGCACAGAGATGCGGGCAGAGCTGTGTGGTGTTTACTCATGCGCTCATGCACATCCCACATGCTGTGTAACTGACTCACACACATCAAATATGTCTGTGAAAAAGATTAATTATTTTGCATAAAGACAATGAAGCCTACTTTTTTGCATTGTGACAGTTTATTTTATCACCCTAAATTTCATGTGGGCATTTACTTTTTTTTTTTGTTTAAATAATTATATATTTTTATTAATATAAAATATTTTCTATTAATTATATGTTTTTATATGTTTATTAAATAATCATTTTTGTAAAAATTATCATTTTCATTATATATACATTTTTTTTTATAAATTATAAATGTATTCAGACACCTTCAACATTTTCTCACATTATCACAATTTATTTGCTATAATTTAGAAAATGGTAATAAAATATGACAAGAACTCAGAGTTAAACTGTGTCAGAACAAATTCATCTTGATAATGTCAGATATCTTTGATAGAAAGGTATGTAATGGATTACAATCAACCAATCAGCTGTCAGCTGTTAAATTTAAGTACACAATTAGATAATACCAATTTAGGTCAACCAATGACCAAGCAATGCTTCATTTTGTTCAGTCTGTGGTGTAAAAGGTCACAAAAAACACTTAAGCAAAACATGGTCAGGTCAAAGTGTCAATTTTACAGGTAGTCACTGTATGAAGAATTTTTGGGTATAATATGTCACAGTTTACTTTATTTTGCTATCCTCACTTACATAAATGAACTATAGTGTCCTGCTGGAACTGGAAGGAAATGTCCTTAATTGTCATGAAAATAATATCACAAAAATTCTTAATGGTCTTTTGGCAAGCATAAGACAGTCAGTGAACGGACAGTCCATTTGAGTCTCAGACTACACGTATATGTGTGTGTCAGTGTGTGTGTGTGTGTGGACTTCAGAGAGTGTTTGAGTGTTTTAAGGAGGTGTGGCGAAAGATCTGACATTAAACCAGACTTCATGGTGGCTGTGTTTGTTTTTGCTGGTACTGAGGAAAGCCTGCATTTCCACTCAGCATTATACAGCTTCTCTTTCTCTCTCTCTCTCTCTCTCTCTCTCTCTCTCTCTCTCTCTCTCTCTCTCTCTCTCTCTCTCTCTCTCGACTCATATTTGTTTCATTTCAGACAACTTACTGTCATACTACTAAATGTATTTATGGTAGTTGCGTTGCTATTTTAGTTAGTTACTCCTCGACATTAGTCCTCTCAGAGATGCACAAAGCTCTCAGTTACACACATATTGTACTGCTCACAGACAGTTTCTGTAACACGCTGCTTTAATAGCAGTAGAGATCTCTGTTATTGACGTTGTGTAACGGCCAATCAAAATATTTGAGTGAGATGTTTATTTTCAGCAGAAGCACCAGCTGTGGCCTGAATAAGAGCATTTATACTGAAGAATTTATCATTGTGCAGAGAAAACCAGAGAGAGAGACTGGGAACAGTGTGCCATTAGTGGTGTTTGCTAAGGCAAGCATCATTATTACTATTGCACAGACTTACGGTTATAGGGATTTATTCAAACGTATTAAACTCTGGTGTGTAGCTTGTCCCATAATGCTTGTTGAAGACACGTGCTGGTATTTTTAATTCTGATTTATGATTTAAAAAAAATAAAATGGCCAAATCCAGTAGACTTGTATTGAAGGAGGGACTCGGGCCATATCTAGAGACCAGAATATGACTTGGGTAACAATCATCCCTCCAGAACACCCTAGAAATCACAGACTAGTATCATGTTGGCAAGTTTTGCATGGACAAGCACCACTCATATTTTTCTCGGAAAATGTAGTTGCATACGTCTCATATCTCATACGTGTATGTGTGTGTGTTGCAACGATTAGCTTGTAACAACTATCTCATCTCGGACTGAGAGCAAACAGGATTCATTTGCATGTCAAATTGGCAGTTCAGTGCGCTGACACACACACACGCACACACATGCACACACACACACACACACAAACATACTCTATAATTCCCAAAGTATCTTATTTTAAACTCGTGCAGCGACTGTTGTGTGTGTGTGTGTGTGTGTGTGTGTGTGTGTGTGTGTGTGTGTGTATGTGTGCGTGTGCGTGTGCGTGAGACAGCTGCGTATTAATGCTGATGGAGTGATTTAAACGCTCAGATCATACACACACACACACAGGCGTCACACGCTCAAGATAAGATATGTGATAATCACACACCTTTAACAGACACCCAAAATATCATTCCTCGTGACACACTGATACTTTTCTTGACTTGTCAGCAAAACAGAAAGATTTCAAAGTTATCTACTCATACACATGCATTGTGACAGATGGAACTCTAACGCGTGTGTGTGTGTGTGTGTGTGTGTGTGTGTGTGTGTGTGTGTGTGTGTGTGTGTGTGTGTGTGTGTGTGTGTGTGTGTGTGTAATGTGACACCAGCATAAGATTTCATGTTTGTTTTTCTCGGCACCTTTGATGAAAACACTAGCAGCTCTCTCACACTGAGCGTGTGTGGACAAATTCACTCTGTCGCAATCATATAAACACACACAGATAGGGATGGGCGGTTATAATCTTCACTAATCATGATGATTTTGCTGCCAAAATAATATTAAAATTAAGCAACAGCATCTCTGGTTAAAACTTCATTAGCAAAAATGGTGTTGGTAAGTTCAGATGACTTCCATTAATCAATGTACTCAACTATCGGTTTCGTTCAGTGAACTGATTCAAAACGGATTCAACTATTCATTTATTTCATTATTCTAAAATTCAAAAATGTTTACATTTTATAAAATGTTCAAGGAAAAATATGTGTAGGTAAAAATTGCTGTTTATTATTATGTATACTGCATATAAATGAAACAAATTTTTTTATTTTATTATTTGTGTCAATTTAAATAGACAAATACAAGAGCAAATACAAATTAAGATATATCTTTTTTAGCAATATCTTTATTATTTATTTTGTATTCATTAATATTTTGGTTTGATAAATTGCACATGTATGTGTGTGTGTTTTGTATGTATCTCATAGATTAACAGTTGACAAGTGATTAAATTTGTATATATATTTTTTGGTGCAGGATTATGGCCAGATCAGATTGACCCTCCTGCATTGAAGACGTGCAAAGTGGAAGACGATTTACGCTGGTCAGGTAAGAGACTTTACAAACACACACCGGTAAACATTATGTCTATAAGGAATAATTCACCCAAAGATGTCGTTCCAAACCCTTTTGACCTTTATTTCCTTTTGTGGTGATCTATTCCTTAGCCACACATCTGTTTGAGGAATATGATTTTATTTGGCATAATTGTTCATTGGTGCTCTTTTATGTTGTTGGTAGTTGAATGAGAGAATGAATCACTGTGACATATAGATCATCAAAAACCATACGCACACACACTGTTGTCCTCAGATGACTTGTTTGATATGCAGATGTGTGTGGGTGTGTTGCAGTCATAATGGGTGAATCATAATATTAATGATCCAATCAGAATGCAGCGTTTTTGTGGAGGGGCTGAAACAAACAAAATATAAAAATGATCTACTTTCGCTTTCACACGCACAAACACACACACATGGACCCAGAAACATCAATAAACATTCTCTGTGTGTGAAATACACACATACCCACCTGCTTTGGCACACACACACATATAAACACTCTCACTCGAAAACATTCACACAAACTCTCGCTGCCATGGACACACGGCCACATACCTGGTGCTGGCATGGTTTTTCTTCCCCGCGGCAATGCAGAATTCCTGCCCTTCCTGTTCCCGCAAACCCCAAACATCCAAACCGGCTGAGTCATTTTTACCTCAACCACACACAAACACACACGAGATTCCCTCTGTCATACCAGCCCGTGTGACATTTAAGTTATAGCTTTCTTTAATTGCACTTTGATTGATTTATTATTATTTCTAATAGGCTCACAGTGTGTCAGGTGGCATTTTTCAAAACACCAGATGGCAGTTTCATCAAATGTGATGTTAGGAAATACTTGACATTTATTAAAGGCCACATGCACACTGCAGCCAAATATATTGTCGCTCTTCTACTGAGGGTTTAATTTAGTTCTGTACAGTCTGTAGTTATTTGTGTCTATATCAGTCTGTAGTGACTTTTTTTCTGCATATTTTCATTTA
Organism: Coreius guichenoti; assembly: GCA_039654105.1. Lineage (NCBI taxonomy): Eukaryota > Metazoa > Chordata > Actinopteri > Cypriniformes > Gobionidae > Coreius > Coreius guichenoti. Next base: position 36,283,528 of record CM077179.1, on the reverse strand, counting down.
TCAAAAATAGCAGGGGTTTTGTTCACAGCCACGAGATGCCAAAACTTTGCTTGTCAGATGTTTCTCTTCTAAATCTTTAAAATAAGCAAAAAGTAGTACATTGTTGACATACAGTAAAAAAAAACGTGAATAGCTCAGATCATTTGGTCTTGGTAGAACTTGATGAGAAATGTTGGAGTTAATATTGAGATCTCTGACTTTGATTGCAGGCTTATCTGAGGCCCTGTTTACACCTGGTATTAAGATGCGTTTTGGTGGATCGGATCACAAGTGGGGGACGCTAAATACAGGTGTAAACGGAGTCTAAAACGTTTTGAGCTCGTCCACTTTTGACCACTTCCAGAGGTAGTCAAAAACGCATTCAACCGGATTGCTTTCGTAGTGTAAACGCTCATGTGGTCAAATGTGTTCAAACAGCCACAAAAGACCGTCTATTCTCCGCCTGTTAACCTAATGAGTAAACATTATGGGAAGCGCGCTAGCCAGACGGGATTTAAACTTTGTCGGCTGGAGACCCAAGTTTGGTTTGAAGACAGAAAACATATCAAGCACAATGTTCTCTCACCATTCCTGATTTCTAACACTCACAGCGCTCGTGGTCTTGTGGCTGTCAGAGCAGAAACAAAGCTGCTGCTCTCCGTATGTTTTTCTGTCGTCTCTGGTGCATTCATGTGTAAATTGCACAAGCTTATTTTGTCCATTAGATCAAAAGATCTAAAAAAACCCATACATTTACCCGCCCATAGACCCTCCCCTCAAAGAAATCAGGACAGAAGTGGTTGAAAGTGAACAAAAAAGAGACAGATTAAAACACCAGGTGTAAATGGGAATGTGTCTCCCTCGTCTACTTGTGATCCGATTGAAGAAAACACATCTTAATACCAGGTGTAAACAGGGCATGAGCTCAGCATGAGATATTTTTGAAATCTCGTCTAAAACTTAGAAATAGAGACTACTGGGGTCTTTTTCTTAGTATGAGTATGAGAGTTTCTTTTTGCTCTCCATCTCATTGCTGTCCATGAGAAACAACTGAGATATTAAATAGATCTCATTTGTGCTTTCTCTGTCCTGTTGGTTCAGATACCATGTGTTCTCTGCTGCAGACTTGCGTGAGTGTAATGTTGACTTACCGCTCTGAACTGCAACGATCAAAAATACCTACAGGAATAATGAGATCCAACCGTTCTTATATTTCATAATAATTGCTTCTGAAAGAACTGAATATTGATTCCTTTCAATGTCCTAGAACAGCAAAAGCTGCTTAATAATTGTGATTTTTGGATCAATAATAATGCAGTCCTTTCAACAAATGGATTTTTAGAGTCAATAAGGTCAAAATTCCTCACTGGAGGGAATAAAAGGCATTCCTGATGTATTCACAAATGTGTCTCATTGTGATCCAGGTCTTGAATCAATGACCTGATTTGTAAATCTCCAGTACAGTATCAGATGTTTGTGAATGGTAACCTGATCCATCCTGATGTATGAGATCGCAGTGCGGCACATGTCGGAGATGAGCTAGTTTGCATGCAACGTGCCGTGTTGTCTTATGGACTACAGCTCTAACATAAACACACAAGATCTACATGTTTGCCTGCGTCTCAGGTTCTCTGCCTGTCAGAGCGATATGCCATTACCTTCAGTTATCATTTATCAACATCCAGTGCAAATATTTAGCCATTTCAGCCCTGCTTCAGTTTTTTACCTACTTGTAAAACCCTCAGTTTATCACTTGGAAAACTAGGCTATACATGTATTAGATTGAAAGTTACTCTACCTGCATTTACAGTGACCCCAAAAAGCATCTGGACACTTAAGTCACACTTAAAAGTTTAAATATATTACACACTATATATAAACAATAGATATACTATTCAAAATACTATTCTTCTGGTTGTCAAACTTTAGTGCAACATGCCCATAGTGTGCAAAACCAGTTGGTTAAAAGTAATAGTTTGGGGCCACTGTATTTGGCAAAGTTGTAGCAATTGTTTGGTTGGTTCCTGTGGGTTTGTGTCACCAGTGGAGCATAAAACCACATAGTAGAAACTCAAACCATGAACAAGTAAGCAAGTCTGGGATCCACATCATTGTATGATTGTTGGATATGTGGTATTTTTGATATCCTGCTTTCTGACGCAAATATAAACGATTTGATTAGATTATATAGAGTATCAAGTATATATTTCAGTCTTTATGTCTCTATGTCTTTCTCTCTCCTGGCCACATGATTTGCCTGGTCCAGGTGTAATCCATCTGTTTTTGCATTGCCATTTTACAGGTGAGGGCCGAGATTTGCATCCTCACCAGAACCTTGATCCCACACACAAACATGCACAATTCCTGCTGACTAGCTACTGCTTGCTCTTCTGTTAACAAACAAAATCAGTTTCTACAGCAGTCAAATGAGGCAAACCTCTGTAGTGAGCCGGGTTACACGCTTGACTGTGGGCTAGTGGAACACGGCGAACTGAACTGCTCACTGTGAGGGCCGAAACACAATGGGGGAAGGATAACAGCGTTCATTCTAGAAGAACGATTACATTTCTTTTGTAAAAATTACTGCTGAACTTTAAAGAAGTTCTAAACTGAACTGAAGAACATTTCCCCCTCTACTATTCTGACTAGTCATCAACATAAAATATGATATTACTATTAATATTGCTTTGCTTAATTTATATATTAATGCATTTATTCATATAATTTTTTTCTGTAGAACTGTTATTTTCCCCATAACCATTTTCATTAATATAAATATACATATTCATAGCATGACAATCCAAATTCAAAACATAGCTTGACAATCCAAAACATAATAAAAATAAAAGTAAAAGAGAAACCTACTTCTGTTTGAATCGTGTGGACAAAAAATGGAAAGTCGCTCCCTTAAACATGTTGTCAGAAACACCAAACCATCACTTTTTATTATATTAATATTCAATATTAATATTGTTTCTGAAGAAATTGTTTTTCCCCTTAACCGTTTATATTAATTTATTTATAATATTCATTAATAGTAATATTTTTTTCTGTATGTTATTTTCCCCATTAAAATTAATATTATTAAAGGGGAACATTGGGTTATTCCACGTTTCCTTCTCTTTGCTCTTTTTCTCTGTTTTTAAAGACTTTTTCCACTGATACTAATGTAGATCATGTGTATGCACAGAAACACCGCAAACTAGTAATTTACTAGTAAAAAAAAAAAAAAAATGTTTTTTATGATTTTTGTGCTGCAAATGTCATAAAGTACATCAAAAACGTTAATATGGCACTATATGCAAGTTGTCATTGGCCAGGCATAAAATAAAACTCTCAATTTAATAACAATAACAATATATGTTTCTATCCACTGAGGGGGCTGAAAAAGGTTGAAGACCCTGTTCTAGAGCAACATTCTGGAAACGTTCATGTTGTTAATATCCTGTGAGGCACTAGAGGGAGACACTGAGACTGAATCTATGTGCGTCTGTGAGGGTAATGAGGGTAAACAATGTCTACAGTTTGGGTGTTATATCTGGTTTGCAGCTGTTTCTCAACTCATTTGTCAGATTTCCGCTTTTAGTAATTGATCTTGTATGGTGTGTGTGTGTGTGTGTGTGTGTGTGTGCGCGTGAGTGTGAGTGTGTGTGTGTGTGTTTGTTTGTGTGTATGTGCATCTGGTAAACCTTACGTTATGGAGACAAAATGTCCTCACAAAGATGGCAATCCTTGTTCTTGTGGGGGACATTTTTTGGCAGCTTATAAATCATACTAACTGATGTTTTTTGAAAATGTAAAAATGCAGAAAGTTTGTGATGGGTAGGTTTCGGGGTTAGGGTTAAGGTTGTGTGTCTGTGTGTGTGTGTGTGTGGTGTGTGTGTGTGTGTGAGTGTGCGGCTGGAATTCGTGGCCATTTCAGTTGAATCAACAGCAGCTGAAATCTTGAATTCTCCTCGGTTTGAATCAGATTCTGGTCCCCCAAAAGAGTAAAAGAGACCGTCAACACCCCTCAGAGAGAAAGAGAGAGGGAGAACATGTTCTCTGAAGAAGAAAAAACAGAAGTTGAGGAAATTGAAATGGAACTGTATGCTTTTCTCTCTCTCTGTTTGTAAATGGACCCAGTGCCCCAGACAAATGGGGGAGAGACTTTTAAACAAGTCAGTGGCACGCACAGACGGCATTCTCCTCCCTCAGGCGCCTGCATGCCAAAGCCTGCTCCAGTATCCCAGCAGCCCTTGCTTGTATGTGGGCAATAAGCAGAAAAATAAAGTCAGAAAACAGAACAAACTGGCAGAAGCGGGCAGCAGTTTGTGTTTGTGTGCAGGTGCACAGATGTTTGTCTTACACCTGTTCTCACAGAACATGAACACTAAATGAAAAAACCCCAGACGTCAGAGCATGCTAGTCTTCATCATCTTCTTCCTCCCCAGCCTCATAACCTTACGCTTGCTCGTTTTTACTTTTACAATTTATCAGGCGTTTACAAATAACACTAGGTGGCGCTAGATCGGTGTCTCAATAGGGTTCTGTGGCAATTGTTCATCTGATGAATTTGACAGATAATTTTAATATAATGTATATTAAATATTAATATAGTATAATCACATAAATGGTAACGTCATGACATTTTTTTTATAATAAGGATAAATTTTATTATTGTTTTATTTATTAATAATTTTATTATAAATTATTAATTTTATAATTAATTATTACATTTAAAAAATATATATATTATTTAATATTATTTAATTTTTTTAAATAAACGTTTTATTTTTTAACTTTATTTAATTCAGTCTTGGTCTGAATTTATAAAAGTTATTGAAATTAGTAAAAATTTTAACTTTATTTTGTAATCATGGAATTTTTTTGCCCAAAAAGTGGAATCTTGTGTACATTATTTGCATTCTGTTACTCTTTTGTTTATATGTTGTTCAAGTTCTTATTATTGTAATGCAAAAAAAAGATAAGCAAAATGCAAATCATTTACGTTTACAAAAACAGGCATCATCATCTTTATTTTTTGCTTTGATTTTTGGGTGAAATGTTCCATTTCTTTTTATGACGTTGTTTTATGGTTTGACTATTTGTTATTTGAGCCAAAGTGGATGCATTTCCTATTTTTGATCATTTCTGGATCACAAAAATTATGTATTATTTAATTATTTAAATGGATTTAATCAATCATTTATTTTTTATATATATTATTGAAGTTGTTTAGATGTTAAAGTGACACTTTCTTCATCTTCTTCATCAGGTACGGAGCTGTTCCCGCAGAGGACATCTTTCCCGTCTCTGTCTCCATTAACGGCTCCTCGTTTCTCTGATTCACACATGCATTATCCTGGTCCTTTCACCTACTCTGCTAACCCGTCCAGCACTGGAATCGGCGGTCTCAGCGTGGCCGGTATGCCCACCTCCAGCCGCTACCACACCTACCTGCCACCTCCCTATCCCGGCAACCAGAACCAGAACTCCCACTTCCAGACCAACTCCTCGCCGTACCACCTGTACTACGGCACTGGATCCGGCTCCTACCAGTTCTCCATGGTTCCGACCGGCGGCACTGGATCGGGAGGCGACAGGTCACCCACCCGCATGCTGACGTCCTGTACCGCGGCGGGTGGAGCCGGTGGCACCGCTGGAGGAAACAACAGCCTGCTGAATGCCAGCCTCGGTAACCAGAGCGATGGGGTGGATGCTGACGGTAGCCATAGCAACTCGCCCACAGCGATGAGTGCGTCGACACGCATAGACGAGTCCGTTTGGAGGCCTTACTGAGAAATAGTGTGCGGAAAGACTGAGAGAAGAGGTCAAAATTAAGTGCATGTTCAATCGTTTTATGTTTCTTTGTCCTTCTATGACGTCAGTCGCTTCTAAGACAACCAAAGTGATCAAATGACCAGAAATTAGTTGACAGACTGGTGACCTTTTGCTCTGGATGCTCCATACGGCACAGAAATGGACCGAAACTGAAGGAGGACACAAGTCTCACAATTAAGGTGTATATAGATAGAGTAAAAATTATCATTAAAAAATAAGAAAAGGCATCCCATAGTAATATATCAGCGACCTTTTTGTTACTGAAAAAGCTGAACAATCCAAAGAAACGAAAAGCAGGTGCTTCATGGACATATTCTGATGGGCCTGTAACTGAAAAAAGACAATGTATCCAGCCTTACAAACCAATCTGCCTGAAAGCTGTAATTCCCAGAGTTCTTTGCAACCAGGAAACGCTGCAGAGGTGAAAGCGTTTGTCATGCAGACAGTATGAAAGAGCTTTGCGGAGCCGCAGGACTGTGGGACTTTTAATGTGTAAATATACCAAAAATGTCGCCCGCGACTTTCAGGTACTTTCCGAAATTGCTGAAATAGTCTTGAAATGGTGAGATGTGATCATATAATACAAATGTGGGTCAATGTGAGCGATGTTATTTCAATGGATTTTTAGGGTGAATTACAAAACCTGTCAGGGACATATCCAGGTCATATTTATTGAAAAATGAGAAATCATATTTTGCAGAAAATGATGCCATTCATATTTTTTGACATTATTTCAATCAAAATAAAGCACCTATATTCTTATTGTAATGAAAAAATGGATTATTATTTCAAGTATTATTTCAGTTGCAAATCATTTAAATCATTTAAAAGGCATCATTTTCTTTATGCAAAAAAATGTTTTGTTTTGATTTTGGGGTGAAATGTGATCTGGACGTGTTTTTGTGAGATTCATCCTTTAGCTGTGGGTTCTCGATTTGTAGAAACGTAAAACAGTGTCTATAATTCAAAGACAGACAGGTGTTTGATTTTTTTTTTGTTTGTTTGTTTGTTTCTTGCTTTGCACCAAAATCACAAACAATTCATTTGTCTTTAAACTTGTGGAGACTCGTCTTTTTTTGGAATAATAATTTTTTTTTTTCAGTGTTGATCGCTTTCTATGACTTTGCTGTTTCCTAAAACGATTCTGATCTGTTTGCGCTCAGTTTTACGGTTTGTGTATTTTTTTCATTTTTTTATTTATTTGAGCCAAAGTGGATACGCTCCTATTTCGGGTCGTTTTCCGGGTCACAAGCATTTCGTACTTCTTTTTTTATTATTATTATTCTTTTTCGATTTCTTTTTTTAATCTTTGTTTTAATATAAAATTGGAAGTTGTGCTACTGTAATATATTCTTTCTAAATTATACAAAACAAATTTTAATGTATGTTTTTCCAATGCAGCTTTAATGCACTAAAACATTTATTTAAGAGGTTATATGTCCTTGTAAACCACATAATGGAGACATTCTTACCAGATTGAGTTCCACATGATATTTAGTCATACTGCCTGAAAGGCTTCGGTCCTCACAAGCCAAAGAGTCCAACAATCACCTGTTGTCATCTACGTCTCTAAAGTGTGAAAAATATGTTGCTCTAAGCACCTACATTATGTGTCTATTTTTCCTACCTTGTTCTTGGAATGACTGAAATCGAAGACAATAATTGGGCACGTTTGAAAGGAGATCGGTCTCGATTATTTGAATAACAAAACCGTGCACATGCTCATACAAGGAGGGTAAAGTGGCCATGACACACACACACATATTCACGTAACAGGTGTAAGTGAATATTTCAGCCCATAACCCAGAGCTTTTTCCCATGCTCACACCTGCTGCCTTCACCTGAGGGCGAAGAGCCCCAAAAGAGCAAAGGAAACAAGTAGAAAGATGGATGAAGAGAGCCGTATCTCCTTTCACAATCATTGGTCATCCTTCAGGCCTTGTTATCCAAGCAGAAGTGCCCGTGTTCAGCTTGATTCACGGCCGCTTTGATGCCTTTATGGCGGCGGTTATTTTCCTTCCCATTGTGCCTCCCCTTGATTATCGCCTGAAGCTGCAGTCTACAGGAAAAATGGATTCAAAATGTGAGCTGGTCTAGTTACAGGCGGGAGTCGATTCTCTCCTGCGAGGACTTCTGGGTAATAGAAAACCGTGCTATGGGAATCATTCGCTTCTGCAATTCTGAAGTATCGTTTAATGTTTCTCTCAGTGCCTCAGTCTGGATCTATTAATGTCTGTGGATATCAAATCCTTATGTGAGTTTGTTGTGATTGTTGATTATGATTGAAATGGATTGAGAATCCAAATCAGGCTAAATTAATATTTGCTGGCCCAAAGTAAGACCAAAGACGTATCTATTTATTTCCATTATCAATACTGATTTTTATTGTGTGTTGCATTGAACTGTCTGTTGACACCAAGGCTCTGCTCCAAAACCTACTGAGCGTATTTATGCCTGTGTAAAGCGTTTCAAATCATTCAATTATTTAAAGACAGGTGTCTATGTGGGCATCAGCGAAGCTCAATATGTTTTGGAACACATCCCAAATGTTGCCAGTGAAGTGAATGTCACTGAAGGCCACGAGTCTGTGATGTTTGTAATGTGCACAGATTATAATCATGCTGAAAGAGCTAAAAAGCACAACACACTCCTGTAGAACAAATTGTCTTCATTGTACATTTGTAATTTTGGTTCTGAAATATGCTCTTTTGTTCCTTCATTGTGTGCTAATGATGTAGTTTTTTATGCATTTTAATTAAAAAAAAGATCAGGATTTGCTTGTGATTTCATTTACTTGTCATTCATTTTGTAATTCAGCCATATATTTTACAATGCAGTAAAAAAAAAAAGTTATATAAATTAAATTTCCCCAATATTTACACATTTCAATAGTGTCATTATTGAGATCACTTAAAGTGTAACGCTGCATTCGTGTAGGCGTCAGCCAATCAGATCACCTATGCAAATACCCTAGCGCAGACGCTAGCCAATGGCGTTCATGCAACACTGGAAAAGTAATATGATTGGCTGTTGTCATTATGAGGTTACGTCAGCACCAAGCTTCAAACACGCCCTCTGTCAGTGTTGACTACAAACACGGAGGTTTTTCAGATTTTCCGTCGCAACGTTCTCTCCATATTTGCGATTCTTTGCAGCCTTTAGCCGCTGCCTACAACATGCTGGATCCTTCAATGGAAACTGAAAGCCACTCCCGCTAAACGTTTACTCTTTGAATGTTTGCACCCAGGAACAATACAAGTCGACACCATTGTGACTAAAAGTTTGCTAAGGAGTATTTCCTACTAAAGCAAGCCAGTATTTGACTCTGGTAAGCATATCCATAGCAGACTGGTGGGCGTGGCCTTAGACGGCAACATGCCCAGTGCATTATGGGTGTTGAAGGGAAGACAACAGGCTTGTTCGACTTCCTACAGTACCGCGAGAGCGATTTGAGAGTAGTCGGCTGGTGCATTTTGCGCAGCTTCTCCAGAGCGGCTGCACAAGCTCTGATGACGACACAGCTGTTCCACGATTGGCCGGATTCACCGCATGTGTGTTTCGCGTTTATTCGGACACCTTCGGTTCCACTAATGCTCGCAAATCTGTTTTATATAACAGTAAAACCTCTTTTCATGTAGTCGCGATGTTATATTGTGTCATGTTTATCAAAATAAAACTGATAAAAAAAAACGTAGACCCCACTCCATTGATAGAGTAGGCTTTGAACTCTATTCTTGTACAAAACACTGTATTAAGCAGTACATAAAGTATTACATGACAATGTCTAAAACATCTGTGTATTTGACAAATATTGCATTTATTTCACTCTATCTGTAATAAAGTATGCAAACACAGCGCGAGCATCACTACGGGAAGCAGAAAGTGTCTGACTTCACGTCTCCGTTTGCAGCTCCTCCCCGCCTGCACGCGGCAACTCTCGCCGATTGGTTAAATCCAGCCGCAGCCGATGTCGAACACACCTAACAGCTTTTTTTCAGTTTTCTCTAGTCAGCAGCACAGATTTCAAAAACAATTTTTTTTTTTGCCTTTCTACTGTATTGGCAGCCAAGTTTTATTGAAAGCCCATTTTGCCATCAGTAAAGTATCCCTTTAATTTTAAAGGTTTACCATATTTAAAGTCCCCCTGTAGTCAATAATTTTATCCCTTAAAATTCATCTTTGATAACCAAAATTACATATTTAAACTTTTTCCTGTGGAAAAAATTTATTCATGCCTTAAAATAGCTTTAATGTAACTCTACACCCTTGCTTCATTTAGTATACGCGGAACCATGAATATGCAAATTAGCCCCGCCTCCACTCACTCACACCAGCTCAGAGATCCACAGTGTCAACTTTACTGTGTCAACACAATGGTATCGCTCTTTACAACATCGGACACATAACGGTAATTAATATGATTAGCCTTTTGCTTTACGTTATCAAACAGCTAATAATGTGTTGCTACTGTTACACAAACCATGTTCCCATTAGCCATCTCAGTCTGCCTTCAGTATCAGTCAGCATCCTTAGAAACGCTTTGAACATCATAGAACGTCAGTGGAGAAAGGCATATAGTTCATCATATCATCGTAATATACATCATATACATAATTCGCTCGCTATATTGCTAAATATACCCGATTTTTCATATCAACAGAAAAATATACCAGGATAACCTTGCTTCTGTTGAGACTCCCCTGCTTCGCAGAAGTTAATGATATGATAAAGCCCGCCCCCTCGTGACGTGATTGGTTACAAGGTAGTTTGTGACGTCAGAAACACCAGCGATTTCAAACCTATTTGGTTCAACTGCAGTTTTAAGGAGAAAATACTCAGCAATAGTGTTATTTGCACATGGTTTATCGTAAAGCATATTAAAAACACCACATAGACATATAAACAGCATTAAAAACTTGATTTTCACCACAGGGGGTCTTTAAAAACAGCTTTACATATAACACCGCTTCTAACTTTGACAATTAAAGTTTAAAATAATTTACCCTCACTTAGCCTAGAAAAACTTTTATTCTACACAAAAGATTCATAATACTCGAATAATAAATAAAAAGAATAATTAAGTCATATACACTACCATTTAAAAGTTTGGGGTCAGAAAGAGTTTTTTAATGTGATTTTGAAATAAGTCTCTTATGTTCAACAAGGCTGCATTTATTTAATCAAAAATACAGCAAAAACAGTAATCTTGTGAAATATTATTAAAATTTAAAATACCTGTTTTCTATTTACAAACCCGATTCCAAAAAAGTTGGGACACTGTACAAATTGTGAATAAAAAAGGAATGCAATAATTTACAAATCTCATAAACTTATATTTTATTCACAATAGAATATAGATAACATATCAAATGTTGAAAGTGAGACATTTTGAAACGTCATGCCAAATATTGGCTCATTTTGGATTTCATGAGAGCTACACATTCCAAAAAAGTTGGGAGAGGTAGCAATAAGAGGCCGGAAAAGTTAAATGTACATATAAGGTACTACTGTACTAACAGTCGGAGGACCAATTTGCAACTTATTAGGTCAATTGGCAACATGATTGGGTATAAAAAGAGCCTCTCAGAGTGGCAGTGTCTCTCAGAAGTCAAGATGGGCAGAGGATCACCAATTCCCCCAATGCTGCGGCGAAAAATAGTGGAGCAATATCAGAAAGGAGTTTCTCAGAGAAAAATTGCAAAGAGTTTGAAGTTATCATCATCTACAGTGCATAATATCATCCAAAGATTCAGAGAATCTGGAACAATCTCTGTGCGTAAGGGTCAAGGCCGGAAAACCATACTGGATGCCCGTGATCTTCGGGCCCTTAGACGGCACTGCATCACATACAGGAATGCTACTGTAATGGAAATCACAACATGGGCTCAGGAATACTTCCAGAAAACATTGTCGGTGAACACAATCCACCGTGCCATTCGCCGTTGCCGGCTAAAACTCTATAGGTCAAAAAAGAAGCCATATCTAAACATGATCCAGAAGCGCAGGCGTTTTCTCTGGGCCAAGGCTCATTTAAAATGGACTGTGGCAAAGTGGAAAACTGTTCTGTGGTCAGACGAATCAAAATTTGAAGTTCTTTTTGGAAAACTGGGACGCCATGTCGTCCGGACTAAAGAGGACAAGGACAACCCAAGTTGTCATCAGCGCTCAGTTCAGAAGCCTGCATCTCTGATGGTATGGGGTTGCATGAGTGCGTGTGGCATGGGCAGCTTACACATCTGGAAAGGCACCATCAATGCTGAAAGGTATATCCAAGTTCTAGAACAACATATGCTCCCATCCAGACGTCGTCTCTGTCAGGGAAGACCTTGCATTTTCCAACATGACAATGCCAGACCACATACTGCATCAATTACAACATCATGGCTGCGTAGAAGAAGGATCCGGGTACTGAAATGGCCAGCCTGCAGTCCAGATCTTTCACCCATAGAAAACATTTGGCGCATCATAAAGAGGAAGATGCGACAAAGAAGACCTAAGACAGTTGAGCAACTAGAAGCCTGTATTAGACAAGAATGGGACAACATTCCTATTCCTAAACTTGAGCAACTTGTCTCCTCAGTCCCCAGACGTTTGCAGACTGTTATAAAAAGAAGAGGGGATGCCACACAGTGGTAAACATGGCCTTGTCCCAACTTTTGAGATGTGAGATGTGTTGATGCCATGAAATTTAAAATCAACTTATTTTTCCCTTAAAATGATACATTTTCTCAGTTTAAACATTTCATATGTCATCTATGTTGTATTCTGAATAAAATATTGAAATTTGAAACTTCCACATCATTGCATTCTGTTTTTATTCACAATTTGTACAGTGTCCCAACTTTTTTGGAATCGGGTTTGTAAATAAATTTAAAATGTAATTAATTTAATGGCATTTATTTGAAATAGAAATCTTTTGTAACATTATGTCTTTACTGTCACTTTTGATCAAGTTAATGCATCCTTGATGAACAAAAAGTACTTTTTTTTTTTTAAAAATACTGACCGCAAACTGACCAGTGTAAGTGGCCTAGAAAAATCTGTTTTATAAATCATACATAATGTATGAAACCTGCTAAATCTGCTAAACAACTAAATGTATTATAAACATAGCTGAGGAAATACTCATATTTAACTGTCAAGCTTCACATCTCATGCATACAACTTTCAAATGTGAAGGATTGTTTTCAAGCCAACATTCAAAGTTTGTCTTGACAAACCTTCGTTTTCTAATTGAATCTGAGTTTGTTTATGTGTGGATGTGCTTGCTGTCTCTTTAGAGGAAGCTCACATTAACACTCACACTAACACTTCACACAATCATAGCTGAGCTCGGTTTCACACCTTCACCCGGACAAACAGCAGCCGCTCTGTATCTACACAGAACGTGAAAGATGTGTGAAGATTCACATGATTGGTAGTTCAACCACCTCCGTTCATCAGATTTAACTGTATCAAACCCCTCAGGACACAAACGCAGAGTTCTGCTGCTCGGACTGTGTTCAAATGTAATGCGAATGTAAACATAGCCGCTCTTCCAAACCTGTCATGCAGTCAACAGGCATTACTGTCAGACCAGGTAATTATTTGAAAACACTTAATTGGATGCGGTGACTTGCATCACCCTCAGCGACTGTAAATATAGCCGGTGAATTCACCTAATGACTCGTGTTCAGTGAATGAGATGGGCTTGATGGGTGTGTGCTGTATTTCAACATAAAGACACTACTGTCAAGTTTTAGGCTCTTGAGGGAACATGCACAAGTTTGTTATTGTACAAACTTGAGTTTGGTAGTCATGGGCTTTTTTTTATTATTATTTTACATTTTATTGTGTTTATTTTATTTTACACTTAGAGCTTTTAAACTTCATCCACTAAACTTGCAACAGACCTTCAGCCCGTTCTGACTTAAAGGAATACTATCTATCTATCTATCTATCTATCATTCCATCTATCTATCTATCTATCTATCCATCTATCTATCTATCTACAGTGGGGAGAACAAGTATTTGATACACTGCCGATTTTGGAGGTTTTCCTACTTACAAAGCATGTAGAGGTCTGTAATTTTTATCATAGGTACTCTTCAACTGTGAGAGGCGGAATCTAAAACAAAAATCCAGAAAATCACATTGTATGGTTTTTAAATAATTAATTTGCATTTTATTGCATGACATAAGTATTTGATCACCTACCAACCAGTAAGAATTACGGCTCTCACAGACCTGTTTGTTTTTCTTTAAGAAGCCCTCCTGTTCTCCACTCATTACCTGTATTAACTGCACCTGTTTGAACTCGTTACCTGTATAAAAGACACCTGTCCACACACTCAATCAAACAGACTCCAACCTCTCCACAATGGCCAAGACCAGAGAGCTGTGTAAGGACATCAGTGATAAAATTGTAAACCTGCACAAGGCTGGGATGGGCTACAGGACAATAGGCAAGCAGCTTGGTGAGAAGGCAACAACTGTTGGCTCAATTATTAGAAAATGGAAGAAGTTCAAGATGACGGTTAATCTCCCTCGGTCCCTGTGTTCGCACAACTGCTCCCGAGACTGGGCGAGTATGAGCCAGTCGTCGAGATAGTTGAGGATGCAAACGCCGCGTTCTCTGAGCGGAACAATGGCTGCCTCTGCGACTTTCGTGAAGACGCGAGGCGACAGGGACAGCCCGAAGGGCAAGACTTTGTACTGATATGCCCTCCCCTCAAACGCAAAGCGTAGGAACGGTCTGTCGAGGAAGGATAGAGACATGAAAGTACACGTCCTTCAGGTCGATCGCTGCAAACCAATCTCGGGGACGGATGCATTCGAAAATGCGTTTCTGCGTTAACATCCTGAACGGAAGCTTGTGCAGGGCCCGATTCAGGACACGCAGGTCCAAGATTGGCCGTAACCCACCCCCTTTCTTGGGTACAATGAAGTAGGGGCTGTAGAACCCCGACCTCATATCGGCTGGAGGAACCGGCTCGACCGCGTCCTTCGCCAGTAGGACATCGATCTCTGACCGCAAGACGTGGGCATCGCTGCTCCGCACGGAGGTGAAGAGGATGCCCTGTACTTGGGGGGCCGGTACGCGAACTGAATCGCGTAGCCGAGTCTGATAGTACGGATGAGCCAGCAAGACGGCCTGGGGAGCGCTAGCCAGGCCCCCAGAGACCGTGCAAGCGGGACCAATGGCACCACAGACGTACCCGGGGTGGGGCAGCGAGGTGGAACGCTCAGACCCAACCCGGACGGCCCGGAGGCGACCCGGAGTGTTGTCTGACCATTCCAGGGTGGGGCAGTGTGTGGGAGAGAAGGCCCGGGGGCGTCCTCTAGCCTCACACCGCCCCCTGGCGAAAAGAGGGGGAGCCAGGAGTGGCAAGGCCCGGGGGCGTCGCACACAGCCGGCTTGGCCCTCTTGGGGCCCAGGGAGGGAGGAAACTGCTCTGAGAATGTGGGTACCGCTGGACTCCGGAGAGCCAGCGGCAGGACCGAAACCGAAAAATATTCTCCCCCCGGTCCTCCTCCGGGGGAGGGAGGGGTGCGGACACCGTCTCCCAGAGAGCAGATCCCCTTTTCACTGGGCTGCCCGTTTCAGGGCCGCTTGCCCTTGCAGGGGACTTCACGGGACCCTGGACAGGTTGGGCGCCTCCCTTGCGCCCGGCCACCTGCTGCCTGGGTGGAGGCTGCTGCTTGGCTTAGCAGGGGCAGAGGCAGACGCAGGGGGACACCCTCGACGACAAGCAGGCGGAGGCGGGGCAGGATGTTTTTTAAACCGCCTCCGTCTGCTTCTGGGCCACCAAGAACTGCTGGGCAAAGTTCTTGATGGCGTCGCCGAAGAGGCCAGCCTGACAGACAGGGGCGTTGAGGAACCGCACTTTGTCGAGCTCACGCATATCTGCCAGGTTTAACCCCAGGTGACATTCCTGGACCGCTAGTGTGGACATCGCCTGACCCAGGGAGCGTGCAGTGACTTCCGTCACCCAGAGAGCGAGGTCCATTAGCGCACGCAGTTCCTGCATAACCCCTGGGTCGGGACTACCCTCGTGCATGCAGGACAGAGGGTAGTGAGAGAGGGAAAACTTATACAGATTATGGTCCTTTTGGCGTTCCATATTTTGACACCAAATAGTTCCACACTGCTAAATTTTTCCGATGCACATCCGGGGGAAAAAATCCTGGGGCAGGCAAGGCGATTTACGCGTTGCACTACACCTCAGCCACCCAGTAAAGCATGGCTGTCAACTCTGAATCTGATTCAGCATGAGCATACACTATTATAGTCTGAAACTCAGCATTATCATTTCCAGCGCATAACAGCCCTCTCTCCGATGCAGCAATTGACATCTGTCCTCTGCCAGAGCCCCAAATGAAACGCTGGCCCCTTTTTTTTTTTTTTTTTAGGACCAGCAATCCCATCTGTAAGCTACCAGCAGGCATGTGAGACAGTGAGCGTGGCCGTCAGACTCGACGGCACATGGCGCACTGAACACTCAAGCCCCTATGAAAGAGGCAAGATGAACAACGCGCCGACGTGGCATGTTCTCATGAGAGAACATGAACCACCCACGAACAAAGTCGATAGAGGAGTGGGGGCCCGAGGAGATGTACCCAGCGGGGAAGCCCCACTGTAATCCTCAGGTCACCAAGGCTTATTAGCCGAAGTAGCCCTTTTCTGGTGCACCAGAAAATAAACTAGATTGGGGAATAGGCGAAGGGACTCAACCCCGTTTGAGGTTTCATAGTCTTGACCGCGCATCTAGAGCGCCGAGTGACGCGCTGGGTTGCCGTGACAACCCCCGCTGTCAGCAGGCGCTCGACGGCACACGGCGCGCTCAACACTTAAGCCTTTACGAGAAAGGTGAGACGAACAACGCGCCGACGTGATCACATTCTCCTGAGAGAACATGGATCACCCACGAACGCAATCTCACATGTTTATATGCGAGAGAGATCATGGCCGTCAAATGAGGACAGGAAACAACCGCATCCAGAAACACACGATTTGAATGACATCTTGAAAAAGACGCAGGGTCAAACCGTGTTTTAGAAGGAAATGCTCTTTTAGAAGTGCTGAAGCACTCAGGGAGATGGCCGCGGCTCACAGCAGTCCGATTGCAAGCCTGCGTGTGAGCACTCAAGAACGGAAACGCCCAGCCAACCAACACAGGAACAAGTGTATGTTGCAGCGGCCACTCGCTGACTCGCGCCGTCACACCAGCACCCAGGTAAGAGAGCGATCCTCCTCGAGACTCGTCTAAACACTCTTCGTAGAAACAGCTTGATTCAGCAAACCGTTCGGCTCCGAAGTAAAAAAGCAATGATGCGGTATTCCACTTCCGTATTTATACCCACACTGCGGGGCGGTGCGTGGAATGCGTGAACCGCATGCCAATGTCCATTGGCTCGTTTTTAATCACTCGAAGTAGATTGGTCTCTGAAAACAGATCCCAATTCGTCGGTCAGTTCCATCAGTTTCCATTGAAAGGGAACCATTAGTAACACACTACGCCATCATGGATTAAAATCCTGCAGCGCACGCAAGGTCCCCCTGCTCAAGCCAGCGCATGTCCAGGCCCGTCTGAAGTTTGCCAATGACCATCTGGATGATCCAGAGGAGGAATGGGAGAAGGTCATGTGGTCTGATGAGACAAAAATAGAGCTTTTTGGTCTAAACTCCACTCGCCGTGTTTGGAGGAAGAAGAAGGATGAGTACAACCCCAAGAACACCATCCCAACCGTGAAGCATGGAGGTGGAAACATTATTCTTTGGGGATGCTTTTCTGCAAAGGGGACAGGGCGACTGCACTGTACTGAGGGGAGGATGGATGGGGTCATGTATCGCGAGATCTTGGCCAACAACCTCCTTCCCTCAGTAAGAGCATTGAAGATGGGTCGTGGCTGGGTCTTCCAGCATGACAACGACCCGAAACACACAGCCAGGGCAACTAAGGAGTGGCTCCGTAAGAAGCATCTCAAGGTCCTGGAGTGGCCTAGCCAGTCTCCAGACCTGAACCCAATAGAAAATCTTTGGAGGGAGCTGAAAGTCCGTATTGCCCAGCGACAGCCCCGAAACCTGAAGGATCTGGAGAAGGTCTGTATGGAGGAGTGGGCCAAAATCCCTGCTGCAGTGTGTGCAAACCTGGTCAAGAACTACAGGAAACGTATGATCTCTGTAATTGCAAACAAAGGTTTCTGTACAAAATATTAAGTTCTGCTTTTCTGATGTATCAAATACTTATGTCATGCAATAAAATGCAAATTAATTACTTAAAAATCATACAATGTGATTTTCTGGATTTTTGTTTTAGATTCCGTCACTCATAGTTGAAGAGTACCTATGATAAAAATTACAGACTTCTACATGCTTTGTAAGTGGGCAAACCTGCAAAATCGGCAGTGTATCAAATACTTGTTCTCCCCACTGTATCTATCTATCTGTCTGTCTGTCTATTGTTTTATCTATCTATCTATCTATCTATCTATCTATCTGTCTGTCTATTGTTTTACCTATCTATCTATCTATCTATCTATCTATCTATCTATCTATCTATCTATCTATCTATCTATCTGTCTGTCTATCGTTTTATCTATCTATCTATCTATCTATCTATCTATCTATCCGTCTGTCTGTCTATCATTTTATCTATCTATCTATCTATCTATCTATCTATCTATCTATCTATCTATCTATCTATCTATCTATCTATCTATCTATCTATCTATCTATCTGTCTGTCTGTCTGTCTGCCTGTCTGTCTGTCTGTCTGTCTGTCTATCCATCTATCCATCTAGCCGTCTGTCTGTCTGTCTGTCTGTCTATCTATCGTTCCATCTATCTATCTATCTATCTATCTATCTATCTATCTATCTATCTATCTATCTATCTATCTATCTATCGTTTTATCTATCTATCTATCTATCTATCTATCTATCTATCTATCTATCTATCTATCTATCTATCTATCTGTCTATCTATCTATCTATCTATCGTTCCATCCAGCTATCTATCTATCTATCTATCTATCTATCTATCTATCTATCTATCTATCTATCTATCTATCCACAGTGCATCCGGAAAGTATTCACAGCGCTTCACTTTTTCCACATTTTTTTATGTTACAGCCTTATTCCAAAATGGATTAAATTCAAAATCTTTGCAAATTCAGAGATTGCCAGAGATGTTCAATCGGGTTCAAGTCTGGGCTCTGGCTGGGCCACTCAAGGACACTCATAGAGTTGTCGCATAGCCACTCCTTTGTTATCTTGGCTGTTGCTTAGGGTCGTTGACCTGTTGGAAGATGAAATCTATTCTATCCTGCAGGTGCTTCTTGTTTGTCAGTCACTCTTTGTGTGTATAAAGTCCTCATGTTTGCCATTGTCTTCTTTCAGCTCTTGTCCATCATGAATGTAAAATCGGTGAGTTGTTGGTGTTTTCATTCGTTCATGTTTTTGGGGTCTTATATTTTGGTTTCAAATAAACACTATGATTAGAATCACAACTTCTATTTTCCTATTGAACCCCATTTTACAGTCACTCTATCATAGAGCAGAGACAAACGTCAAGCTTTTAATTAACTAAAGCTCAAGGGAAAATTTGAGAAAAACTGATGTGCATGAAAGTTTCTCGCTTTCTTAAAAATACACGGGGTTATCGGAAAATCTTTTGCAAGCCTGGTCAGCGGTAAGAGCTTACACAGCAGAGAAGGTCACAGGATAAGCCTCTTTCTCTGATAAACATCTGAAGTATAAGACGGAAACACAATATGGAAATTATTGCTGTAGTTTAAACTGCGTGTCAGCTTTATTTATTTTCATTTATTCAGCAAGGATGCATTCAACTAGTCAAAAGTGTCAGTAAAGACATCTATAATGTTACAAAAGATTTATTTATTTAAAATAATTGCTGTTCATTTGAAGTTTCATCAAAGAATCCTGAAAAATATCACAGTTTCTACAAAAATAACTGTTTTCAACATTGATAATATTAAGAAATGTTTATTGAGCAGCAAATCAGCATATCAGAATGATTTCTGAAGGATCATGTGACACTGAAGACTGGAGTAATGATGCTGAAAATTCAGCTTTGATCACAGGAATAAATTACACTTTAAAATATATTAAAAAAGAAAACAGTTATTTTAAATTGTGATAATATTTTACAATATTACTGTTGTTTTTACTGTATTTTTATCAAAAAGCCTTTGTGAGTATAAGGGACTTTCAAAAACAAAAAAACAAAAAAAATCTTACTATCCCCTACCGACCCCCTTCTGAAAAACAACTTCATCTTTATGAACTGTGGCTGTGAGAAGGCAGCTTCACTTGCTTTAAAACACATAAAAGAAAAAGTGGAAACGTGGACAAAGACAAACAAAAGCTGATATATTTTGGAAAAATAGGGGACTGTCAAAAGCGGCTTTGGTTTCTCATGGAAACCACTTCCTGGGTCATGGGGGAGCCCTTTGGTACCTGCATCCATACGAAACCCATTAGAACTGTTCTGACCTCTCTTTTCCCAGCCTCTGTGAGAAGAGGGAGCAAGCGGGCTGGAACCGGTTTGCTTCGGGAGCCCGTGAGCGCAGGACTATTTTTTAACTGGACCGGAGAAAAACAGACTGGGATGGGAAAGAGAAACTGTGTCCAAAATCACGATTCCCACACAGAGACCGTGAAACAGAGACCACAGGGACCAAAAAATAATGACTGTTTTCACATTCCCACTCACAAGGGGAGAGAGAAACCAAAATGACTTCTTAAGAAGATATAATGGAGAATAATGATGACAATGATTGATTAAAATCTCATCAAGTAGACTCACCTTTAATATGTGAACAGCAGCACAGCACCGACACATATGAGAGAAAATTCACAAGTCAGATGTCTTTAATAACTGAACTGTTGCTTCTAGACATGACATGGAGATCAACTAGAAAGTGTTGCTTTAGTCTCCTTATACTTGTCCGATTTTTCAGGTGATCTCACATATCATTAATGTCTCAAACTGTGCTCAGATATGACCAGATACCAACGTCTTTGATCAAAACTCACAAGATCTCAACAACCTCAAATGCTTCCAAAACTAAATTATCCAAGCTGCTATCCACGTTCATTTTACAGTAGTGTACTGTATCTGACTGAAGATCATTGATTCATCTGCTTGTGTGACAATCATACAAACATTAATGTCCACATTCAAGGCTAAAAGCACAAAAAAGGCCCAGTTCCCATCATGCATCATGAGAACTGATGCAACAGGCTGGTTTTCTCACATAAAAATGACATGCGATCAAACTCCAACAAGAATAGATATTGTTTCCTGCAGAACCCGGGAAATCAGGAGGAGGTGCACGAAGGGCTTGAGACAGTATCTTATAAGGGATCTTGGCTCATTAGATGATTTTGGGAGAAACAGAGATGGGGGGGGGGGTTAAACCCTCTCACACCATCTCCCTGTAGACACAGATCACGGGAACAGCACTCCTCGTGAAGATCTGGGAAACGATCTCCGCTTGTTATGACATTTTCATTAGTTCCCTTATAAAAGCACCAAGATTAAACACATGGATGGATGGATGGATGGATAGATAGATAGATAGATAGATAGATAGATAGATAGATAGATAGATAGATAGATAGATAGATAGATAGATAGACAGACAGGCAGATAGACAGACAGACAGACAGACAGATAGATAGATAGACAGACAGACAGACAGACAGACAGATAGATAGATAGATAGATAGATAGATAGATAGATAGATAGATAGATAGATAGATAGATAGATAGATAGATAGATATGGATGGATGGATAGTCAGACAGACAGACAGACAGACAGACAGACAGACAGACAGATAGATAGATAGATAGATAGATAGATAGATAGATAGATAGATAGATAGATAGAATATATTAATAAAATTATCTTCATGCACATTAAGTGAATGCGTATTTAGAAAGTAAACTGGGCCCATTTTGATTTAACTTTAATCTGTGTTTAATAAAACAGCATCTTTAATCATGTTCCTCGGGCTGTCTTTGAAATGGTGTAGAGTTACAGCGAGCAACAGCACACTGTGTGTGTGTGTGTGTGTGTGTGTGTGTGTGTGTGTGTGTGTGTGTGTGTGTGTGTGTGTGAGTGTGTGTGAGAGAGAGGGAGAGCAATTATGGTAATTATAACAGTAAAATAGGTCAGCAATGATGCAGTCTGAGTCTGGCTGATCAAGACTAACTCACGGGTCCGCTGGGGGTCCGATGATCGTCACTCTTCTGTTCTGGGACTCGTGATTCAGAGACTGGAAGGTAATCCAGAGCATATTTATTTTGACACTCATCGAAAAATACACTGAAATACATTTGAATTTAAAGTGAATTATTAAGTATGATAAATAATTCGTATGAGCAAGAGGAATTGGGCCATAGGGAGGCTAATCCTAATTCGGGGAAAATAAACAGACTGATCGCTAGTCTGATAGGCCTATATTGCTTTTATACAACAGTTAAAAAATTAACAAGACATTAATCGCATATACCTTGCATTTTATTTACAGAATATTGCCAGGTGTTTTGTCTATTTTTCTTGAGCCAACAAAAATAACTAAATTAAGCCATTGTGCATTACTTAGCAACAGGCAGTGTTTCCTTTCCTTCCTGAATGAATCAGACATTTTGAAGAATCTGTTAAATAAATGGTTCAGTGATTCACTCATAAAGACGGTCTCTTGTCGCCACCTACTGGCGTGACATTGTAACTTGCAGAACGTCACACTAGAAAAAAGGTATTTCTCCTGAAATAGAGTGCTGCAGATATGACTTCAATTTGTAGGCCAACAGGCAGTTAGCATCGGCACTGGTTCCCTCGAGAAAACCCAATTGGATTTAACAATCCAATCAACAAGTTTATGATACTTATATGTTTTGTCCATCAACATAATTTTCACAGATGAACACAATTTTTATGAATTTTGAAGCCTAAATGCAGTTGCCAGAAGTAAAAAAGCTAAAATGGACTACACCACGGTCGCTCGACTTCAACGTCACTACCACTAAGCTTCTGATAACTCTTTCCGTTTTTTTATCTCAAAACATTTTCGCAGAATGTTTAAGTTAGAATATTTTATAAGAGGACAATAATAAGCATAATGAGGCTGTAAAAGCGGACTGAGGTTACCTTTACGGTGTGATGACGTTTAATCTCATCGACAGCCTCTGTAGTCCCAATTAGCCACTTGTTAGAAATCGCCTTTTTCAAGACACGTAACAGCTTCAAAAAATCACAAGTGGGGTAATACTGATGTGTTTTATGTCATAGAATAAAACGTGAAAGTGTCTTGAGCTTGTGTTCACCACAGACCTTATTTCAGCCGTTTAACCAAAACCCCATTCAAAAAACCCATTGACTTCGGGATTGGGAACCGGAAGTGCTAACTCGTTTCCGCGTTTTGGCCTACAAAGTGATATCATACTTGCACCACTCTATAGAGTGCTGCATGGATGATGTATTTTTGTAGGCCAAAACTTGGAAACAAGTTAATATTTTAGCACTTTCGATTCCAAAAAGTCAATGGGTTTTTTAATGTTTTTTTTGGTTAAATGGCTGAAATAAGGTCTGTGGTGAACACAAGCTCAAGACACTTTCATGTTTTATTCTACAACATACATCAGTAATGATGATGACGTTGAAGTCCTGTGACCGTGATGATGTGGTATGTTTATAGCCTACGTTTAGCTTTATACTTCTGACTATTGTATTTAGACTTTAAATTTCATAAAAAATGTGTTCATTTGTGAGGATTATCATGATGAACAAACGTGTCAGAATCATAAGCTTTTGTTGATCTCAGAGCTGATTTTCTGCATTAATCTAAAAGCCAATGGAAAAATCCTATTGGGTTTTTGTCAAGGGAACCAGGATGATGATGATAACTTCCAAGTTGGACTATTTCATTTGGAGAAATAAAAATAAATGCAAATGAGCTGTAAAATGAATGTGGGTAGCATAACTCGTTGTTGCTCTTTGCAAGAATTTGATGAGAAATGTGTTCCTATTGAAATCTCTAACTTTGATTATAGACTTGGCATTGCTGAGATGTCTTCTAAAGCACTAGAGGAGATGCATGTGAAGTTAATGGGGTCTTTGTCCCTCAGATCTCCATTTAATCATATTGAAAAATGATTGCAATATTAAAGACTGTGACTTTATCTCCTACAGAATTAGACTTTACATTCACCAACAACCAAACATCAGTGTGTGTTCACATTCTCAGAAATCGAACACCTTCACATCTGCTCCCCTGAGGCTGAAACAGAGCCATCTCTTCTCAATAGCTCCATCCGTCTGGAGGAATTCACATTTAGACATAATTACTGAGATAAAACACAAGGAACGACAGGAGAAACAAAGCTCACACTCTTTTTTTAGGCCTGGAAAGAAAGAGTCATGTTGATGAGGGGGTTTTCCTCCAAGATGACAGAGCGGAGGTGGATCACAGGGAGCGTTTCAAACGTGTTAATGCTCCAGATTACCTCACCAAACTGACCGTGTGTGTGTGTCTATGTCTATTCTTTGATCGTCTCTGCTGCAGATCCTCCACAGTACTTTGCTTTCATCCAGGACTCTCCTACAGGAAAACCGGAGACTAGATTCAGCCTTCCTGGCATCCCGTCTCATTTGCAGTGTGCGTGTGCGTGCTGTAATGGGCCATAGCGTAGTCTGTTGTTTCATATCAGGCCTCATTAGCCAAACTGCTTTTGAGCAGCACTGAAAACTAAGTGAAATTTTGGACAGGAATAAAACACTCTAAAAACAGACATTGGTCACGAATAAAAACATGATTAAAGCGCCACAAATTTTGAAACCTTTCTGTACTGCTAACATATGTTTTATGTGTTTTTTGGTAATGTGCATTATAAAACAGATTGTTTTCAGGAAAATCGATTTAGTTTTTTATTTTAAAGGTGCAGTGTGTAGTGTTTATGAGGATCTATTGACAGAAATGCAATATAATATACATAACTATGTTTTCAGTGGTGTATAAAGACCTTACATAATGAACCGTTATGTTTTTATTACCTTAGAATGAGCCATTTCTATCTACATACACCGCGGGTCCCCTTACAGTGAAGTCACCATTTTGCGCCGTCATGTTTCTACAGTAGCCCTAAACGGACAAACTGCTCTACAGAGCGCTAGCTACTCTCTGCTGTCTCAGACGATGACATCTTTGTCCTGTGTCGGCCACCGTAGCTTCTCTATGTGCTTTAAAAGGGAGGGGTGAGCAGTTGCAATTCACAACCTCTCCTCTAGATATCGCTAAAATTTACACACTGAACCTTTAAAGGATTAGTTCACTTAGTTCACATTTCCTGATAATTTACTCACCCCTATCTCATCCAAGATGTCCTTGTCTTTCTTTCTTTCTTCAGTCGAAAAGAAATTAAGTTTTTGAGGAAAACATTCCAGGATTTTTCTTCACATAATGTATTTCAATTCCAACCAACGAGTTGAAGGTCCAAATCAATGCAGTTTCGAAGGGCTTCAGAGGCTCTGCACAATCCCAGCTGAGGATAGGGTCTTATCTAGCGAAACCATCGGTCATTTTCAAGAAAAAATAAACATTTATATACTTTTTAACCTAAATTGCTCATCTTGCGCTGCTCTGAGACGTGCCACGGATTGCGCAATCATGTCGGAAAGGTCACGCTAGACGTAGGCGGAAGTACCGCCCCAAGCGAACGTGCGAGGACTAATACAAACGCCCTTTACAAACCTCCAACTTCAAAATTGTCCGACATTGTTGTTTAACCTTTTTTTGCTAAAGGATGTTTGTATTAGTCTTCGCACGTGCACTTTGTAAACACGGGGGCAGTACTTTTGTCTTTGTTACTTTTGCCGTGATTGCGCAATCCATGGTGTGTCGCAGAGCAGTGCAAGATGAGCAATTTAGGTTAAAAAGTATATATATATTTTTTTTTTTAGAAAATGACCGATAGTTTCACTAGATAAGACCCTATTCCTCAGCTGGGATCATGCAGAGCCTCTGAAGTCCTTTGAAACTGCATTGATTTGGACCTTCAACATTTTGGTTGCCATCGAAGTCCATTATATGGAGAAAAATCCTGAAATGTTTTCCTCAAAAAACTTAATTTCTTTTTCACTGAAGAAAGAAAGACATGAACATCTTGGATGGCATGGGGGTGAGTAAATTATCAGGAAATTTTCATTTTGAACTGAACTAATCCTTTAAGGCATATTTTTTGCCATATGCCTTTAGGTGGCAGATTTTAAAGTTGGTATGAAACGGAAGTTGCGATAGTCTTTTCTTCCCTGTTGTGACATACCTGAGTGAAACGCTTCTCGAACAAGAAAAAATGTAGGACGGGACTTGATTTTGACTATGGGGAATTGATTGGATGGTTGTTGTTTGCTATTGGTGGATCTCATGTGAGTGACAGGTTGCCCCGCCCTCTCACCAGTAAACACATCATCAGAGAAGAGATGTCGAAGTTACTTTGGTACAATGGTTAAGATGGCTAACAAAACGAAAAGAAATATGTGGATTATAAATATCCTTATAATTCATTCAAAGTATCCTAGTAAAATTTTTAATGCTTAGCAGAGTATCATATTTTTTAGCAACACTTTAACACCAGACTTTTATTGAAATTACATGTGAGGGAATCTCTTGTGCTTCAGACACAGAAAATGGACAGTAGTCACAGACACAGAGTTGTCAAATGGCATGTTTACTAGTTGTTCAACACAGATGGATCTTTTCCAGCATGTGTGTGTACCAGTGATTGTTAAATCTAGCTTTGAGGGTGAGCCCATGTATATATTTTTAATTATTATTTTAAGTTTGTCTTTGGGGTCTACTTTTAATTTGACTTGCTTTTTTCACCAAAACTGTCATAATTTTGCTTTTATCCCCATTTTCACCCTCCATTTCCATTTTTTGTTTTCTTACACTAAGAAGAAAGAAAGAAAGAAAGAAAGAAAGAAAGAAAGAAAGAATGAAAGAATGAAAGCGCTGTGAGTAAAGCGTGTGTGTGTTATTGATGGTTAAAGCAGTCAGCGCTGTTATGCTACTTAATGCCACTGGCTTGAGCTAATGGAGCTATTAGACTAAAGCCCTTAAACCCCACAGAGAAACACAGACAGAGATGCTGAGGGAAGATCAAGGGTCTGGTGTTCTTTACTTATGGCTGATGTTTCTTGAACTCAGTTAGATATGCATTCAGTGATGCTATGACGATAAGGGTGAATTCAAAGAAAAAGAAGATCCAGGTCACATTTCACCATAAAATCTAAAAAAGAGAAAATTATATTTTTCTCGGCCTTTGCAATTCGGAAGCCCATTTCAGAGAAACAGTCTGAGCTGTTTTTTCTCAAAAAAATCCTGTCGTCACTGGCGCACAATGAATTCGGGGGTAGGCAAGGCCGCAGAGGATCCATCTGTTGAATCCTTCATTTCACAAGAAACGAAGGACACATTTGGAGGAGCCTTCGAATTGGGACAGCCTTCGTTGTGCCCTTCGAAGGGTGCAGCCTCTGAATTTGACGCAGCTGTAGAGTCATTCATTAGAATGATTCGTTCAAAAACGCTAATTCATTCAGTAACAAAACTGAAACTGTTTTGATCGAAGACATGCAATGGCTCTGCTGTTTGGATCTATTTTCATTGGCAAAAAAGAGGAAAAACAGACAATATTGACAATATTGTGTCTAAAATATAAGTTACCTAATATTAACTGTTGTATAAAATCAATATCATATTTGTAAAAGTGCTGATATTCGGGAAAACAGCACTGCTCGTGTGTTATAGCTTATAAATATTAAAAATAAGAACTTATACAGAGACAATTTTGCACCATATCTTGGTTTTTGGAAGCATTTTTATTCATTTTGGTGGCATTTCTGCTCCAAGCTACTGTTAATTTCCGCCCGGGGCTCTTTTTTGAGCATAGAGCCTGTTATGAGGCCTCAAGTGAAACAGGTATGTATAGCAGAGGCCACAGGGTTATACATGTTTTGTCCTAATTTGATAACACACCTCAACCATCATAAGCTCCATAAAGTGTTTTATTAATTATGTTTAGCGTCTCAGAGACCTCAGATGAACAATGCATTGCATTTCCTTGTTTATTGATTTCTTTTATTGTATCAATCGTATTCTTATTTCTCAGTGCTCTGTTGAGATTCTCATTAAATAGATTTTTTTTGTGTGTGTGTTTGGAAAAGATATAGACAGAAGACAGAAGGATAGACAGAAGGATAGAAATCAGCTTTACCACTTCAAAGTACTATATCCTACTATATCCTCTTTTTCTGCAATGGCATCTGAGTCATTAATAATGATTAATGATTATTGTATTACCCCACTGCACAAATGACATTAGATCTCTGTTTTATCAGCTGCCGTTACATTCTGCTATTTCTGTATTTTGTAATACATAAATGTGCATGTATCATCTGTCTTTAGCCCACACACGGTTTAAACTTTAAAGTGTTAATGCAATTGATCTCTGTGACATTGGCGTCCCCTAGTGACCAGAGAAAAAATATTTGAAATCAATTGAATGAGTTACAGTAGTGTTTTACTGTTAATTAATTATTGATTAAGATTTGGCTTAATATTTGAAAGCTCTAATACTGAACATTCAATATTTGAATGTTCTTAATTGCTCTTAATTGCCAATAATGTGTTATTTAACATTTGGATATGTCTAATTTTTTTAAAATACTTTTTAAATATCAAAAACAGTTTTGATTTGCATGAGCCACTACAATGAAAACAGTTACATCTTTATAGCTTATTATGACAGAGAAGCACCCAGGAAAAAAATTAAGTTTGCACTGCCATGTGTGTGTGTGTGTGTGTGTGTGTGTGTGTGTGTGTGTGTGTGTGTGTGTGTGTGTGTGTGTGTGTGTGTGTGTGTGTGTGTGTGTGTGTACCTACTTAACCATATTTTGGGAACAAATTTGTACCCAGAAGTGAGCAAAACCTGAGAAAATCTCTAAAAGCCTCCCTTTTGGGACGTCCTCGTTTGTAAATCTGGTATAAAAAAAAAGTAATTTAAGTTTTTTAAAAATGTAAAAATGCAGAAAGTTTTCTGTGATGGGTAGGTTTAGTGTGTGTGTGTGTGTGTGTGTGTGTTTGTTGCTTCAATATATGTAGCTACATGTACATATTTTGCTGTCATTTTCCATAAAGTGCAAAGTGGAGTTTGTACTGTCAAGCTCGAAAAAGAGCAAAAAAAAGCACAGTAAAAGTCTCAAATTTCATTCATGCTTGTGTTCAATTAAAACTTGAGACTTTAGCTGTGTTGTGCCTAATTTGACATCAATCATTGATTTGAAATGTCATGTGGCCATAAAATGAGATTCGAAAGCTGTGAGAAGGGAAATCTATGTGAACATCAACTTTTATTTGGAATGTAGTGCTACAGTTATGGACTACTTTTATTATATTTTATGGTGTTTTGGAGGCCTTACTGGTAACCATCCACATTAAATGTTTCTCTTGTATTTCACTGAATAAAATACCAATGTGTGGTTAGAAATGACGTGAAACACAGGACAAGAATGTATCTTTAAATTCTGAACTGAATGTCAATGCATCTATTGAAGCATTTGATTTTAACTGGAAATGACAGCAGCGTCTCTCTTCTTTATTGCTGCACCTGTGCTTCAACAGTGCTCTTCAGAACTCTAGAAGTATGTTTCCAACCATATTGACTGACTGTTTGTGAGGAGAAAGTATAATTTTGCAAATGTCTCTGTGTTCACACACAACTCCTGTTCTGTAAAAGTGCCATAATACACTCAAGATATCCGCTTTCCTGAACCCACTGCGGGCTTCACGTCACTCCATGGGCTCTTGGTCGGAACGGAAGATCTCGCACAGATAAAGTTGCTGGAACCCATTAGAGCATCTGTGGATTTGCAGGGCTGGAGAAACGTTCTTGCCCTCGAGACGTCCAAGAACAACAACCGCGTGGCCTGGCAGCGGTGCAGGCAGCGGGCGTTTCCCTGTCCCGCGTGAGTAGCTGCGTGCGAGTGTATGCCGGGTAAATTGAGGCTCCAGCCGAGGGTTGAATACGGTAAGCTTTGTATTACAAGTCATGCAACCACTCAACTCAGAATATTTCTTGGCAGGAGCAGACATTTGCTCTTTTATTGAGCCTGAGGTGCCCTACATGCCCTAAAATCTGTTTATTTTCAAGAATGGAAAGCCACCTGTCCCAACAAAAGTGTTGCGAGTTCATTATTTGGAATCATCTAAACTAAACCCTGAGCTTTTTGTATTCCTGGTAACACTTTACAATAAGGTAATTTAGGCTAATGCATCAGTTAAAGGCACAATATGTAGTTTTTTGGCACTAGAGGTCGCCTATTCAAAACAAATGTGTAGCTTGATGACGCCGAGATTGAGCGCAGATTCATGGGAGATGTCTTCACCTCACAGCCTATGGAAAAGAATCGGGACGGGATTCGGGCAGAAATCATGTTCATGGATGAGATTATTAACATTACTGTAGTATGAAGCAGAGCAGGGCCAAGTGTTGTGGGAGCACAACGTAGCCGCTGGAGCGACTGCTAATGAGAGATGAGCGCAACACACAGCTCGAGAGCAGCGTAGCTTTAATTATGCCACAGTCCGCTTCTTCCAGTCAAGCGTATGTGGGGTGATGCAGCACTGTTTTATCATATTAGATACATTTGAGCGTGTTGAAAATTATGTACTAACGTTACTCTGTGCATTCGCTCAGTGGCTACTATGAGACACTTGTTGCACACTGCAGTAAGCTAGATCGATATTAGGTATGGTAAAACATGGTATTCACGGTAAATCAAGAAAGCGTCTCAGGTTACGTATGTAACCCTGGTTCCTTGAGAGGGAACGAGACGCTGCGTCAAAGCGCTGCGGGAACGCCTCTGCGTGATTGCGTCGTGAAGCACATGTGAAATCAGTCCAATGGCGTGACGGTACGTCATAGGCGGGTGACGTCGTTGACCAGGAAACTATAAAGCACCCCTGAACCAAACAATGTCAGCTTCTGAAAAGGTCGAAGCAAGTCGGTCACAGGCATGATGGGAGTATGGCAAAGCGACGCAGAGTCTCGTTCCCTCTCAGGGAACCAGGGTTACATACGTAACCTGAGACGTTCCCTTTCAAGGGAACTCGCGCTGCGTCAAAGTGCTGCGGGAACTCAATACCCACGCCGCCATAATACCAAGTGCCTGTATGTGTGAAATCTTCGCGCACACTATGTCACAAGCACTCGAGACCCTGGAGTCGAAGCCACATCAAGGTTATAAAACCTCACAAAGGTATGCGGTGAGGACCAATCCGCCGCATCACACACTTCCTGAAGAGATACTCCTGAAAGTAACACTGTAGAGGCAGCCATACTCCGGGTTGAATGGGCTCAGACCCTTAACGGTGAAGGTTGACCGGCCGACTCATAAGCAACAGATATAGCCTCGACTATCCATTTGCTCAAGGTCTGCTTAGATGCGGGCTTCCCCTTACTAGGGGATCCAAAACACACAAACAACTGATCGGTCTTACGCCACAGGGCAGCTCTGTGGACGTAAGCATCTTAAGCCCTTACTGGGCAGAGCAGATTTAATTTAATTTAATTTCTGAAATGAAGGCGGAGAGAAGGCCTGCAGCATTATAGGGCTCACCACATTAGTGGGGACCTTAGGCACATATCCTTCTTTAGGGAATAAGAATGCTTTCACCATGCCTGGTGCAAACTCAAGACAAGAGGGAGAAACCGACAACGCTTGCAAATCTCCAACTCTCTTGAGAGACGAAATAGCCAAGAGGAACACTGTTTTAAGAGTAAGAAATTTCGCATCTCTCGAGACACAAACAGATCCCCCTGAGCTTGCCCAAAGCGCTCCCAAAGGAGCTCCACCACCTCGGGGTGGAGTCTCCACTCCCCGGGTGTCAATCCCTGCCTCGACAGGAAATCTGCCCCCTGATTCAGATGCCCTGGGATGTATACTGCTCTGACTGACAGCAACTTCCCTTGGGCCCACAAGAGGATCTGGTGTGCCAACTTGCATAGTGGGCGCGAGCGCAGACCCCCTTGGTGGTTTATATACGAGACCACCGCTGTGTTGTCCGTGCGGACCAACACATGGTGGCCCCTCAGGTCTGGGAGAAAGTGTCTGAGTGCCAGAAACACAGCCATCATCTCCAACTGGTTTATGTGCCAGGACAGCTGATGGCCGCTCCACAGGCCCTGAACCGAGCGACCACTCATGATCGCCCCCCAGCCGGTGAGGGATGCATCCGTCGTTAGCATCAAACGACGACAAAGAGCCCCCAACACCGGTCCTTGGGACAGAAACCAAGGATTCTTCCATATAACCAAGGCACGAAGGCATCGCCGCGTGACCTTGATCATGCGAAACGGATTTCCCCTCGGGGAGAACCCCTTGGTTTTGAGCCACCACTGCAAGGGTCTCATGTACAGCAGGCCAAAAGGTATCACGTTGGACGCTGCTGCCATCAGACATAACAATCTCTGAAACTGTTTCACAGTAAGTGACTGGCCCTGACGGCTATGAGAATCGCTTTTACCCCGAGCGGGCGCTAGATGAGTCTTCGTGGTCTTTGAATCCCAAACTACGCCAAGAAATGTGGTACTCTGTAGTGGAGATAAAACACTTTTCTTGGTGTTTAGCCTCAGCCCCAACACTTTCATGTGAGTGAGAACAGCATCTCGATCCTGAACCGCTAGTTGTCTTGACTGTGCCAGAATGAGCCAATCGTCTATATAGTTCAACACGCGGAGTCGCAATGGAGCCAGAACTGCATCCACGCATTTCGTGAACGTGCAGGGAGATAAAGCTAGGCCGAACGGAAGTACCCGATATTGGTATGCTTCGCCCCCGAAAGCAAACCTGAGGAACTTCCTGTGCTGGGGAAGGATGGAGACATGGAAGTAAGCGTCCTTTAAATCTATCGTGACACACCAGTCCTTGGACCTGACACACGATCTGTTTTAGGGTGAGCATTTTGAATTTTAGCCTTTTGACAGCGCGATTTAGCTGGTGCAGATCTAGAATAGGACACAGCCCTCCATCCTTCTTCAGAACTATGAAGTACCGGCTGTAAAACCCAGACTCTCTGCTGTGGGGAGGGACCCTTTCTATAGTCTCTTTTCGTAAGAGAGTCTGTACCTCTTGTTCCATGACCAGAGCCTGCTTGGGGTTGACCACTGAGGGTACCACCCCGTTGAACAGGAAGAGATATTTGGCAGAAGTTTCCACGCTGCCAGAAAATCTACTAAGGGAACCAGCCTCTCGAGGCTGGCCTCTGGTATTTGTGGAGTGGTCACCTTGGTGCCCTGAAACGGCGAACCGGCAGGGAGCAACCGAACTGACCCCTCTAGAGCCCTCCTTGGAGGGAGCGAACTTCCCCGCGCCGCTACGTTTCCAGGCGGACACGGAGACGTGTTTGCTGAGGACCGCTGCGCCCTGAAGCACACGAGGTGGCAGGGTTGGCAGAATGGCCCCCTGATGGCACCGAAGGGAGACGGGCACCGTGTAATGTGGTGAACACCGACTCCCTCCGAAGGGGACTGCCATCAGAAGTCTGACCCTTCCGGCGTCAGGACTTCTTCGACGAGGCCTTCCTAGAAATAATGACCGTTCTCAAATCTGGTTTATTCTGGAAGGACCTCAGCTGCAAGCGCTGCCCCGACCCCCAGTCTTTCTGTGGGGAGGCTTGGGATGCAACACTCGCTTTCTGCTGTGCTCTGTACGAGGAGGACGCACTCGGCTGGGGCTGCTCCCGCCCAGCAGCACCAGAGACATGAGACTTTCGTGGGAGGAATTTATGGAACGCCGCTGACTGTTTCTTTGCCTCCTGAAACTTATCAACGACCGCGTTGACTGAGTCACCAAAGAGACCAGAAGAAGAAACTGGAGCATCGTCTCGCGTCCCACTTCCTCACACTCATCATCAATGTCTTTCAGCAGGTCAGCTTGATAGGCCTGCAGTACTGCCATAGTGTGTAAACAGGCGGCTGCCTGACCTACTGCCGAGTACGCCCTACCCACTAAAGTTAATGCTGCTCTAACTGGTTTTCCTCGGAGCTGGAATGCTGCTGCACCTGCGTTTCAGCACGAGCAGAAGAAACCGCAGAGCGTGCTTCTGACTTGCGATCTGAAACGTTGGGTCCAACAGGTAAGGGCAGAGAAAGGGCTTCGCCCGTCTCTAACCCCGCTGTTAGATCCATTTGCGAACCGGAGCGTTTTCATTGATAACAGCTTGCAATGCTCACAACCAGCCCTCTCGAGGGCTGCCTGAGCATGCTCCTATCCCAAACAAACAACACAAAGCAAATGTGTATCCCCACCCGTAAGGAAACGAGGGCAGGGAGGAACACATTGCCTGAATTGCTGCTTAGTCGCCATTTTATATATATATTTCTTTTTACACACAGTTTTTGGACAAACAATTTCACACAGAGCGCTTGCTGAAGACAACAGAAGCTGACATTGTTTGGTTCAGGGGTGCTTTATAGTTTCCTGGTCAATGACATCACCCGCCTATGATGTACCATCACGCCACTGGACTGATTTCACATGTGCTTCACGACGCAATCACGCAGAGGCGTTCCCGCAGCGCTTTGACGCAGCGCGAGTTCCCTTGAAAGGGAACGAGATTTAAACAATAAGACTAAACGTGTTGTGCTATGTAACAATGATTCATTTTCTGTCTATAAATGTATCCAAACAGTTCCCTTGTCTAATAAAACATATAATATATTAAAGCGTCTCTGGTGTTTCCATGGTTTCTACAAAATAAAACCTGAAATCGAGGGTAACGCAGGTATGATGTCACTGATAGGCGACACATGGACACGGTCCGTGTCCTGGTTAAAATTGTTTATTTCTCTGGATTTAAATATTCTTGGAAACGAAATATCTAAAATATTTTGTCAATAAAACACAATTATTAACTTTTTTAAATAAAATAATGGCATTTTTTAATCATTAAAAATATACTAATTTTTGAGTTTGACAACAAACGCATCACTAAATACAGCTATACAGCATAGTTAAAAACATAATAATAATTAATAATTTCTGAACATTGACTCTCAGTCATTATTCACATTTTTCTCATGGTTTCTCAAAAGAATTCATAAAAGTATAGAATATAATAGCGTAGTTTTAATAGGGGCTCATTGTAACGCAGTGTGACAACATGCCCCACCTGCACAACTGGGATTTAAACCAGCATTAAAGAACAATCTCAACTGTTAAATAGCAGATATAAGATTAAAATAATATCAGATTTGTCTTATTTTAAATAAACACAAAAAAACAGAGATGAAAAATAAACTTAAGTAAGAAATTTACTTTTGCTATGGTGATATCTTCCAAAGATTTTTTTAATTTTGGCGCAATTTTTTCTCTAAATAATGTTGATATGGCAACTAGTAAATACACTAAGTTTCGTCATCCTGGCATGTGTGGAAAGTTTTAAACCATGTGTGTTACAACTAACCCCGCGTTAGGTTGTGCCCTGCTCTCCCCTATTGTTTATCGCTAGTTCAACTGAGTTAACTATTCTAAAGTGTTATTTCACAAACCAGGATATAAATATTCACTCTTAAAAATAAATTCTCCAAAAGGTTGTTTGCATAGTGATGCCAAGAACCATTTTGTGTTCCCCAAAGAACCTTTAAGTGAACAATTCTTAAACTAGCCTTTTTTTCTTATAGTGTGAAGAACATTTTAATACATTTTTCGACTCTACAGAACCTTTAGTGCAATGGAAAGATTCCATGTTGTAAGATACATTGTGCAGCTTATGTAAGTAGTCCTCAAAACCAGGATTGTGATATGAATGGCTACCTGAAATATAGAACATGCATGAGAATTGATCCCTCACACAGAAATAGTGCCAAGAACTCTTAAAGGTCTTAAATCTGCAGCATCCAGGGGGTCTTTCATTGAGATGAGAGTCCATGTGGGCAAGTAACCAGCGTCAATGTTTACCCAGCTGTATGAGACATGCAAAGAGTGTTTGGCAGACCCCGAAACTCATGATCTCTGCCCATTTACTCTCAAATATTTAGAAATAATAATAATAACTTTCGTGCTAAATGTTCGGTTACTCCACCTGGGTCCTCGAATTATATAACAATAATAGAGCAGCCACCATTATTATAACACATCACATCAAACCTCCAAATTGAAAATAGTAATAGTTTATATATAAACTATATACAAACCCGATTCCAAAAAAGTTGGGACACTGTAGAAATTGTGAATAAAAACAGAATGCAATGATGTGGAAGTTTCAAATTTCAATATTTTATTCAGAATACAACATAGATGACATATCAAATGTTTAATCTGAGAAAATGTATCATTTTAAGGAAAATATAAGTTGATTTTAAATTTCATGGCATCAACACATCTCAAAAAAGTTGGGACAAGGCCATGTTTACCACTGTGTGGCATCCCCTCTTCTTTTTATAACAGTCTGCAAACGTCTGGGGACTGAGGAGACAAGTTGCTCAAGTTTAGGAATAGGAATGTTGTCCCATTCTTGTCTAATACAGGCTTCTAGTTGCTCAACTGTCTTAGGTCTTCTTTGTCGCATCTTCCTCTTTATGATGCGCCAAATGTTTTCTATGGGTGAAAGATCTGGACTGCAGGCTGGCCATTTCAGTACCCAGATCCTTCTTCTACACAGCCATGATGTTGTAATTGATGCAGTATGTGGTCTGGCATTGTCATGTTGGAAAGTGCAAGGTCTTCCCTGAAAGAGACGACGTCTGGATGGGAGCATATGTTGTTCTAGAACTTGGATATACCTTTCAGCATTGATGGTGCCTTTCCAGATGTGTAAGCTGCCCATGCCACACGCACTCATGCAACCCCATACCATCAGAGATGCAGGCTTCTGAACTGAGCGCCGATAACAACTTGGGTTGTCCTTGTCCTCTTTAGTCCGGATGACATGGCGTCCCAGTTTTCCAAAAAGAACTTCAAATTTTGATTCGTCTGACCACAGAACAGTTTTCCACTTTGCCACAGTCCATTTTAAATGAGCCTTGGCCCAGAGAAAACGCCTGCGCTTCTGGATCATGTTTAGATATGGCTTCTTTTTTGACCTATAGAGTTTTAGCCGGCAACGGCGAATGGCACGGTGGATTGTGTTCACCGACAATGATTTCTGGAAGTATTCCTGAGCCCATGTTGTGATTTCCATTACAGTAGCATTCCTGTATGTGATGCAGTGCCGTCTAAGGGCCCGAAGATCACGGGCATCCAGTATGGTTTTCCGGCCTTGACCCTTACGCACAGAGATTGTTCCAGATTCTCTGAATCTTTGGATGATATTATGCACTGTAGATGATGATAACTTCAAACTCTTTGCAATTTTTCTCTGAGAAACTCCTTTCTGATATTGCTCCACTATTTTTCGCCACAGCATTGGGGGAATTGGTGATCCTCTGCCCATCTTGACTTCTGAGAGACACTGCCACTCTGAGAGGCTCTTTTTATACCCAATCATGTTGCCAATTGACCTAATAAGTTGCAAATTGGTCCTCCAGCTGTTCCTTATATGTACATTTAACTTTTCCGGCCTCTTATTGCTACCTGTCCCAACTTTTTTGGAATGTGTAGCTCTCATGAAATCCAAAATGAGCCAATATTTGGCATGACATTTCAAAATGTCTCACTTTCAACATTTGATATGTTATCTATATTCTATTATGAATAAAATATAAGTTTATGAGATTTGTAAATTATTGCATTCCTTTTTTATTCACAATTTGTACAGTGTCCCAACTTTTTTGGAATCGGGTTTGTTTTATTTATATAGTTTTTATATATAGCCTATGTTTTATGTTGTTGCAGTATGTTATCTTAAAGCTGACTGTTCAACACTTTGGTCTACATGTAGTTTAAAGTGCTGAATGAATGAATGTAAAATAATAACAATAATAAAAAAAGTTGCTTCTGATTTATATCTAATTTATTCCAGCTTAGTATTTCTGGTTTATATAGGGGACATTTATATAGGGAAGTTTTCCTCATATACATACGTACACTATATTGCCAAAAGTTTTGGGACGCCTGCCTTTACATGCACATGAACTTTAATGACATCCCATTCTTAATCCGTAGGGTTTAATATGGAGTTGGCCCACCCTTTGCAGCTATAACAGCTTCAGCTCTTCTGGGAAGGCTTTCCACAAGGTTCAGGACTCCAGTCAAGTTCCTCCACACCAAACTCGCTCATCCATGTCTTTATGGACCTTGCTTTGTGCACTGGTGCGCAGTCATGTTGAAACAGGAAGGGGCCATCCCCAAACTGTTCCCACAAAGTTGAGAGCATGAAATTGTCCAAAATGTCTTGGTATGCTGAAGCATTAAGAGTTCCTTTCACTGGAACTAAGAGGCAAAGCCCCCCTGCACTAAACTTTACACTTGGCACAATGCAGTCAGGCAAGTACCGTTCTCCTGGCAACCGCCAAACCCAGACTCGTCCATCGGATTGCCAGACAGAGAAGCGTGAATCATCACTCCAGAGAACACGTCTCCACTGCTCTAGAGTCCAGTGGCCGTGTGCTTTACACCACTGCATCCGACACTTTGCATTGCACTTGGTGATGTAAGGCTTGGATGCAGCTGCTCGGTCATGGAAACCCATTCCATGAAGCTCTCTACGCACTGTTCTTGAGCTAATCTGAAGGCCACACAAAGTTTGGAGGTCTGTAGCTATTGACTCTGCAGAAAGTTGATGACTTCTGTGCACTGTGTGCCTCAGCATGAGCGCCTGACCCCGCTCTGTGGCTGAGTTGCTGTTGTTCCCAATTGCTTCCACTTTGTTATAATACCACTAACAGTTGACCGTGGAATATTTAGTAGTGAGGAAATTTCATGAATGCATGCCTAGGTGCTTGATTTTATGCATCTGTGGCCATGGAAGTGATTGGGACACCTGAATTCAATGATTTGGAGGGGTTCCAATACTTTTGGCAATATAGTGTATATGTCAGGCTAAAACTCTAAAAAGTACAAAGATTCATTCAGGAGTTCATCCAGAGGTTCAGCATTTGTCACATATAGATTTGTATATGTATTTACCTTGATTGATATTTGATATTTTTGACACAATTGATATTTATGTGTTTATATATTATTATATATTATTATATATTCTATTTAATAATATTATTAAATAGATGACAATAAATATTAAATGTATTATTATTATTTTAACATTTACATTCAATCATTTAGTAGACACTTTTATCCTTAGCGACTTACAAATGAGGAGAACAATAGAAGCAACAATATGTAAGTGCTGTGACTCCCAGTCTAGCACAGTAATAAAAAAAAATAGATATTAGAAATATAATAGAATAGAAAGTGTTAGTATTAACAGGTCAATGGTTTAATAGCTGTTGCTGTTGTTAAATATTGATTATATTGATATCTAAACGAATAGAGCGATAGACGTTTGTATTATTTTCATTGGTGGACACAGTAATGGATGTTAGAGGCTAACTCTTCTCTCTTCATGCAGTAGATGGCAGCATTGTCACGCACACCGTTATTATTCCTCCAGTGGGCGCTGTTTTGCCAGATTTTTATTCTAAAAAAGTATAATCGCTTAAATGTGTTATTGTCATTTACATACAAATTTAAATCTGCCACAGAAATCTCTATAAATTACTTTATCATCTAATAATATTTCAGTATTCACCCATGGCTGTGATAATAAATTTTATATAATTTATATATTTTATATATAAATATTTATACATTTTAGCCAATATAAAAAATATAAAAATAGTAATAAATAAATTATACACATAATTTATTACTTTTTTTATTTTATCAGCACTTTGAACTACATGTATTGGAAAGTGCTGAATAAATGAATAAATAAATAAATGTAAAATAATAATATTAATAAAAGTGGTTTCTGATTTATATCTAATTTATTCCATCTTACAGTTTTTTACAATCGCTATGACAA
This sequence comes from Coreius guichenoti, assembly GCA_039654105.1. NCBI lineage: Eukaryota > Metazoa > Chordata > Actinopteri > Cypriniformes > Gobionidae > Coreius > Coreius guichenoti. The sequence continues at coordinate 36,243,696 of CM077179.1, read as the reverse complement.
TTTTTTCAATACTTTTAACAAATTTCCTAAACTCTTAACACAGTTAGCACAACATCTGTCTGTGTAGGCTATACAATTAACACATTTCTTGTTGCTTTTACACAAAATGCATATAGTTAACACAAATTTAAAATGCTTGAACGTCTTTTACACACAAGCTCAACCAAGACCAAAACAATGGATTTTTACTGCCAAATTTACCAGTGCTTTAACACTGTATGTCAGAACAGATAACAACATGTTCTAAACCTAACCTTATAGGATAAAGTTAAGGTAAACAGCTGTTCATATTGTGAACTGAAACACAAATATATCCCCTGTATTTTATTCCATTGTTACTGAGAAACAGCTGATTGAAGTTATGCAAATATATAAATCACAACTGATTCCCATCTAGGAATTGTTCAGGTGTTGATGTTCTTTCAATCACATGGCCATATGGTATACAGTAAAAGAGCCTCTTTGGGCTGATCTTCTGTGAAAAAGGAACAATATAGAGCAACACAAAGAAAGTAAGAAAAATGCCTGCATGAGGGAGAGGAAGATGAGTACCAGGACAAGGGAGAGGAGTGGGACAAGGGCAAGGGAGAGGAATGCCTGGACAAGGACAAGGGAGAGGAATGCCTGGACGAGGACAAGGAAGAGGAATGCCTGGGCAAAGACAAGGTAGAGATTGAGGAGTTAGAATGCATGGTGGTGCTCAAAGAAGGGCCAGAATTAGGGTAACTGATGAAATAAGAGCTACTATCATAGACCATGTCATAAACCACAGGCTATCATACAGAGAGGCTGGTGAACGAGTACAGCCAAATCTCAGCGGGACATAGTGGCATCCATTATCCAGAATTTTCGAGAAACCAACAGGTAGGATATTCCTTAGGCTTCCTTAGGCTTCTCCTACTGCAAAGTGTAAATACTTTTACCGTGTATTACAGTGACTGTATGCCTCTGCTCTCTAATATATAACTGTATTTTGTCTATCTAAGCATTCAACACCTCCCTCAGGGGGGCAGAGGAAAGCTCCTAAACAAAGAACAGGATCTTGCTATTGTCAACATGGTGATTGCTGATAATGAAATAAAACTGAAGGGCATTCTATAAAGCTACTCTGAGATGGGTCATTCATTTTGTGTATTGAATTTCTGCAGCAAAAGAAAAAATGCATGCATTTACTAAACCCAACAAAACAAAAATGTGGAGAGGCTTCAAAAGACACAATCTACGATCAATAAAATATACTGTCTATTGTATAAGGGCAGACCTGACACATAAAATAATGCAGTTTCTGTGATTCCATCTGATGTTAGTGTTTTTATGACACTGTGCTATGATTGACTAAATGTTCCTGTTGGAAGAGAACATGTGTTAGGGTTTTGGTAGACATAGTGTATTGTGTTAGTGTATTGTTGTATTTGGAAAATTAGTGTTGGAGTTTAGTTTACAAAGTGTGATTTTGAGCATGAAACTAACCGTTTTGGCAGTTGTGTGTTGTAGGTGTGTTGGTGTGTTAAGAGTTTAGGAAAACTGTTAAAAGTATTGAAAAAATTGTCATAGCGATCGTAAAACAATGTATTATTTCTGGTTTATATATTCTGGTTTTAGGCTATTAGACAGTTATAGCTCTCTGATATTTATCCACATAAGTAAACAAACAAACAAAGCATTGCAATTCATTTCTTATTTCTAAGCCAAATTTATTTGTATGAGTTCCAAAAAAAATATTTCAGTATAATTTTACTTTGGCTTGAGTGGATGTTGGGTGCTGCACTAACCATGAAATATTTTTTCAAATAAGTTTTTATTACATGAAATAGCTTCAATCATACAAACCAACAAAGATTTTTTTTAAAAAAACAACATTCCAAAACATAATATTGTACTTTTTACTGCACTACGTTTCATAATGAATATCATTTAATACTTAATTACATTAAAAATGTAGTACTTTCTTACTTTTACTCGAGTAAAAGTAATTCAAAGTTTTACAAGTAAGAAAGTACTACATTTTTAATGTAATTAAGTATTAAAGGTAAAAAAAATAAATAAATAAATAAGTAGATCCCTATCATTTAATCCCTATCGTTCCCTATAATTTGGCTAACTCACCCTCACTCTCATCACATGGAAGAGCTAACTCTACACTCTTCCTATTGCTCTTTCCATAACATTTTTCTGTATTCATTTTCTGAAAAGAAGAAATAATTTTGTTACTTATACATAAACACAACTATTAAACACTTTAAATAAATAAATAACTGCAATTATATTGTTGATGCTACTATGTATAAAAAATCCCAATGGGGAAATACATGACTGCAATTCCACTGGGGTACAGCGTTGCCATATGGCAACATTGATATTGTCTCAATTTACAGTAAAACTATGTTAGACAAAGTTGATTTGTGAATAAAAATGTCTAATTGACTTATCAAAGATGCTGCAAAAAAAATCCCCCTCGAGAAGAGATGTTTAGAAATGAGGTTAATAGAGCAATTTCTGGAGCACTTCAACAGGTGTCTTCCGTGTGAGGGTGACAGAGGGAAAGAGAGTTTTGGAGGGACATTCAAATGGCATTTGACTTAAAAACAGCACATCATTGGCTACCTTAAGGCCTGCCGTTTTAATTCCCATAGTGCAATTTATTGTATTTTTTTCTGAATAACAAGGAAATGAGTAGAAATTAATTGTTGCCATATGGCAACGCTCTACCATAAAGGGCTAACTTCTAACATGAAACACAATTGCTATTATGAAATATTCCAGATGTTTCTTTATGTTTCACAGAAAACATCTTTTGATTGGTGTTCAATCTGTTGGTCAGTCCTGTGGTCTATATGTTCCCATGTCCTCAACAGACTATCATTTTTCATCCTGTTAGTCCATACCTAAACGTCAGCTACTGACATCATCCTTTAGGAAGTGACATAATTTTTTGTTGGGAAAACAACACCAGATTAGTGCTAGTAGAACACACTGACTGGGAATTATCCATGGTAAAGTATTGCTCCAACAGGGGAAGGTAAAATACATATCCTTCAAATTTTTCTGTACCAAAATATTTTCATTGTTTTGTTTTTTTTATTTGTAGGTTTGGTGTGATGTATTTTAATGTAGTTTGATGTTGCATGAAGACAATTTCATTTTTTTCAATATTATTTTCAATATTATTATTCTTTATTAGTATGTTAAAGCTCATTGTTCAGCACTGTGCTGAATGAATTAATAAATGTAAAAGAATAATAATAGCCTAATGACACTAAAAAAGTTTTCTCTGATTTTTTCCATCTTAGTATTTCTGGTTTATGCAACAAAATGTGCCCTTTATTATTAATTGCAAGCAAACATGGACTGACTTTTCATCTAAGAGCTTTATAAAACTCTGTTTAGCGTCGAGTGAGTAAGCTCGAGCTGATCTTATATTTGTTTGTGACAGCATGTATAAAATTTGTATCAGTATTTGTAACAATAAAGGGTTACACTTTATTTTAAGGTGTCATTGTTACAGTGTAATTATATATTTAAGTACTGAGTAATATTAATTAACAACATGTACTCACTATAGGGTTAGGGTTGGATTAGGCTTTGGTTGAGGGTTAGTTGCGTGTAATTATACACAATTTATTGATATTATACAGTAAGTACATGTAACATAACAAGGACACTGTAAAATAAAGTGTTACCCAATAAAGTATAAAAACAGTGTAATGAACAAACCTTGTAAGGCCTGAGCAATGAACTTTAACTCTTTGTTTCCATCATGTTCTGTCATTCTCTATGTTCTCTCAAGCTATAATTAATAGTTTACGTGTCTGAGCTTGACTGGGATTTCTGGTGCCGTTTAATAGGCTAGAAATGTTGTTATACTTTATTTTATACTTTATTCAACATACTACTACTGTAATAATAATACTTTATTTTACTTTATTTTATTCAAATTTATTTTAAGCCACATACACTGTAAAAAAAAAAGTTGCTGCCTTAATATTTTAAGTACAATCAACTTGGATGTTTAAGTTATTTCAACTTAAATCACATTAAACCGACTTAAAAAAATGAGTTGAATCTTATATAACTTATAAAAAAGTTGAAAATTGCTTAACTTATTTTCATGAGTTAAAGCAATGTAAAAACATATGTTGTCATAACTTACTGATCATATCATTTTTGACAGTGTAGTTTAAGGTATAGGTAGGATATCAATTATAAAGAAACAAACAATCGGTTTAGAATGTTTTATTCTTCAAGTATATGGTTTTGTCTTTTGAATAGGTTTCTTTATAACTCTTCAGTTCTTTTGTGCTGATCTCATGTTGTGCATGCTGTATTTTCTGAAATGGCATCCCCATTTCATTGTCACTCTACCCGCTTTATTCTATTTCTAGGAATTATTTTGCACACGCCTGGCCCTTTAAATCCCGCCCACTTGACAGACAACCGCACCGGCCAATCATAGCGCGTTATTCTACAGGCGTGACCACGACGCACACAAACACCGAATCGGCATTTGCTGACGTCACGGAGAGCCACTCCGACCTGCCTTTAGCTTAGCCTCTTAAACTCTTCCCTTTTTCCACTGGATTTGATTTGGATCGCTCCTGATTCCGTTGTAATTAAGAAGCAAGCGGGCAATTACGCCGGACAGACAGTTGCGGAGGCTGACTGTTCATCCGACAGCTTTCTACAGCTCTGAGTTTAGTGATAAGGAGTGAATTTCACGTGTTAGCTCGAGTTGATCTTCAGTAGAAACAGCAGTCATGGGCTCCAGAGCTTCATCTTTACTCAGAGAAGAGGACATTGAAGAAATCAAGAAAGAAACTGGATGTGAGTATTAGCTTTGTGTGTATTAGTAGTGTTTATATAGACATGGCTGGAGAGTTCTGATGATGATGACATGATTTGATGTAATGCAGAGCAGAGCTGTCTGTCTGTCTTAAATGGGTAGTTGACTTGACATACTTTTGGGAAGTATTTCATATCCTGTGGTGTGACATATAGCTATACTTTTTAGTTCTGCGGTGTTCTAAATGTATTTTAAAACTAGAAAGTCTACAGGGGGACCTAATATTATAATTTTTACACAATATTTGTTTTTGGTGAAGAAAAATGTCTCACAACATGTTATGCTTCAACTACCTGTATAACAAGATAATTCAACTCATCAGCCTAGTAGAGGTTTCATGAGCAGAAGCACTGAATTAAACTGACTAGGTGACCCCTGTCCTTCTATGGGGCAGATGATCTGGTGTGTGTGTCTGTCGTGATATGAGTGGGGTGTGTGCGTGTGTGTATTGAGGGGCAACAGATGAATATCTCTCATTTTCAGAAGCTGCTGGTGTGTTTGTGTCAAATACTGCAGTACATGTTTACACTGCCTGGCCAAAAAAGTCGCTGTTTGGATTTAAATAGGCAAATGCTTAAGAGTCTGTGATTGGATTATTATTACAGTGATGGAAATAAATGTTGTGTTGTTATTTCTTGATGGAAATAACATCAATGTTTGGTCAAGATCTTGTATTGATAATGCAAGAGTCAAGCACTCTGTAAAGTCTCCTTTACATCCCCATTCTTCACTGCATAAATTATAAATTAAGTGTAGATTAATCCTTATTAAAGCTACAACAGTTGCAAAACACAACAACGCACGCCAGTACAGATTTTAAAGGGTTAGTTCACCCAAAAATGAAAAATCTGTCATTAATTACTCACCTTCATGTCGTTCCAAACCCGTAAGACCTTCATCTTCGGAACACAAATGAAGATATTTTTGATGAAATCCAAGAGCTTTCTGATCTCTCTATAGACCGCAACACAACGACCACTTTCAAGGCCCAGAAAGGTAGTAAAGACATCGTTAAAATATTCCATGTGACTACAAGGGGTTCAACCTTAATTTTATGAAGCAACAAGAATATTTTTTGTGCGCAAAAAACAAACAAAAATAACGACTTTATTCAACAATTTCTTCTCGTCTGTGTCTCCTACACAGTTTACGTAGTAAACACAGTGCAGCGCTTCCGAGTTCTACACCAGAACGCCGGCTCACCATTGGCCGACACTGTTCACATGAGCACAACGACACATGCGTGCGATGCTGACACAGGAGCTAGCCAATGGCGAGCCGGCGTTCTGACGTATAAATCAGAAGCACTGCACTATTTACAACATAAACTGCGTAGGAGACTGACACAGACAGTCACATGGACTATTTTAACGATGTTTTTACTACCTTTCTGGGCCTTGAAAGTGTTAATTAAATTGTTGTCTATGGAGGGGTCAGAGAGCTCTCAGATTTCATCAAAAATATCTTAATTTGTGTTCCGAAGATCTTACGGGTTTGGAACCACATGAGGGTGAGTAATTAATGACAGGATTTTCATTTTTGTGTGAACTAACCCTTTAAGTTTTTATTTTTGCATCTTATCGTGCTTGAGTGGTTTAAAAGCACTTGAATGAATGATAGCGTGATCATATACTGTAGCGCAGCCAAAGTAAAATTGATGCTGCGTTAGTTGCGTTAAATATTTTTAACACGTTAAACTGAAAAAATTAATTGCATGCATTAACGTGCTAATTTTGACAGCCCTAAAATAAAATAAAATTAAAAAAAAAAATATATATATATATATAAAACATTTTTAATAAACTCCCAATATTGCTATGCATAGCAAAGAGCAACAATGTATGTCCTGCTAAAAGATTTCAATACAAAGTGCCATAAAGGGATTTCTTCTACATATTTGAATTAGAAAAATCTTATATAATATGATTTGCTGTGTGTGTTTGCTTGGTTTTATTGTATTTATGTGATATTTGTATTTTTGTAATTGAGTTTTTGCCGTGAATATAGCCTTAGTTGCTGACATGGCATTAAACAATCTGAATCTGAATCTACATTTTTGAGTAATGAACAGATCAGATCAGATCATCCAGCCAGCCCTAGTTTTCAGACATCTGGAAGAAGTTATGTCTGGATCAGGGTTTAATCTGCACTGACCTGATGCAAATATTTAAAATTTACTTACACTGTTTACACCTGTACAGCTGCAATTAGAGGTTTACAAAATGTTATATGATCGTTGGTATGATTGCTGGGCCAAGAAAAGTAGCATTTTCTGATCTCTGCCGTCTCAGTGCTTCGGCCTTCGGTACAGATGAACCACAGGGAGAGACGTCCACCCCCACAAGATCTAGAAATAGTCTGGGGATACAGTTTATACGTTAGTGGAGAGCTATATATGAGAGCTATATATGTTTATTTTGCAGACCACACAAACCAAACTCAAAGGGTCTGCAGGCTTTTTAAATATTTTGAATTGCTGTTAATATTTCATAGATTTAATGGCCAGATTTGTGTATATGTGTTTTCGTGAACTATTTTATGTGTTTTTACTACATTCCTGTAAAGCCACATGCAGGCTTCTTCTTCTTGTAATTGTCTGTTTTCCCGCTCTCTTCCTCTGGTGTCAAAGCCTAAAGGGAAGAATCCAGCATTTCACACCGGTCCTCTTTATGTGATTTTGAGTTTTAACTCTTAACGCTAAACATGTGCTTCTGTATCCTGTGTGATTTCATTCATCATGTGGGATTGTTCTGTATTCATTTACTTCATTGATCAAAGATTGATCAAAGTTGTTGTGAAAGATGTTCCACTGATGTGGTCAGAAAGTGGCTTTACTGTCTTAAAGCGGTAAACAAGTTTATTTGTGTAGTGATTTCCAGCTACCATTCCAAAGCTGCTTTATTCAGGTGAACAGATATCCAAGTTTATGTATGAATTGACTATCATTACAAACTTATTTATTTATTTATTTATTTTTGTGCTAAATGTATTAGTTTTTAAGTGAAGGAAATGCACCCAATAAGTGTCCAGTATATAAAACCTCATGAAGTTGGTTGAGATAATGAACAGTGTGTAGAGCTGGAATTCAAAGTAATTTTTATTAGAGGTCGACCGATAGTGGATTTTACCGATACCGATAACTAGGTTGGACCACACTTGCCGATAACCGATTAATCGGCTGATAGTTTTTAAAATGGATACTGGATAAAATTTAAAAAAAAACTAATAAAAAAAAACATAACACTCTAAGACGGTAAAACAGTGCTGAACTTTATTACAAGAAATAAAAAAAAACAGTACTGAACCATGAAAATTGATAAATTACATATATATGAATATATTTAAATGAGAAGTTCTAACAGAACAAATAATTTAAACATTAAAATAATATTATAAATAAATGTTTCTTTAGCTATAACCTAGAAACATGTATGTGAATGTCATAGGTAACAGACTTCAAGTCCCATTTGTTAACAAGGATGTATTAGCTTATTTAGCTAGCTAGCTTACATGAACTATGTGCATTATGCAATATACATTTTACAGCATGTTTTATTATTTGATCAATACAATTGTACCTTGATCATTCATGTTAGTTCATAGTGCATTAAATAACAGATAAAACTAACAATGAACAATACTTCCACAGCATTTATTAACCTTAGTTAATGTTACAAATGGAATATTATTGTAAAGTGTTAACATTTCATATAAATCCAAACAGCCATGCTTTTTTTAGAACACTTGACGATTATCTAATCAAATAACAAAATATGTATTGAAATCCAATGCGTTTCTGATTTGTTTATATTTCTGTCGGCTGCATGACCATACAGTTTGCTTTCTCACGTCACTAGTTGTTACATTGTTTTACCTGCTTTGAGGTACTGCTAATGTTAGCATCCTCTCAGCCTCGACGACAAAGTACATACTGCTGTTCTTTCCCTGCTAATGCAGCATCTAGTCAACAAATGAATTACTTTATAATGAATTGGCAACATGTACTGAAGTGTTCTGTATTCATACCGTTTCGCTGTCTGTGTTTTAAACGTGCATCTGATGTGTCAGCGCTCTCTGTGCAGCGCGCAGCCTCACGTGTCAATATAAACAACATCAGTGATAGTTTTTATTTCACCTCTAGAGGCCGCTCTCGTGCTATATAATGCCCCAGACCCTTCTCAGAGCTCTTGTACTGTGCAATGGCAGCGCACCCTTCTCTTCTCAGCCGCTCCAGCAACGGACGCAACCCGGAAAAACTATCGTTATTGATTTTTGCCGATAACCGATTGTTCCACCAATCAGCTATCGGTACCGATGAATCGGTCGACCTCTAATTTTTATTTATGAATTACGGTCCCTTTTTTTTTTTTATTATTAATTTAGCAGATTTGATGAATTAAACATTTTTTCAGTTGAAGAACAAGTTTACTTCAGTAGATACATCAAACTATATGCAAATTACAAAATCTAATATCCTTTAAACAAATTTATTTTATTTATTAGATTGCAAGACATTGGATATTTTGTGATTTTCGGTTTCTGTGTGTTTTAAAGTATTCCCTTACACAAATAAAGGTCTTAAATCAGAGCAGAAAGTCTTAAATTCATAGTTATGGCATTAAATCTTGCATGCAAAAAAATTAAGGACGCCTTCAGTAGTTTTGCCCTGTTTTCCAATACAGATATCTAAACGTCTTTGATGCATTTACTTGAGATGCAAATGTAAAATGAAAAGTGAGTTTATGCTCTGTCAGTGAGTTATGAAAACTTCCCTTTGAATTAACATAAAAATGTGCAAATATTTGTTCTTGTTTGAATCATAAACTCACTTCATTTTCATCAATTTCACTGAAAACAAGACTTCATATTTTATGTCATTTGTAACTCCAGTAAATGCATCTTGCTTAAGAATCTTTAGACAATTGCACTGGAAAACAAGGCAAATACTAAGGAAGAACGCGATCAGAAGATACAGTAAAGGTTATGTTAGTGGTTGAGAGCAGAGGTATTCAGTAAAATGAATTAAAAGTACTGGATATCTGTTGGAAGTTGTGTTTTCAAACTCTGAAGCATTGGTAATACAATTTCTTGTGTTTCTCTCTAGGCATTTACATTTAAAGAATATATTGTGTATTGGGTTCCCTTCAATATATTCCTTAAATTTAAGTCTTCAATTTACCCCTGTAATCCTGTCTAGATTGATCTCAAGTTGTTGATAACTTCCCTGATATATAAGGCGCTCATTATCTTGTCTAGTGTGATAAATCTCTAGTATGTTAGGTCATTCAGATAAGCCTTAAACAGTACTGTCAGTCTGATGATCACATCTGTGACTTGAATGTTCACTGTCCTTAACCAGACTTCATTTGTGTGTGTTACAGTCTCCCACAGTCAGATCACTCGCCTCTACAGCCGCTTTCACAGTCTCGATAAAGGAGAGAATGGAGCACTCAGGTACGAGACACATGAATTACATGAGTAATACTGAACTTTAACCATGTGATGTTGCAACACCTTTGGCCCATGAGGAAGCAGGTATTACACAAGCAGTTCTGTTATATCTGCTCACTCGCTTTTAATTTAACATTCACTCCAGCCTCAGGCTCTGCAAGTTAATATGTTAAGGAATGTCTCTGTTTGAGTTTTGACTATGAGGAAAGACTTTTCCTATTACACTGCTAAAAATATGACTTTTCTTGTAAATATTCCTTGTAAAAGAGAGAGCTCAAGGACAGTAATGACATTGCCGTAGTCGTTTGCATAATGTCCTATGTGTGTCCTTAGAACTGGAGTGACCTCTGTACACACTATGATTATTATCAGTGAAAGGTTGTTATAAGGAAGATGAGACGGTATAGAAAGCAAGCTGTGCACTGTGGTGCTGGTTGTGTACTGGTAAATATAGCAGTAGTAGTGCAAATATAGCAGTAATTGTAGAAAGTATTGCAATATGTTTTATTGTTATGTGTTTGACAAATAAACATTACTTAAAATGAATTGGTACCATTTCTAATTAACCCTCTGGTGCTCTTCGGTCATTTTTGACCGAAAAGATTTACGTTTCGTTTTTTTAGAAATTTTTACTTCATCGGAATGGTACATAACTTGGTAAATGTTTAGGCACTTGCTATGTGAACGCAAAAAAAAATCATGGACATGTTTCGAAAAGGTTAAATGGTCCTGAAATTTTTTTTTCAAAAAGGAGCGCATTGAAAACGAATGGGAAACGAATTTCATCCAGTGGAAGCATTTGGTACTGCGCCCAAACAAAATCTTACATCTTTTTTGAGATATCAACCTCAAATTTGGAACACAGCTTGTTTAGATTTATGGCTTTTTATTTTCTCACAGTTTTAGAGTAAAGCATGTTTTGGAATAATATATATATATATATATATATATATATATATATATATGTATATGTATATGTGTGTGTATATGTATATATGTGTGTATATGTGTGTATATGTGTATATATATGTATATATATGTGTATATATATATATATATATATATATATATATATATATATATATATATATATATATATATATATATATATATATATATGTATATATGTATATATATTAGTATTTTCATGCATTTATTCATAATAAATAAATAAAAAACATTATCAAACTAAAATATAGTTCTGAATATAATTTGTCAATTTTGACCGTCACCAGAGGGTTAAAGTATAATATGTACAATCATTATCAGATTAACTAAATTGACAAAATAACAAAACATGACCCTGGACCACAAAAAACAAGTCATAAGTTGCACGGGTATATTTGTGGCAATAGCCAACAATACACTGTATGGGTCAAAATTATCGATTTTTCTTTTATGCCAAAAATCATTAGGATATTAAGTAAAGATCATGTTCCATGAAGCTATTTTGTAAATTTCCTACCGTAAATATATAAAAAATTTATTATTAGTAGTAATATGCATTTCTAAGGACTTCATTTGGACAACTTTAGAGGCGATTTTCTCAATATTAATATTAGTAAAGGCATTTATAATGTTCTTTTGAACTTTCTATCCATCAAAGAATCCTGAAAAATTGTATCCCGGTTTCAACAAAATTAAGCTGCACAACTGTTTTTAAACACTGATAATAATAAATGTTTCTTGAGCAGCAAATCAGCATATTAGAACGATTTCTGAAGGATCATGTGATTACATTTTACATTACATTTTAAAATACAAACCCGATTCCAAAAATGTTGGGACACTGTACAAATTGTGAATAAAAAAGGAATGCAATAATTTACAGATCTCATAAACTTATAATTTATTCACAATAGAATATAGATAACATATCAAATGTTGAAAGTGAGACATTTTGAAATGTCATACCAAATATTGACTCATTTTGGATTTCATGAGAGCTACACATTCCAAAAAAGTTGGGACAGGCAGCAATAAGAGGCCGGAAAAGTTAAATGTACATATAAGGAACAGCTGGAGGACCAATTTGCAACTTATTAGGTCAATTGGCAACATGATTGGGTATAAAAAGAGCCTCTCAGAGTGGCAGTGTCTCTCAGAAGTCAAAATGGGCAGAGGATCACCAATTCCCCCAATGCTGCGGCGAAAAATAGTGGAGCAATATCAGAAAGGAGTTTCTCAGAGAAAAATTGCAAAGAGTTTGAAGTTATCATCATCTACAGTGCATAATATCATCCAAAGATTCAGAGAATCTGGAACAATCTCTGTGCGTAAGGGTCAAGGCCGGAAAACCATACTGGATGCCCGTGATCTTCAGGCCCTTAGACGGCACTGCATCACATACAGGAATGCTACTGTAATGGAAATCACAACATGGGCTCAGGAATACTTCCAGAAAACATTGTCGGTGAACACAATCCACCGTGCCATTCGCCGTTGCCGGCTAAAACTCTATAGGTCAAAAAAGAAGCCATATCTAAACATGATCCAGAAGCGCAGGCGTTTTCTCTGGGCCAAGGCTCATTTAAAATAGACTGTGGCAAAGTGGAAAACTGTTCTGTGGTCAGACGAATCAAAATCTGAAGTTCTTTTTGGAAAACTGGGACGCCATGTCATCCGGACTAAAGAGGACAAGGACAACCCAAGTTGTTATCAGCACTCCGTTCAGAAGCCTGCATCTCTGATGGTATGGGGTTGCATGAGTGCGTGTGGCATGGGCAGCTTACACATCTGGAAAGGCACCATCAATGCTGAAAGGTATATCCAAGTTCTAGAACAACATATGCTCCCATCCAGACGTCGTCTCTTTCAGGGAAGACCTTGCATTTTCCAACATGACGATGCCAGACCACATACTGCATCAATTACAACATCATGGCTGTGTAGAAGGATCCGGGTACTGAAATGGCCAGCCTGCAGTCCAGATCTTTCACCCATAGAAAACATTTGGGGAAGAGGAAGATGCGACAAAGAAGACCAAAGACAGTTGAGCAACTAGAAGCCTGTATTAGACAAGAATGGGACAACATTCCTATTCCTAAACTTGAGCAACTTGTCTCCTCAGTCCCCAGACGTTTGCAGACTGTTATAAAAAGAAGAGGGGATGCCACACAGTGGTAAACATGGCCTTGTCCCAACTTTTTTGAGATGTGTTGATGCCATGAAATTTAAAATCAACTTATTTTTCCCTTAAAATGATACATTTTCTCAGTTTAAACATTTGATATGTCATCTATGTTGTATTCTGAATAAAATATTGAAATTTGAAACTTCCACATCATTGCATTCCTTTTTTATTCACAATTTGTACAGTGTCCCAACTTTTTTGGAATCGGGTTTGTATATTCAAATAGAAAACTTTTATTTTAAATTGTAATAATATTTCACAATAGTACTGTTTTTACTGTATTTTTGATCAAATAAATGCAACTTTGGTGAGCATGAGACTTCTTTCAGAAACATTAATACAATTGATCCCGGCCCCAAGTTGTTGAACGGTGTTGTATAATAAGCCAAATTCAACTTTTCCTTTGAAAACTGACACTTTTGTGACGCATTTGAATGATTTTGGTGACATGCCGTATGAAACTAAACTCATTCTGTTGACCAAATATGCTGAAGTCACAGGTTGTGTTCTTGTTAGAATTGTTTGTTTTAAATGGCAACATCCTCTGTGGTTTAAAACCTGCTGACATGATGGTTACTTCAATAAACGTCCTCAGCGATATGGTTAGTATAAAAAAATCCCAAATGCAGCACATAACCGTGTTGATGACCTGCTGTATTTGTTGTCACCCCAAACATCCGTCAGACTGAGATTAGACGCACAGACGCTTGTGTTTGAACAATAAATAGCCTCTGAAATCAGGGCGGTGAGGTGTGTGTGTGTGTCCTGTGATTGTGGAGGTCACCGCCGCAGCCACTTTCCTTATGCCTGAGATATAACTCCCACAAATAATCTGTTACTAAACTGTTTTTTCGTCATTGTAATGGGATTATTGTTTTAATTACGCTGACTGACTCTGCACAGTAATCGCATTATTATTACTCGTATCAGATGAACAATAAAACGGTAAACGTCAAAGTATTCTTTTAACAAGTCCCATTTTCACAGAATTAGGGTTGGGCTGTCCTGTGAAGTACAGCTTTATACACATTACTTGGTCCAATGTCAACCCAAGAGCACAGAGACGTGTACATGCTGAATAATACTCACTGGCTCAAAGTAACAAGCCTGAAAACAATCAAGCCATATCAAATGTTTCAGCAGATTTACTTTTCACCAGGGGAAAAAATGCTTAAGAACAGTCAGTGTTATAGCAAATCTGTTCAGGTAATGACATTTTCAGAAGAACTGTCATTTTATTATTAAAAAAGGATGGTTTCTCATGTTATTTCATTACTTGTTCTGAATACAGTAGCGTTACACCCGACTCATTTCCATACACATCACATCAGTTTGTAAAACCTGAAACTCACCCGAAACACATTAACACGCTACAGTGGTGTGAAGTATTTGAGAACATTTAATTAGTTAATGTATTTAAGTGTCTTTTGAAGTGTGTATATATAATGTACTCCAATACATTAGTAATAAGTAATGCAATTACTTTGCTGCATCTGAAAGCTGCTTCCTTCGGAGGACGCATTCCAAAGTAGGAAGGCCTGTTTGCTTCACTTCCTGTCTCCTGAGAGACCTTCATCTTTAAAGGCAGCATAGATGTATCCTTCGCTGCCTTTGATATCCCACAATCCTGTGCGTTCCATTCTGTGACAGTTGAGCTAAAAAAATACAGATGGCGTCTGAAAGTTTCTACTTCTGATGTAATTTCTAGTGAAAAAATTACTGTAGTAATTAAATATTTGCTTGGTTATCACCAAAGCTCTCTCTGTTTTGCTGTAGATCATTAAATCGTGTGCAAACGCTGCCTACAAAGTCATTGCCTGATAAGGCAGTGAGGCAACAAGTCAGCTGCATACGTTTTTGGATGCAGCCCTTGTTGTATTTTTGCATAGCACCCACAGCCTGTAAAAAAAATATGGACGTAGTGTCCATGATGTCACCCGTAGGTTTCTGAAGAGCATTTTTGACACCTAAAGTGGGCGGAGCCGGCCTTTGCCATCTTGGCAGCGCATCACTCCTGGATAACTGAAAATGGGCAAAGAGGCGGGACGTGGGTGGAGCTGAGGTACCTGGTTGCTGAAACCACGCCCGCCTAACTCGACCATAGTGGCAATCCACCTGTCACTCAAGTGGCCACGCCCTTAATTATGCAGATATTTAAGGCTTAATATAATTTAAACGGATGAGTTATAAAAAATTCACCCCCCTCACAGTTGTCATGAAGGGCACAATTAGCTGTATAGACCAAAACCACTTTTTGTACCAGACTGTAAACATTTTTTTTTTCTGCTGTAAAGTTGGGTATTTTAATATGGGGGAGATACAGATTTGACTCCGTTTTGGAGCCTGTCTCTAGCGGCCAGTCGATGAATTGCAGTTTAAGTCACTTCCGTTTTGGCTTCAAGAGAGACCGCGGGAGGTTGCTGCTTGATAGCACCTAACTTTTTCTGCAGCAGTTTTTGTTACAAAAGAAGCAATGTCGCCATCTAGAGGGCATTGAAATTACTATATATTGTGCGTTTTGCCCTTACTCACCCAAACCTGTTAAAAAGGCTACTTTACACAAATGTGAGTGCATTAGCAGGTAGTTGCTGAATTGCAGGCGTTTCATATGAGATGAGGACGTGATGAGGCCGAAACAGCACGTCCAGTGCAAGCAGACTTTGACTATTTAATTTGACTTAATATTATTTTATATACCCGTTATTTTAAAGAGACCTTTTTTGAAGGATACTGGTTTACTTATGACCTTTTTGAGCACTTGAGCTTAACTGAACTTGAGTGTTTGTAGACATTTAAGAGGCTGTTGTGTCAATTTCAGTATTGAGGTGTTTACACCTGGTATTAAGATAACACGCACTCACAGTGTTTGGCTGGTCTTGCGGCTGTCAGAGCAGAAACGAATGCTGCTGCTCTCCATATGTTTTTCCCGTCGTATTCGATCGTGTTCATATGTAAACTGTGTAAGCTTATTCCGTCCATTAGATTGAAAGATTGAAAGAATAGATTAGGGATGGGACGGTATGAAAATTTCATATCACGATTATAGTTACCAAAATTATCACGATTATCAATATTATTACGGTTTTGTTAAAATGAGATGAAAGTGTTCAAAAGAACTGATGCACACACTGAAAACATTTCAACTAGTTTTATATTTGAAAATCAACAAACAACAAATAAAACAAGCAGCTCTATGCACTTTTTTTTTTTTTTTTAAGCAAGATTCTATTCTGTGGCGTTTCCTTCCTTATAATGACCGTCGTCAATAGCAACGCATTATAACAGCGCGCATCCATGTATCACAACGGACGAGCACTCTCAATTAATTTAAATGCAACTTGCCGTCTTGCGTCTCCGTTTTTGATTGTATTGAAAATGAAATCAGAGGACTTTACTATTAATACTACTATAATGTTGTGATCATCTTGTCTGGACGATTGCTTTGTACGCTGTACAAAATTGATTTATAAACAGGTAAGATTTAAAACATTAATCTCAATTCAATATGTTCCCATAATTATTTATGTGGTACAGTGAGTATACATTATTATCCCTTAAATGTCACCCTTAATAGTCTTTGAACTTGTTTGTTCATCTTTGGCTCAAAGCCGTTTGCTGTGAACTTTTCTTTGAGGATGCTTCACGTTAATTTCAAGTGAGTGAGATTAAATATTTAAACTCAATACAACATTTTGTGTCCAATTATTTCCTAGACGTAGTTTTGGTATTGAGGTCAAAGTTAACTTGCCTTGCGTTCACTTTACAACAGTGGGTGATGGTCACGAAGACGACTCGGCAGATTTGACTTTCTTTTTGCATGTTCTGCAGACAGGGTGAGCATCTTCGATTAAATTTCCCTCAGGACTTTTGTAAAAGCCAAAATATGACCACCCCTCAGATTTGGTCCTTTTAGAAGGCTGAAAAATCTCCCGGCGCTGTCACTGCCTTCCGCCATTTCTTCTCGTTCAAAAAAACAACGTTGCGTGCTGCGTCTGCGCCAGACTGATGCTGGCTGGACAGGATTTACCGCGAGTTTTCAAAATCACAATAATCAAACACTCTTTTAATGATAATAAAATTTTAAACGATAATACTAACCGCCAGTACATTTTATCGTGAAACCGATAATCGTCTCATCCCTAGAATAGACCCTCCCCTCTATGAAATCAGGACAGAAGTGGTTGAAAATGGACAAAAGAAACCAATTAAAACACCAGGTGTAAACGTGAATGTGTCCCTCGTCTACTTGTGATCCGATCATCCAAAACGCATCTTAATACCAGATGTAAACAGGGCAAGTGTTGAGGACTATAGTGCATCTTTGAGCCTACATTCAGTACGAGTAAAATACTTAAGTACTGTTAAAATCAGATACTCTAAGACTTTAACTCAAGTGATATTGGACCTGGTGACTTGTAATAGTTGTAATAGAATCATTTCTGCTGCAAGGTATCTATACTTTTACTTAAGCATGGTTTTCAGATACTCTTTACACCTCTGACACACAGTAACTCTCTCTCTCTCTCTCTCTCTCTCTCTCTCTCTCTCTCTCTCTCTCTCTCTCTCTCTCTCTCTCTCTCTTCTCTCTCTTTTCTCTCAGCCGAGAAGACTTCCAGAGGATTCCCGAGTTGGCCATAAATCCTCTTGGTGATCGGATAATTAATGCCTTCTTCCCAGAGGGGTAAGTAACATCTCAGAAGACATTTTGAAATGTAAGATGTTATTGCAATAGTATAGTATACTGTACTGTGTTTTTTTTTTTTTCCCTGCTTTTTCAAAGAACAACAAGGTGTGTGTATATATATATATATATATATATATATATATATATATATATATATATATATATATATATACACACACACACACACACACACACACACACACACACACACACACACACACACACACACATACATATATATATATATATATATATATATATATATATATATATATATATATATATATATATATACACACACATATATATATATATATATATATATATATATATATATATATATATGTATGTGTATATATATATATATATATATATATATATATATATATATATATATATATATATATACACATATATATATATATATATATATATATATATATATATATATATACACATATATGTTGGTTTCTTCATGGTTTATTTGGTTTCAAGTGTTTGATTCTTACCGTGGACTCAAATTCCTTGAAGCATGAAGAAACTTTCTTGTGGGAATGTCTGTAAAAAACATTTTAAAGCACTAGTCTAAATTAGGACAACAGTTTTTCATGGCATCAGGGAACTTGTCTGGAGCAATGTCTGGTCCTATAGAGATTCAGATATCAGTTGCCTAGTGTGGATCTTAGTAAACAAAATATAAGTTTTAATGTTGTGTCTCTCTCTTTCTCTCTTTCTTTCTCTCTCTCTCTCTCTCTCTCTCTCTCTCTCTCTCTCTCTCTCTCTCTCTCTCTCTCTCTCTCTCTCTCTCTCTCTCTCTCTCTCTCTCTCTCTCTCTCATATATGTGTCTCAGTGAGGATCAGGTGAACTTTAGAGGCTTCATGAGGACTCTGGCTCACTTCCGTCCCGTGGAGGACAACGAGAAGAACAAAGACCATACTGGAGAACCGCTCAACAGCAGGACCAACAAACTCCTCTGTAAGTTCAACCCAAACATCTCTCATATCTTGGAAAACTACTTGCTGGAAGGACCTTGTGAAGTAATCTCAGAAGGTGCTCTTTGGTTGGGTTTCAAACATATACTTTAGAAAAGAGTCCAAGGCACTTCTTCCGGTACAAAAAAAACCTTTATTTACATCATGGCTAATCACAATAGAACATTGAAATTAGTTTAAAAACACTGCATACAGACTTCTGCTTTCTTCAGAGTGTGTAAGGTACAAAATGAGTTGCAGGTGTAGATGTAATTAGTTACTCTGTAGAGTTGGGAAAAACCAAGGGTGCGTCTCAATCAGTTCCTTAGCTCCCGAGCTCATGAATCAGTATATCGTGTACACGAGTTCGGGCACTGGTAAGGACAGTAAAGGACGCTGGCTCACTATACATTGGGATGCTGATGACTCTATTTCTGGTGACGACAACGTCCTCATTGTACAACATCATTACTGGTATTTATGAACAACAACAGAGCTGATATCTTTCTGACATTACTCATGTTAATGTTATTTAAAGTACATTATGATAAATATTTTGCTTGTTACATGTACGTGCAACATTTCAGCCGTAAATAAAATTATAAATGTTAGCTAGATTGCTACCTGCCTAGCGATGTGTTTATGCTGAAATATAATAACATAATGCTTTCTATTTTTGAAAAGCATATATGGTGTGTCGTTATGTGTGGTGAGTTGGCTCACGTGATTTAAGTTTCACGCTTCAGAACTTCCATTAAGGGAACATAGTGAGCATCGATTCACCCTGGTTTTTTGCAGTGCATTGTGGGACTTTTTAGGGAGCGAACATTTCAGTGCACTGGAAGGCCCTTAAAATGGCCGACTCCCTGATCAGTGCCCTGACTACTGAACTAGGGAGCTGAGTGAGACGCACCCCAATAGAACCATTGCGGGAGACCTATCATATTGTTAACCAGTACAAAGTATAATGACATGCATCAAATAAGAAAGAAGAGAGAGAGAGAGAGAGAGAGAGAGAGAGAGAGAGAGAGAAACAATTAATAATAATAGTAATTTTAGAAGAATGGAGTTAAATCAAATTCTTCATTCAACCCAGGAAAAATGGTAGCTTTTAACTAAAAAAAAATCCAAATGGCTTCCCTTATTAGTGTAACCCACCCTTAAAGTGCCTTAATGTACTATAACAGTGATATTAAAAGATTAAATTCAGTTTACACCTTTTTGATGATGCATACTATATACAGGCGAGTAGATGAGCCAAGAATATGAACGCAACGCGTTTTCTTAATAATGCTTTTCGATGGGAAAAACACTTAACGAGAAACCTCGTGTTGCATTAATATTCTGTGTTCATTTGCTTGCCTGTACAAAGTATGCAACATCAAAAAGGTGTATATTGAATTTGGTCTTTTAATATCACTGTCTTACTACATTAAAACGTACTACAAACCTGGTAAAAATGACTTGCGGGCAATGGAGGAAAGCCTTGTTTTGCCCTCCAGGTGGGCGTTCCTATAATGGTGTGACGTCACGTGAAAACTATGAATATAGTAGGTCCTACATTTGGTTTGAAACTTACTTCACGATCATTAAAAGTATGTTCTCTGTATAGTGTGAGTGAAATTCAGACGTACTACATCCATCATGTTTTCATTGTCGTGATATACGGCGCCAGTTGCATCGCGCTTTCATTCACAAATCCTCTCCCGTGGCCTCATGGGATAGTAAAGTGTCCATCGAATGCATTCATCAGAATCTCAGCAGAAGTAGTAGGTCAAAACTCATCTAATGCCCTTTTGGAAACTTAATATAAAAGACGCATTTAAAATTAGTTTTAGAAAATACAAAGTCAGACCAGAAAAATCCGTCTTATTTCTTCAGTATCTTCAAAACATTTATAATCAGGCAAAATGGCATTTCCCCGAAAGAAAACAAAGGGCTTGAACTGATCCTGGTCTTAAACCTAATTACTGTTTTTAAAGATCCTCAGAAACCTGCTTTAGTTCACAGCTACTCTTTATCTCTGCTCAGGAAAAACGTTCTCTGCCACCTTCCCTTGCAGTGTGTTCATGTAGACCATATAGTGTTGCAATTTTAATGCTTTTCATAATATTTAGATTTTTCTCTTATTTCTTCACAGTCGCTTTCCGGTTATATGACCTCGACAGAGACGACAAGATTTCTAGAGACGAGCTGCTACAGGTAAGAGAATCATGCTTGACGTACAACAGAAAGCCTCTGCACTCGGCTCAGACATGGGAAACAAAAGAACGTTCTGTACCGTCTGAACAATGAAGCTTTGACTCACATGCCCTTGCCATCTGAAACCAGCTATTCATATTCTCGGAAGATGCTCTGTTAGACAGGGAAAACTCTTAGTCATTCCAGCTGGATTTCAAAGGGTCATTCAGGTGCAGCTCAGGGGACTTCAGGGAAATATTTTTTTAACTTCTACTATCAAAGATGAAAAAGAGAACTTGAGAAAAAAAAACTATATAAATTAGTTTTTAATCTACTCTTATATTTTAACCTGGATTTCACCATGAAAATCTGAAAAGAAAAAAAAACCTGCCAAGGATGTGGTTTGTGATGTGTTCCAAAATACAAAATGCATAAAACTTTGTGCAAGCACTGAACACTTTAATGTTAATTTAGCTAGAAAATGCTTCTTAATTATTATTATTGGCATGTGTAATGCACAAGCACATGCATCCTATTCTATTGCTTTCTGTTTCAGGGAATATTTATTTATTTAAATAATTAAATTTTTAAATTTCTATTTTATTAGTCATTTTTAGTCATATTGTTTGGTTGCATAGTTTATCATAACTTTTTTCACTCTCAGACCTTTAGAATTCACCCTTTGCCGGACCAATCATAACGCTAAATTTGCCATTTTGTCCGACAAACAAATCAGACAAGAGATTTATTAGATTAACATCAGTGGACTTGAACTTAAAAAAAAAAATGTTGTGTATCGACATTTTTCCGCAGTTGAAACAACATACCTTCTGATCTGTTCATTCATGTTTATTTTGTGCTATAACTAGTATGAAGAGATGATCGGTTCACGTACCACTACACATTAAAGAGCCACAAAACTGCATTTATTGTTTGAATTTCTTAAAAAAAATGACAGTTTGAAAGCTGAGACTTTTTCACACCAAACGTAACCTGCTCTGTCGCGCATTGTCGGTGTCCTGCTCCGTGATGTAAAACATGATGTTTGGCGTAAGAGCGCCATGGCTTGTCGGACATAGCAACAGTAACTAAGGGGGGTGGGTCTTTGCGAAGGATCAATTACACATGCCTTTTATTACAATTACCAACAGCACTTTGCGCCGCTTAAACTGGTTTGTCTTTCCCAATATAGTTTCCCAACTACAGCCAATTATTCTACTTTGAAATGTGCGTTAGAATGTCTGTTTTTGTTTTGGTCTGTGTGATCCCGCCCACTTCCAATTTACCCAATAGTATTTCGGTTGACGGAAAAAATGGCCAACTGGCAACCATGGAAGCCATTAAACGAACTAGGTCAGAGAGCGCAGATTCTACCTGACCTAAAAAGCCTCGGCATCCATCTAAAAAGCTCTATGTCCAGAGGCATATTAAAACATGGATAAATCAACTAGTCAACTTACAGTGTAAGGCTTGTCATCCTCCATTGTCAATTGCGCTCGCTCCTGTTGTTATGGGAGGAGAGTTTTTAAATGAATCATGCAAGGTGATTTACTAAGGTTTGCACTAGTCAATTTACTAGTATTTGTGCCATTATTTAATGCCCAAAGAAAGCATGTCTTAAACCAGATGCTAATTTGCGCTGTTCTTGGTAGATTGTGTTGGTCATTATGAAAATGATCCAGCTGCATCTGTGTTCTTTAATTTGAGCGTCGTCAGTAGATCACGCGCAGAACTTTCCACTCCCATCGGTGCTTTTTTGGTTTTGCTCTCTCTCATTAATTTGCCCTGTTTAGTAAATCTGTCCCTAAATGTCATTTCCTTCATTACAATGTGACAAAAACAAACCACACTGAAATGTGATGCACAAACAGTTAAGATCAGTTATTGTAAAAAAAACAAAATGCTGGAGATCTTAGTGACCGATTTAAAGGGGTCCTATAATGTAAAATAAGTCTCTGATGTCCCCAGATTGTGCATGTGAAGTTTTAGCTCAAAATACCCCACATATAATTTTTTTTATCGCATGTTAAAATTGTCACTTTTTGAGGGTGAGCAAAAACGCATCATTTTGTGTGTGTCCCTTTAAATGCAAATGAGCTGCTGCTCCCGGCCCCCTTTCAAGAAGAGGGCGGAGCTTTAAGAGCTGATTACCTCACGCAGACATGCACTGATAATGTCCGAAACTGTTCAGCCTTTTATGTTCAAACCGGAGTCGGACAATGATGGAGAGACTCAAGAAGAAGTGACAACATGTAGAATGCAACAGGACGTTTCTGAATGGTTAGTTGAGGAATTTATGTAGCTTATGTGGAGTTAACTATCTTCAAGTCATTGATTAGCATGTTCTGTCATGATAATCTATAAATCGCTCGTGTGGAAACTGTTGTAAGATATGTTGTCATCTTGCTTTTATGACATGCTATTGCGTTTGTGTTACGTACTGTATTGCAATAAATGTGAAAAGACGGATGCGACAGCTTGAGCAGACTCCAATGTGCTCTACTACAACTCTTTGTTGCGTGTTCCCGGGGGCAGGGTTTATGTATATTTTAGGGTTTGTGATGTCACTAAGCTCGTTGTAGTCCCTACCAGCCGTTTGTTGTAGTCCTTAAAAAGCGATTTCTGTAAAAGTAAATATCTCCTATTGCACTGAACTTTGAGCATTGTAAGTTTGCAGATGTTGTTTATGCTCAAACAGCAACATACTAAAGTTGAAAATAATAATCAACCACCCCTTTAATATGTAGTATCCATCCTACTTTTATTACTTTAATGTAACTGGTATAGGCTGAATAGACACTGAATAGGCATGTAAATGTCATGATTGTATTTTAATTATTCAGGTTTCTGACATTAGAAATCCAAGGGTTTCAGTATGAACCTTTTTTATTCCTTCCTTATTTTATTCCTCATGAAATAAGCCATTTGAAGAAAAAAAAGAGTGCATAGAAAACTGCAGTCTGCTTTTCAGCCTCTAGAGGACACCACATTAACAAACCAAATAAGACTCAAACTTGTTTTTTCAGGTGCTGAGAATGATGGTGGGGGTAAATATTTCTGATGAGCAACTGGGAAGCATTGCAGACAGAACCATCCAGGAGGCTGACACTAATGGAGATATGTGTATCTCATTTAGTGAGTTCACCAAGGTAATTCCTGAGAAAGGGAAAGCATTCAAAGTATTTGTGCCCCACCTAAAGGGATAGTCCACCCTAGAGTTTTCCTTTTGTGTTTCACGGATGAAAGAAAACAATACAGGATCAGAATGACGTGATGAAGGTGATTTAAATGATGCCAAAATTTGTTTTGCACTATTCCTTTTAAAAGGCCTCTTTTTGTTCCTCAGGTGTTGGAAAAAGTGGACGTTGAACAAAAGATGAGCATCCGCTTCCTTCACTAAAGACCAAATGTGCTCTGAACTCTTGAGTGGAGATGATACGTGTCAATATAGATAAGACATGCCCCCGATTTTTATTTATGTTGGCCGATTTGTGCTTGATAAACATGATTGCGTTACTTTTGTTCCAATCATCTGTGACTCTTGGGTTGCTGTTGCACTAGACGGACGGCGTGTCCTGGTGCCTTCACTGTTCTCAAAAGTCACTGCGGCTTTTCTCTTGTGTATTAAAATTATATTTATTCCAGCTGTGGAAGCAACTGTTTAAAACTTTCCAGATGGGTAATATTGACATTGGCATTAATGGATGCTATTCGTCACCATCTTAAAGGCCAAATCTGATGCTTCTGTAATAAAGAAATGAGTTTGAGATTTTACATGAAAAACTTTCCTTCACACCCATGAAAATAGCTCACTTAGCTCACTGGTTTTCGTTTGCGGTAAGAAATACATCGCAATTTAGTTTTTCTAGTAAGGGTGGATGTGAATACTGTTTTCTTGTGATGGATAATGATTGATAGATTGCAAGTCAGCAGGTAATGGGGAGTGAAGTAGCTGAATGCCTCCTTTACCTCAGAAAGTTTTTTTTTCCAGTACATTTTTTTGAATGACAAGTTGAATCACAGTTGAATATTTATAATAGTGAGTGATTCTGTGCTCCTATTTTTTTTGAAATCGCATGCTGTGTAGTTAGATCTCGAAGTTCATTTTTAAATAGGAAAAGTGTGTAATTTCTGTGCCACTTCGGTACACTGCACAAAATGCTTTTCTTAGTATTTTTGACTTGTTTCCAGTCCAAATATCTAAAAATTCTTAAATCAAGATGCTTTAACTAGATAAGTAAAATGACACAAGATATTTTTTTTTCCTTGTTTTCTGGGGAATTTTTTTTTTTTTTTTTAAAAAGACAGGAACAAGATTCTTTTTCTTACCCCATTGGCAGATAATTATGCTTGTTTTAAGCAAAAACTCGCTTCATTTTGATTTTATTTTCCAGAAAACAAGAAAAAATATAAAAGGATTTTTAGATATTTAGACTGGAAACAAGACAAAAATACTAAATAAGAAAAGCATTTTTTGCAGTGTACCAAACGAAACCGAGATCTTTTTGTTTAGACCACCAAAATTTAACATGATTAAATTTTCAAAATTCTAACCCTAAACAAGGCCGTAACCATGCCTTGTACATTTAATCATTTAATTAAATAAAGGATTAAAATATATTTAAGGGATTATAGAAGTTCTAGGTCTAATTGTAGGCATGAACAACTATTTGCAAATTATATTTTATTTTAAAATATGCACACATGCAATCTTAATCTTATCATCACTTTCAGTTATAAATGAATAATGTCCATGATTTCATGTTCAAAACGGCAAAATTTGATAAAGTTCAGTAGTTTGCATCACTGGATATTACTGTGGGTTGTTTAACATTTCTATCATGAAACAGTTGTCAAATATTAAATGTGTAGCTACTTGAACTAAAAGAACTAAAAGCATCGTGTTTGATTCCGCACTCGTCTTCAGTGAACAGTAAACCAAGCCTTCTTTGATTTGATTGGCCATCTCAATCATTCTGACAGTGATGAGCACTGTTAGACCACTGAGGCAGATCACACTAAGAATATAACTTCTATAACTTGTTGTCATCCCAACAATAAATACAGAGGTGTGTGATCAGAGCAGTAGCAAGAATATCAAATATCAGGGGGGACAATTTGGCCATTTCTAATTATTTGGTGGTGTCAATGGTGGTTAATGTTGACGCCATATTGAATCTGACACGGATGAAAACAAGGCTGTGAGGGATAGACTTCGCCTACTTATACTGTGTCCTAAAGTACATACTTTTGAGTGTGTATCAGAAGAGTAGGCAAGCTTTGGGACATACTACTTCGTCATAACTGTGTCAAAATGGACAGCTCTTTCGCTTAGTTATGTGCATCCTGTCACCGTTTAAACTGCCCTGTCAATTATCTTGTCACAGTTAAAATCCTCCACATTTAATTTAATTTCCTACCGTTTCAGCGAGAAATGCAGTAGCACTGCCAGTTGTGGGTCTTTCATGCGGAGACTCTCCTCATGTGTTTGCAATTTGCATGATGCATTTAAAAGTTAATGACCAAATATATATTTAAAAAAGTTCACAGTGCTGTTGCAGTCTTGCAGATTAAATATAATGTGGATAACACTGGATAAATATCTTTTGTCAGGTTAGATACTTATTATTAATCACTAGCTAATAGCTATGTTTCCATAACCCTGTTTTTATGCGCATTTTAAAGTATCGCATCAGAAACGAGTGATGGAAACCGGAGATGGAAACGCGTTTGCCGAATAAATTCTGACGTAGCGAACATTAAACCCACGTGACTAATCGTCTGTTTCCCCTGATGGGGACGCTTAACGTGGCTTAATGTACTAAGAAAGTGATATTAAAAGACCAAACTCAGAAAACAGTACTAATAAAGCATACTATGTGCAGAAAAGCAGATGAGCCCAGAATAAAGAATGCAAATAGTTCTCCCTCTGTGTTTATGACAATCTAAGTGTGAGTACAGATTTGGTTTTTGAAAATCACTAGGCCTGCCTGTGTTTTATTAATAATGTATTATGTATTTTGTCTTTTTTTTTTTTTTTTTTTTTTTTTTTTTTTACTGTTGGTCCATTAAGCCTCATTATAAGCGTTTTCTTGGTTTTATATGGGAGGAAATGCTTAACGTGTAATTAAACGTGTCGCGTTCATATTCTGGACTCATCTGCTTTTTTTGTACATATTATGCTTTATTAGTTTGGTGTTTACCGAGTTGGGTCTTTTTATAGCACTTACTTAAGCCACGTTAAGGTTAAGCTGGGGGAGTTTTATTTACTGTTGTTACTAGGTTACCAATACCACCGTCATTCGCTCAAACAATTTGATGGAAACGCACCTAATTCGCATTTGTTTGTTTTTTCTTTTTTGCGAACTTTGAAAAGATTCGCTTTACAATTGGATGGAAACCCAGGTACTCAAACCCCTTTATCTAAACCTCTCTACTTAAGCGTCGGACTCGCACATCCACCATGTTTGTAGTTTAACACTTTTTATTCACGTGTAGTTCTAATCAAATCCTCGCCCAATGGGTTGTGGGCAATATTAGCCGTTAGAGTGTGCACAGATCTGCACTTCGGATTCAGGTATCTTTTGAATACTCGTTTTTAACATCCTGCGATTTGGGTAACGCTAATTCTAATTTCAAATACTATTTAGGACAGATAGTACACGAATTGGGACGCAGCATTAGTCTTTACAATGACACGCAACTTGCAACATTTAAAACAGTTTTATGTTCTGGGTAAGACGTTTTGTCAGCTGAACAATCTGTATGTTGTTAAACTACAATACAATCCATTGAACGCACATCTCTCACAGCCTCGTTTTCATTCCTGTCAAAAAAATAAATATGGCGCTACCCTGACTTCAGCATGTGATGCGCACCAAAGTTTGTGTTAGAAAGTGAAATTGTGCAACTTGAGAAAAGTAGGTTTTACTTTTCTTGGTGATCAATAGATTTCATATTACAATTTTTCACCTTCCAAAAAAATATGCTATATTTGCGTTTGAAGAATGGACTCGAATTATAGAGGGACCATACTATAAAAGAGATGTGCATGGGCTCTTTTAATTTAGACCATCGCCTTAGCAACATGAGAACATACACTTAGAACTCTTTAGCAACCCCATAGTAACACCATGGCAACGGCCAACAATGCCTTAGCAGTTTTGCACAGTCAAACTCCACTCACTTTCTTCTGAAAATGTTAAAATCTACTTTTTTTTACAATGCTGTTTAGTCATGCAGAATTTACTCACTTCACCTTCAAGCTTGCGTTCATTTGGGCCAGTCAATTTCATGAAACTAAACAGTGGTTTAGTGTTGTGTGTGTGTGATTTGTCCAATGTGACGTATGTTCTCAGAAATGTCTTGTATCATTGTATGTAAGACTGATACTCGGAGCCAAAGCATCGCTCCCCGACTACATCACCTTGCTGTTAACTCCCAGTTATTTAAACCGCTGACTGAACGCTTAAGTTGATCAGGGTGGGAACAACAGCCTGTTGCATTTTAATGCTTGTTGTCTTTGCTTAATGTATGAACAAAATCAAACACTGATTATTTGATTATCAATGCTACAATTAAATCCATGTATCGCTCACAGGTACTTGAAGTTCTGCAGTGCGTCTTGCAGATTCTTGCTTTATGTAAAGATTTCTTAAATAAGTTTGAGTTGGACTTTGAAAGGTTTTCCAGAGCCTTTCAAGAGAACAAAAAATGAAATGAACGCATTCAATGTGGTGTAATAATTATGATGTACTTTTAAGATGTGGACTCTAAATAAAAGTGCCATGATTCCCTGGTGTTTTATGATGTAACTGGTGTGGTTCGGTCTGTAGTGCTTCAGACTTTAGATATGCAAAGACTGTGCACTCATATTGCAGTTTTTTTTTTTTTTTTTTTTTTTTTTTACAATCGCTAAGACTATTTTTAATACTTGGGTCAATAAGTGAGCACAACATCAGTCTGTGAGCTGGATTTGCTTTGGCACAAAATGCATTCAATGACTACATCTTTCAAATTACATCAATACATTTATCACTTAGACACAAACTCCACCAAAACTCTATACCTACAGGCCAATTTTATGATTTATAACTTTAAAACTTAAGCGTGATCATCGTACTGTGAAGAGATTTGTGGCTGATTCAGAGCACAGACGGGTTCGTGCAGATAAAGTCAGAATGAGGAAGGTTTCTGCCAGACAAATTCATCGGATTAAGAGAGCAGCTGCTAAAATGCCATTACAAAGCAGCAAACAGGTATTTGAAGCTGCTGGTGCCTCTGGAGTCCCGCCAACCTCAAGGTGTAGGATCCTCCAGAGGCTTGCAGTTGTGCATAAACCTACTATTCGGCCACCCCTAACCAATGCTCACAAGCAGAAACGGTTGCAGTGGGCCCAGACATGAAGACTAATTTTCAAACAGTCTTGTTTACTGATGAGTGTCGTGCAACCCTGGATGGTCCAGATGTATGGAGTAGTGGATGGCCACCATGTCCCAACAAGGCTGCGACTTCAACAAGGAGGTGGCGGAGTCATGTTTTGGGCCGGAATCATGGGGAGAGAGCTGGTAGGCCCCTTTAAAGGTCCTTGAAGGTGTGAAATGACATCGGCAAAGTATGTAGAGTTTCTGACTGACCAATTTCTTCCATGGTACAAAAAGAACTGTGCCTTCCATAGCAAAATAATCTTCATGCATGACAATGCACCATCTCATGCTGCAAAGAATACCTCTGTGTCATTGGCTGCTATGGGCATAAAAGATGAGAAACCTCCCCTGACCTCAACCCTATTGAGAACCTTTGGAGCATCCTCAAGCAAAAGATCTATGAGGGTGGGAGGCAGTTCGCATCAAAACAGCAGCTCTGGGAGGATATTCTGACATCCTGCAAACAAGTTCAAGCAGAAACGCTCCAAAAACTCGCAAGTTCAATGGATGCAAGAATTGTGAAGGTGATCTCAAAGAAGGGGTCCTACGTTAAGATGTAACTTGCCCTGTTAGGATGTTTTTGATTGAACTAGCTTTTGATTTCAGTAAATATGACCACCTAATGCTGCAAATTCAGCAAATGCCCATTTTCAGTTCTTTACAACCTATAAAATGTTTTAACTCTGTGCATAATAACTGAAAATGCACTGTTCCAAATTTATTTTTGAAATAAATACTATCATTAGGAAGTTTATTCAATAAAATTTGAATTATACCCTAATGGTTGATGACTTGAAAATTATACTGACTGTCATTTGCATTGACTGACTAATTATGAAAATCAGAGAAAAATATCATTTGCATAGTAATTCAGAACGCGGTGTAATGTTATATTTAAAAAGCTGGCATCATTTAATAATAAAAACAGACAATTATAATACAATATCCTATTGATCAGAGCGCAGATGGCATGTTGCTGAATTTAACAGATTAAGCTAAAAAAAATTAATTGAATTTTTAATTGAATTGAAATTTATGAATACAAATCACATAAACTGAATGGTCCATTCCCTTTTTCTTTTTCCTTTTTTTTTTTTTTTAAAAAAAAGGACAATATACAATATATTTGGTCACAAACATACAATACATTTGTTGTGGGTTCATTTATTATTATTAGTACACTCAATTTTTTTTTTTTTTTTTTTTTTGCCTTTTTTAAGATTTACAAATTGATTGGAGGAATGGGCCGTTTAGTTTGTGATTCGTATTCATAAATGTAAAAAAAAAAAAAAAAAGAAAGTGTCACATCAACTAAATGGTCCATTCCTTTTTTCCATTAAAATGTATACAAAATGTTTTATTAAGCTTTAGTTTTTTTTTTTACTCATTTAAAATTCTTAATTCATAATATGAATATGTAACGATTATTCAATTTAATTTGATGGATTTTTACTAAACAACTATACTATACTTTTTTTTTTTTTTTTTTTTTTTTTTTTTTGGAATGTAATAGTTGTTTTAAAACAAGCAGAAAAGTCTTAAATTCATAAAGCCATGGCATTAAAAATATTGCAAAAATGTAAGTATTTTTGTCCTGTTTTCCAATACAGCTATCTAAACATATTTAAATCAAGACATATTTACTTGGGATGCAAATGTAAAATGAAGTCTTGAAAAAAAATAAACAAAATGAAGCGAGTTTATGCTTAAGATCAAATATCTGTCAACGAGTTATGAAAACTTCCTTTTGATTTAAGTTGATTTTTCTGAGCCCATCGGCAAATTTTTGTTTTAATCATAAACTCACTTTATTTTGGTCATTTTCACAGAAAACAAGACTTAATATTTTATGTAATTTGTATCTCCGGTAAATGCATCTGGCTTAAGAATCTTTAGACAATTGTACTGAAAAATAAGACAAAAATACTGAGGAAGAACGTGATCAGAAGATACAGTAAAAGTTATGTTCATATTGAAAGCAGAGTGATTCAAACTACTTTTTTTTTTTTTGTAAAATGAGAGAAATTAATGGATATCTGTTAGAAGTTGTGTTTTCAAACTCTGAAGTGTTGCTAATACAACTTGTTTCTCCCTAGACATTTACAGTTAGAGAATATATTGTGTATTGTGTTCCCTTCAACTTATTCCTTACATTTGCTTTACTTGGTCTTGAAAAGGTCTAAATTTACCTTCATAAAAACTGCATTAAACTATTTTTTACATTTTCTAATTGTAATTAATATTTTTATTTTAATAAACTGAATATACGATATACAGTAATTGCAACTTTTTACTATAATGTAACCTTTGGAAACAAAGTCAGTAATACATATTGGCTTTGAAGCAAAATTAGTTTAAATTCACGAGTCAAACCAAGTTCTGGTATGAATTTCTTTCATTTCCTGACTATATTCATGAGACAAAGCAGACTCCTGCTGCTCTATACCCAATCCCAAGCACCCATTCATCCATTGTCCTATATGCCAGACATGCTGCAAACGGCACCATTTATGTTTCTTTGTCCTCACCCTGCTCACATTCACACTCTTACCCTGTGTGAAACACAGCAATATGACCTAATCAATATTCCTTTGTCTCCAGTCTTCACATTTGCATGTTAAAAACAATCTGCCCCATCAACATCAACCTCCATTCTACATCTACTCATCTTTGCCCTTGTAATGTCAATCTATAAACATCACAAAGAGTATAAAACTACTTTTTTTCACCCAGTCTTTTGTGAATTCTTTTGTGAATTCTTTTGTGAACAAAGAAAAACAATAAATAATTTAAACTGACAAAAAACCTTATACTGTATTTGTTTTAAACATTAAATGTAGTGCAAAACAATTGCTGTGCGTGTTTGTGTAAGTGTACTGTATTCCTGTCACATAAGGGTTCAGTCACTAGATATGTTTTAAAGATCCACCTATTTTTATGTGAATTTTGAGATATTGCATTAAAAAAACAATTCTAATTCTAATAATGTGCACAGAAAACGTGTGCGTTCAATTGAGGCAGATAATTTTTTAGCTAGTAAGAAGACCTGCACACATAAACTATCATGGAAACACATTTACTGAATAAATCCCTCAGTACGCAACAAAAAAACTCACGTGACTTTGTCTCAACAGAGGATGTGATTGATAACTGGTCTCATTGGAATCATCAGGGGTTGGTTGTAACATTTTTACTAAACTGTTAACTATACCCACCCCAACTGTTTTAGCATGTGGTTTTGAAGTTAACATAAGCATCAAAGCATCAAATTAAACTAGAAAAAATAGCTACTTCAGGTCATGTACGTTAAATAATTGTACATACAATTCAATAATTGCTAGGCAAAAAAAAAATACTTTCTTACCTGAAAATCAGTTATTTGGTCATAAAATCTACAAATTTGCTCACAGTCACATGCAATTTCTTCTGTGAGCTCAAAAAGAAGATGGGAGTGTATGATATTGGTTACCACAGCTCTTTTCTGACCTGTCAAACTTACAGTGTTACATCTAACCCCGTTACAACACTCCCCGGTCTCCCCTATTCTGAATTGTAAATCATGGTAAAAATATTTCTTTTCTCCACATCTTTGAATTAGATTATCTAATTAATATTTTATGTTAAGGTCAACATCCAGATTAGGTTTTGGTGACCAGATTTCTAATTCAGTGGTCGAAATATCATTGAAATCTCACTTGTTATTATCCATGAAAAAAAAAAAACATAGATTTTTGAATGTGTTTGTTTTTATTTGTTATGTCCATTCCATATGATCTGCAATCATTATAATTAGTAATTATTATGATGTTTGCGGGTCAAACTTACCCTAACTGGTTTTAATACAACAAAAAGTTGTAAATAGTAACCATTGTAAATAGCAAACAGATCAAAACAGTATTATAACAAAATTACGACTTTACAAAAACATAAATATGAGGTCATATGATAAAACTGTATTTAGCCATTTTTTTTACATTTTCTAATTGTATTTCATATTTTCATTTTCACAAACTCTAGGTAGGCTATACACTAATTACAACTTTTTACAAATATAATCTTTAAAAGTGCTTGATCGTAGTTTTAACTCAGTGTATATTGATTGGTTTTCTTGTATTTTACACCTCTTATAAGGCATAATCAAGTTATAATTATTATAAGTTAGGCTCACGATGGGCCTAAACTAATTTCTACCCGTGACATCTGTTACGTTTCTCAGCGCTGATAGAACAGTCCAATCACAGTCGTTTGTTTTCAGAGGTCGCCCCGCCCCCTGGCTCATCCGATGCTTAAAACGGAAGCAGTTTTCGCCTCCTGACGTCATTTCCATCCGCGCCATTAGCCGCAGCTTCTTTTGTTCGGAGAGGTAACAGTTAGAAAAGCTCCAGCACGCGCTTTCGCCACCAGCATCGATCGCTCAAAATCTCATTTAAAGACACGCAGACCGCGAGAATGGATGCAAACAACAAGAGAAAGAGCAGCACCGGCGACAGTAAATATCTGCCTGAGTTATTGGCGGAAAAGGACAGCCTGGACTCCTCATTCACGCACGCCATGAAACTCCTGAGTGCAGGTCAGTACGTCTTTATATTCACTATTAAACAATTCACGCAGAACTCCTGAATGCGACTTCTCTAGTTATTAAATAATGAACTCAGGATGTTTAAAGAGTGGTTAAGTCTGTTTCATTTCTGAGTACATTTCACGTGCGTCGATGTAATGCGTGTGTGTAGGCCCGAGGCGGGATTTGGTCCGGTAGGCCGCACCGTTTTTTTTTTTAATACCGCTAGTATTACACTGCTGCATTTTGAGTTTTATGACGTTATGCGTTATGCTGCGCTGTTTAATGTTGGGAATGTGAAACGGAAGGTTTCTACCGAGGTTTTGCTCATAAATCATAATTGCTTTGTTATCTATAAGATATCTTCAGCACTTTATACGTAACTGGTTGCGTTTTATCCTGCAAACAATGATTAGGTTTAGTTCTGTTTTACATTGAGAATTAGGTGAAATTTGAACCACGTTGAAAACTATAAATTCATAATTCTGCCACCAGGGTTTTTTCTCAAAGGGTAAATTGGGGTAAAGGGTTTAAAATGTACATGCAACTTCAGTTAATCTTAGGTACGTTTTAGGCCAATTGTAGAGAATAGTGTTCGAAAAATTCGAGAAGGAAATAGTAATGTCTAATCTCAAAATTCTAAAACAGCATCACGTGCTTTTCCTTTGTGGAGAAGGACCCCATAATTCCTCTAAGGAACCCCGAGATTGCAGACAAAGAGAATCGATTTTAAACTGACTTTATAAAAATTATGTAAACAAATAACACTTCTAATGCACATTAGTCTAATAAAAGGCGGCATGGAAATTAACTTGGAAATGTATTTTCATCTGTTGCGTTTATCTGAGTGAAACCGCTTCTCGATCAAAACGAAAGTTGGGCGGGACTTTTGTTAATGAACAATTGATTGAATACTTGTTGTTTGCGATTGCTGTAAGCGACGGGTTTTCCCGCCCTCGCGGGAATTTACAATAGTGAATAGAACGTTAGCAAAGATTTAAAGCCAGAATTTGCATTTAAATAAAATGTAAGCGTATTTTGCTGTGCGATACCACATTGAAATTCAGCTACTTTTTTCAATGCATTACATAAATTATACGTAAATAACCTTATGGTTTCATTCAAGAAAGCAGAACACAGATTTGAGGCATTTTTTTATAAAAATATATAAATGCTTGTATAGTTGAATTGTAGGGATGAACCGAAAATTCTGGGTACACTTGGCCGAAAACCGAAACAGAATTACTTTATTAAAATTATTCATTTATTTAAAAAAAAATTGTATAATTGTATTAGATGTTTTAATTAAATTAAATAATTTTACTGAATCTGAACTTAAAAAATACAAGCCAATAAAATAGCCACAATTATTTAAAGTAAAACACGACTAGAAAATAGGCCTATATTCAAATAATATTAAATCAATATATTAAAATTAGTGCTGGAGAAATTAATCGCATCAAGTCTGTGTTTACATGGTGTACTCTGTAATTATGTATATAGAAATACACACATGCATGTGTATATAATAATAATATATAATAATTTATAATTATATTTATAAGAGATTATATATACAGTATATACATGCAAATATTTCTTAAATATATACATAATTATACACAGTATGTAAACTTTTTTTTTTTTTTGGATGCTATTAATCACGATTAATTTTCCCCCGGCACTAATATCAATATATTAATGTATTATTCTTCATTCAGTTCTATGCAACAGAATCAGATTTAACAGATTTATTTTTGACCAATTATCAAAGTATAGTCCTAAAACTATTATCAGAGAGCAAGGAGCGGGTTAGTGAATGAGAGGGTAGCGTCATTTTTACCCCAGCACGGCTATACCATATTACAGCACAGTAGGGCTAGTGCAAACAGAAACAAGTCTAGAGAAATGTCATGTCTGCACGCGGCGCACACACTGAGCGGAACACGGAGCAGTCGTTTCGAAGCTGTGCATCTTCGGAGGCGGAGCAGCTCCCAAAGTTACGAAACATGCTGCGAGAGAGTGAAACCTGATTGCTGAACATGGTTGGGCGGGGTGGCACATTTTTGGCTCATTTTCTGCCTTTTTTTTCTCTTTCGGCCAAAAACCGAAAATGCCTTTTTCGGCCGCCGAAATTTCGGTGCATCCTTATTGAATTGACTACAAGGGTCGAGGATATGCACACCAACATCAGTCTTTATCATTAGTAATATTTCCCACTATTACAAATCGTTGTGATTTGGTCCATCCTGACAATAACCAGTATATGCAGATTCAGCAGTGGTTTATACCGTGTAACTTTTCTAGTAATCCTGAAGACCTTGATTGGCTTGTTCAGGTGTGTTTGATTTGGAGCAGAACTCTGCTAAAACCATACTCTAGTCCTGAATTCTGGGGATAAAGTTATGGTATCAATTTAACAAATTAACAGTATCTAGTTAGTAATTACACCCATTTAAGCCAGTGCATACAAGGTAAAAGTTTGTTTCTAGTTGTTTGAGGTTTTATTTGTTTGTTGGAGTGTTTGCAACTTCCTGAATTGATTTGGCAATGCAAAAGTAAAAAAAATTTCACTTAGCTGTGAGCTGATTGTATTGTATCTTTTGCAGAGATCGAAAGGGTCCAAAAAGGTGAACCTAAAAAAGAGACAGAGACTTACCTGGATCTCTTCACTGCGAAGAACGTGCGGGTGAAAGAGCGAGTGCTTATTCCGGTCAAGCAGTACCCTCGGGTAAGTCATCATGCACTGAGTTTTGTCCCCACAATGCAAGGACTTGTTGTTGAACATTAACTAATTTCTCGTTTCTCCTGTCAGTTTAACTTCGTGGGGAAGATCCTTGGGCCGCAGGGTAGTACAATCAAACGCCTCCAGGAGGACACCGGTGCTAAAATCTCTGTTTTGGGCAAAGGATCCATGAGGGACAAGAACAAGGTAATGAACTGTTCTTTGCACTGCTAATCAGTTTACTTTTAAATGACCCGGTTACTAAAGCTTAAATTGTATAACCTTCAGGAAGAGGAGCTGAGGAAAGGTGGGGATCCCAAGTATGCACACTTGGCAATGGAGTTGCACGTACACATTGAGGTTTTTGCGCCAATTCCGGACTGTTACCTGCGTATGGCGCATGCCATGGATGAGGTGAAAAAGTTCCTGATGCCTGTAAGTGCGAATTCAAGCTAACTGATGCTTTTTGACTTCTCTTATTTGGTATTATTCATCACTCATGTTTGCTTGTATCTAAGGGTGGGTTTTTGGGGCCAGTCACTGGAAGAAGTATTGGCCGATACTGATCATAGATGGCTTCCAATAGACCCGCTTGGGTTGTTTAGCTATTCTTAATGTGTTTTACGTATAAAAGAGCTGAGAATGTAATGAATTGACACGCAACCTGTGCAACATTCCGTTCCCTCTTAAGGCTATTAGGAACAGCTTAGAGCGTAACACCAATAGCATTCCTATAAAATAAAAATAAGGTCTATCAACAAAACAAATGTAAAACCACTGCAATCCTGTTAGAGCAATTTTTTTTTTTTTAATTTTTGTTAATATTGAAACAGACGGCAGCATGTTTATTGGACTACTGTCACTTTAAGACCTACTGCATGGAGCCAATATACAGTTGCACATGCAACTTATTTCCCAACTGTTTGTTCACTTATGACCTAAACCATCTGTTTAAGTGAATGCTCGCCAAGCTGGGCATTTTGACAGTTCTGTGTGTATTTGGCCGTTTAGGCTTGAGCCCAAAGTATACTTTGTTTCACTTTGTTGCTTTATCGCCCACGTCCTGCAGTTTAGCAAGAGTAGACTGCATTTTACAGCAGTCACTGATCTAGCTGATTTGGATGCAAAGTTTTGGCTTTTAGGAAGGAAAGACTGTTAATGAAGCAATTTTAGCTGCACATGAGGAAACTTGTCATCTGATTGGCCTTTATAGAGACCAGGAGCAAACTTTATAAAGCTATTATCGGCCAATAACGATCGGCACCCTTAATATCCAATTAATAAACATTTGAACACGAATGCTCATTTCCCCCCATTTTTGCAGAGCTTTACATGAGAAATCAAAGTTCCTTTTTATAACTTCAATTAACCCTTAAATCTTTAGCAAATATAAATGCCCATAATTAAAATATACATTAATTTGAAATTAATAACAGTGACAGTCAAAATTAGGTATTGGCCGTTTATTTTTCATATCTGCCATAGGAATTTTCGTAACATTTTTAGTGCATCCCTGTTTTGTTTAATGGTCTTGTTGGGGCTTTAAAATGTTGCTTTTTAAATGTTTTAATTACAATTTAATTGTTAATTGATCAGTCTGATTTATCCTTTTCCTCATGTCAGGTGGATGGTCTTGATGAGATGCATCCAGATGCATTCATGGATCCAGGTTTTCTGAACGGCTCCCAGGATATGTCTGGCCACGGTAGAGGTCTCGGTCCTCCTGGCAGAGGCCGTGGTGGCCCACCACCCCCTAGGTGAGAACTAATAGATGTATACAACAAAACATGGGCTATATTTTGGATGTAGAATCTTTAGTTATCTGAACAATTGGAGTGTATATATATAATGTATATTATCGTAGGGGTCGTGGTATGCCCCCTCGTGGAGCTCCACGTGGAGGAGCACCAAGAGGAGGTCCTGGCCGCGGAGCCTCAGCACGAGGAGCCCCCACCGGACGAGGTGGTCCTCCACCCTCCACACCAACCAGAGGAGGAGGTGCCTCTCGGTCAAGACCACCAGCGCCGGCTCAGAGGATGACGCCCGCATCTGCTCTCTCTCACCAACAGCACTCAGCCAAACCTGAAGCGTACGGTGAATATGTAAGTCAATATCCACAACACCAGCAACTGCTCTGGTTTTAATGCCATTGAAAAGTTTGGTGTCAGTAAGATGTAGTTGACAGAAGTGAATGCTTTCATTAAGCAAGAATGCATTTTTATATATATGTATTTTTCTATTTGAAATAAATGCTGTTCTTTTGAACTCTAATCAGAGAATCCTGGGGGGGGTAAATTTGTGCAAACATGATCATTTAACAGCAAAATCGGTTTAGAATGATTTCTGAAGGATCATGTGACAGAGTAATCTGAATTCAGATTTACCAGAATAGGATTAAAAATATATTCAAATAGTTTGACTTTTTGATCTCAAATGCAGCCTTGGAGAATATAAGAGTTCAAAACATCTTGCTGACCCCAAACCTTTGAATGGTAGTGTTCCAAGACTCTTTGGAAGATGTTTTTGTAATTACCGTTTTATTGCAATACTAGTTTGTTAAATGCATATCCTTCATTTGACAACCTGTACTTACATTCTGTTGGATTGTGCCAGTATTGTTACTTTAAAAGGCTTTGCAAGTCTTTATAAATGTTTAGCTTGGCCCATCTCCATTGTCTCCTGTTTTCTCAGGCCTATGAAGAACCATACGCCGAGGCTTCCTATGAAGGATACGAGAGCTACTACAGCCAACCTGCTCCACAGCCGTGAGTTGGGTTTTTTTTTTTTGTTTTTTTTTTTTTTCCCAAAAAGTCAACCGTCTCAATGTAATGCTGTAACTTACTGGCAAGTCTTAAGTCCTGCCATGATTTGATTAAAAATTGTCTTTTTTTTTTTTTTTTTTTTTTTCTCTCTCTTCCAGAGACACAGAGTATTATGACTACGGTCACGGTGAGGCACAGGAGACTTACGAGTCTTACAGTAAGACATGCTCTCGTCTATGCAATGCATGGAATAGTTATATTGTACTACAGGCTCTGATGTTAGATGTTCTTTGCATTAGGCACTTGGCTGTTGTAGCATGCTAAGCATTACGTATAATGCAGTGTTATCCTTCAGTGAGTTGCCCATGTTTAATGTGCATTTGTGTGTTTAGCAGAAGACGACTGGGAAGCCGCCGCTTGGGGTGGTGCCGGTGGAAAAGCACCGACTGCCCGTCAGGGCAAGTCATTTCGGGAACACCCATATGGCCGATACTAAGAGCTTTCCGTCACTGCAGTTGTTTGGGCAACCGCATCCCCCCCCTCGTAACCTCTTGTAACCACCTAAAGTAATTCTAGCCGTTTTTGTATCTGTTTTGGTTAACACTCCTTTTTAATATGAATCTCTTTACGTAGGACGATGACCATTCATAAGTTCATGACACGTTTTAGATTTGAGTATATGCTGTGCTTATATTCTCTTGCATTTGTTTTACAAATTGGTTTTTTTTTTTTTTTTTTTTTTAAATGGTTAAGTGTTTCTTCTCTGAAAAATGATACCTGAATGCTAGATAATTAGCTGATGTCCATGTGTAAAGTGACTTGCTAAAAAAAAGAGAAAATTGCCTGTTAATATCACTTAGATTTATTTCAAACGTGCTTTTGTAAGGCATAACAAAAAAATTGAGGGACGCTCAAAAAAAAGTTCCTGTACAAACCAACATGTTACTTATTTTTTTTCAAAGAACAAATTCCGTTTTGGTTTGAGGCTATCTATTGTTTGAAAGTCTCGTGAAATCCAAAATTCGCATTGCTGATTCGTTGTTAAATGAGCAAAACCAATATCGCAAAGGTTCGAGTTTACTTCTAGACAGGTAAAAGTACAGCCCTCTCAAACCTTTGTACATACAATACCCAAATATTAGACTTGTTGTTTGTTTTTTGTTTTTTTGTTTAAGTTTTGCAGTTTCCGAAATATTAGCAAACTTGTGTGAACTGCCTAACTAGGGAACTAAATATGTCCAAAATGTGTCCCTATCAGTTTGTCAATAAAGCATAGTTTTCTTTTACAGCCTTCAAAAAGTTTGTTTTTGACTTATTAAAGTTGTAATAGTCATCCCATATAAAACTGTCAACTGTTGCAAACTGTCAAAATTCTGCATGCATTTTATAACATCACAATATTTAGTTAGACTTGTTTTGCTGTTCAAAATATATTGTGTATAAACCGTTGATAAATAGTCTGCAATTAGCGTGGAGTTATTTGTATCAAGTAGATCGTGAAAAAGCTGCACATTGTCTTGTACAGGAACAATTGACCTCAGAATAACATTAAAGACAAATTTCCAAAATCTGTTACCTTTGTCCCCAACACGCTTTTGTATTTGAGTAATATAAAGGGGTCATATCTTAATCAATTATACTTTCTGATTCGTCGTTGTACTATGAAAGCATGCTATAACATTCAGAACTCAAATCTTTCAAGTAAAATGCATTAACTGAAGCTACAACACCTATTCGGTAAGGCAACTTGGACAAACTACAATGAAGTGTCTGCCTGTTTTTGGTGCAAAAACAAGTGGATTGATATGACCTCTTTAACCAGATAATAGTCAATCTATTCAACGTTAACAATGATTTATACACAATAAGAAATCCTGGAATTTTAATGTGTTTATACCTGTTTTAAAAGCGATAACCCTGTTGCAACCTCGCATCAGAGTCACTAAATCCCTCTGATGTCACAGACTCTACATGTTTGTCTTCTATTGAAAAGGATCTTGAGGTAAGACCTGCAGAGTCACCTCTAAAAGCACAGATAGATTCCCCTTTTTAAAAGGTAAAGTATACATGCACAAAACAATTTAGATGTTTGGTGCTCATGGTAATTTTGCGTGCAAAACAAAAAAAGCAAAAGAAACGGCATGATGTATTGTCCAACCAGATCACTCAACACAAAGGCTTTTGTAGCCCAGGGTGAAAGTTTTGACCGTGAAGATGATTCAAATGTTCAGTCTTACCTGACTTTCGCCGGCTTAAACAACAAAATTGGGAAAGATGGCGTAAAGTGTAATGCAAGCTTCAAAAAGGTAATATCAACCCTAAACTTCTCTCTTAGCACAACTGTTCATTCACTCATTTGTACACAATCATTGCAAATTCAAATTCCGTTGTTTGCAAATTCAAAAGTCAATATTCCTAAACCTGGCTAACACATCATAAAACATTCAACTTTCTAAAAACAAGCTTAGTCTGTTATTTTATATGCAACTCTTGTTTTAAAAACTAATAGATTCTAGTTTTGTCAATTACACTGTTCTTAAAAAGATTTCTTGTAGCTGTACAAAATAGACAAAAATATCCTCAAATTTTACAAGCATTAGATATTTGTGTAGAGCTAGACTTGTCTTTGTGAAATTGTCGATTTGTGAGGTTTTGTGTACTAACGCCTCTCTTGTGTTGCTCAGTGACTGATGGCGAGAGCTTCTCTCCAGACTGGCTTTACCAGGCAGCTGCTACAGGTGAAGTGTAAACATTTATGAATTGTCAGCAGTTTAAATGTGCAAATTCAAGAAGTGTACTTTCTAAATTTAAATTTAGTTAATTGGATATGGTGGATCCACTTTATATTAGGTTTTTAACTACGGTGTACTATTATTCATTTGATTAAAGTGCTCTAATTTTGTACATGTTATAAAGGCACCTGCATCTAGTTACATCTGTAATTTGATTGCCATTTTAGTTATTAATTTGAATTGGGTTTTATTTGTTGAATTTAGTAATTTTGTGTGGTCATTTTATATACATTTTCAGTTACATATATTTTCCAGTTCATTTTTAGTGCTTTTAACTTGTACTTCAGTTTATTGCCAAAGTAACATTTCTAATTTGTTCAGTTTGTTTACTAATATTTATATATTAAAAGAAAAACGGAAATATGTGTATGCTTTTTGGATGTTCTTTTACACGCCAACAGCGTGTCTGAAAATGCAACCATTTTAAAACTAGTTTCAAAGTGCAAGTTTTTGAAAAGAGAGTGTTTGCTGTGTAAAGTACAAAAATATGACTTTGTAATAACAGTAATGTCATGCGTAATACATGTAGGGCTGCAACAACTAATCGATTAAAATCGCTAATGAAAATTGACAGATTAATCAGGTCTGCCCTCTGCACGAAAAGCTTCCATCAGTCGCACCAAATTACAGCACTGAATAACTCATTTCTATGGACAATGCATCAAAGAATAGTGTAAACCGAGTGAGCTGATGCGGGAAAGGTACTTGATCCAAGCGCTCAAAACATGATTCTTTATTTTAAGCCTCAAGCTAATGCATTAGCGTTTAACATACCCTGTCATGCGCTTTGACAGATGTGTTTGCGTCCTCAGCGCAAAACATTCATTTTGCAGGTTATATCCTTATCTGTAAATGTTACTAATTCACGCGTATAAAAACACGTCCTGACAGTCTGCATTCAAACTTCACTAAACGAGTGCCAGACAGAACGCAGTCCAGAGAGGGAGACAATTAATATTGAGCGCAAAAATTCATTTAGCTGAAATATCTGCTGTTGGATGCTAAATTTAGGTTTAAAAGTTAACATGTAATTCAAGTATTTTATGAGTAGTAACTGTAAAGGGATAACAGCGTGTAATTGAATATAAATGCAAGACTTTTCTTAGCCTATTTACAGGATAAATTTTTTTTTTTTTTTTTATGAATCATTTTAATGTTGGGATTTAAACTGTCCTTTTGCTTAGTAACTTTTTTGCACAATGTATAGCACAGATACCGCTTTTGAAAATGAACCATGCTATAGTAAAAGCCACACGCCATATATTTAAACTATGGATGTGAAGCAAAACCATGGTTAACTTGTGGTTACCATGGATTAACTACAATAACCCTGTTTTTATTTTGTTTTTGTAAAACATGTTAATTTTTGTAAGGGTAGATATATTCACTATGTATTGTTTTTACAGCACTCAGCTGACACGTT
Source organism: Coreius guichenoti (assembly GCA_039654105.1). Lineage (NCBI taxonomy): Eukaryota > Metazoa > Chordata > Actinopteri > Cypriniformes > Gobionidae > Coreius > Coreius guichenoti. Next base: position 36,199,749 of record CM077179.1, on the reverse strand, counting down.
TGTTTGAAGGACCGCATTGGGCAGGATGTGGAATAGTGTTGTCTTATCTGATTAATCGCAAAAATGTGGCCTATAATTAGAACAATTGTTAGTTGCAGCCCTAATTATGTTCAGTCTATAGGCGTGTAGTGTTTTCTTTACAAAGTGACCATTGCCAACTACTGGCCTGGAATGCGTTTTTAGTCTTCTCGGATCTGGGGTTTTGACAACGTTCTTGTCTGTATGTGACACTTCAAACCCAAAGCGTGTCAGTTTAGTACATTTGTGTAAACGTACCCCCTAATTAATGATAACCCTGCTGTAACTACATCTATATTTACACTTACCACTCCCTTACACCTTAACCCTCTCTAAAACCTTACCAAACCTCTGCCTAAACTTACCTGTATCCCTGTTCTTGCCATAAGTACATGGTAAAGACTCCCAATATAAAGTGTGGTTTCCTGTTGCATAGCAAGTTCTGTCATGTTTTCTCTTGACTGGATGGCCATGGGGAAAGTTTAAACCCATTGGACCAAAAAGTATTGGGTCTCTGAAAGTAGATGCATTTCTATGGCTTTTATCTATGTATTACGAATGTCTATTTTGTCATGGTATGCATTGCACCAAAGTTTACCTGGTGGCCATCTTTTCGACAGCTATTTTCTATACAAGGCATGTCAGTACAGATCCTTGGCTTTTAAGTGGGGAAAGACCAGACCTGCAAGACTTTTTAAAGGTTGTGTACTATGACTCACTTTGTATGCTGTTTCTTTGTTTGTTGCAGGCTTTTGGTGCCATTTTGTACCGAAGAGGAAGTTTACTGTACCTTTTTATACAATCTTTTGTGACTGAGAAATGTTCAGTGAACAAATCATTTTTAATGTATTTTAAGGTGTCTTGTAACTTATTTTTTTATACATGGATTTTTGGATCCCAATAAATGATTTTTATACTGTTTTTGAAGTTGTGTAATGTTTTATTTCTCACACAATTTGACTTCAACACTAACTTTGTTTTCAATGTCTCTTAGTTGTCATTTGCATTTCAGTATGTTAAGCTGAGTTTTGTGGTTCATGTCAACGAATTTAAATCAGTTTTAGCTTTAATTTTTGTAAAGTAGTTAATGATCAAGAAGCTCGACTCCAGCAGAACTGTTTTCCATGTAGGGGAAACTTGCCCCCAAATAAGTTACTTAATTATAAAACTAACTTTTCAATGTTTCATCCAATTATACTTTTGACTTATCGACTCGAGAACAGACAATAACGCTATAGCCCTTCTGCACCAGAGAAACAAGCACGCAGCCATCTTTAGGGTTTTATCTTTGAACTTGTTTTTGCAGTAGCTCTGTATATTACTATTGCATCATAGGGGTATGCGACATTGAAAAATGATCTCTATTTTCTGGGATTTTATCGATTTTTAATGGGGACTTACCTTTTTATAAAGCTTTTTTGCAACTTAATTATGTGTCTCAAAGTCTAATAAGACACAATAGGGCTGTTACCAAAATAAAACTATCAACATGAATTATCTTTGCAATGGAGAGGAAACTGAAACAAGCTGCATCTGAAGTGGCATTTAGATAATAGTCTGTTTAATGCAGCGCAGCGGTGACAAATGATCTGTTACAAAATGCATGTTTTAAACATGAAATGTTGAATATTGATATTTGAAATGATTTAAAACGAAGATACTTTAAATGTGAAATTACTACCGCCAGTAGATGGCAGCAAAGCTATCGCTGTGTCATTTCAAAGGCTGTCCTCCAGAGGTCACATTTGAAGGCTGCATGCATCAAGGCGGTCTCATTGACACTCTGAATGTGCCCTTCTTTCACAGGAATTTGGAGGGTGCATGCTGTGTATCCTTCGCTGCTGCTGCAGATGACCCACAATTCTTAGCGTCACCATTAACAACTGGCATTTTTAAAAAAAATATTTGAAAAAATGGTCCTGCTGGCAGATATTCATGCAAGTGAAGATGTTTAAGTAGTTTCAAGCTTGTTTTTTTTTTTTAAGCTGTATTACCTCGATAGTTGTGGTAAACAGGATTACAAGTGTTTAGTGATTTTTAAACATTTAGAACAGTACTTTGCTGGCAAGGCAAGAAACATTTCATTTGTTAACTGCAGAAATTGATAATTTTCATTCATTTAACTGCTGTGAATGTGTTGGCATAGCAACGTGATACTTCCTGTTTCCTTTTCGCCTGTGTGTCCTACGAAGGACGTCTCGTTTAATTCTGATTGAGGACACTCCATATACCGCATCCTTTACAGGGTGCGTCCTCCGGAGGACGCAGCCTTCGAAATGAAATGAGACAGTTATTGTTAATGAGTGAGTCATTGAATCATTCATTCAAATGAGTCATTCATTCAGTAATGAAACGAGTGTTGCTTAGAGACGCACAACAGTGCTGTGGCTGTTTGGAACAATTTTCGTTGGTGAAACAGCAAAAACAGGCAATATTGTGTCTAAAATGTAAGTAACTTATTAACTTATCAAACTTTTATAAAATCAATATCACGTGTATTCTTGCTGATATCTGGAGAAAAAACAGCACTCTTCGTGTGATAACTATTAAATTATATAAATATAAAATACATACAGGAGCATTTTTGCCGGCTTATCTTGAATTTTGGGAACATTTTAATAGACTAAATCACGCAGTGAAAGCGTGCACTAAATGTGTACATCGTTAAAACAACAATTACGATATTATCGCAGACAATATATATCACACACCCCTATTGCATCGCTGTCAAAGATTATTTAACTGGTGATGTGGATTTAAGCACTAATGTTTGGAGCTGATGTCATAAATGTCAGGAGACTTTAAACAGTTCATTCATAAATCCGTAAGATCTTACCTTCATGCTGTGGAAATACAAACTAGAAAACAACACAATGAGGGCAGTGCTGAAAAGGGGCGGGGCTACATTAGGACATTAAAATAATAAAATAAATGACCACTATAACCAGTAGATGGCCGAAGAGGAACACTTATTGGCCACACCCTAATATTTTTTTCTCATGTTTTGCTTTTCAATTTATTTTTATAGATCATCAAATTACTATTATAACATTTTAAATATCTATTTTGGTCACTTTTTTTTGCACTGAAGTGTTAAGTATATAATTGTAGGGAAAATCACAAAGTCTCATGAAAAACAACTTCGGACTAAACTTCACAAATCTTTATTTAAATTGTATCTGCTTGATACAATCAGAGGATTTGTAGATGAGAAGATTTGTGTAAAACGTACACTTGCGCTAAAACTCATTCAGCGTTTTGATTGATACTGAGCGGATCGCATTACTGGTAAATTAAACATATCTGATTGGTCATTATTTTCAACAGAAATATCCATGATTGGCTACACTACTCGCCGTTGATCTCATGTGACACAAATATAACAAATCGATCACTCAAGGAAAAAAACATTAAAGTTGTCTCTTTATCTCTCCCCAGAATAAAATGCTACTGTAAAGCCTAGTCGATGCACATATTGTGTTAATAATTACTAAAAATTGTTGCAATTACAGTGTCTATCCTGCTTAATCCTATTTAAACAGATTGATAGGTCGGAGTTGTTTGGAACCAGAGCCATAAAAAAAACAACGGCTCTGATTGGAACTAATGAGTGTTCCGTGAACCACGTGGCGGCGAGATCAAAGCATGTCGCAACTCTTTTTCTATGGCTCTGGGATGACTAAACAAGCCATTTCACTGCTTTGTCATGTCAAAATCAAACTTGAAGTGGCCTAAAAACATGATGACTGGAGGTTTTTAGTGAGCAATTAGCTTGGGGAAATAAACGTTATGGCCTGGTTTCACAGATAGGGTTTAGATTAAGCCAGGATTAGATTGATGTGCATCTTTTGACAAAACAAATGCACTGACATGTTTTAAGATATGTCAGTTCTAGTTGCGTTCAGTTAAAACAGCTTAAACATGCATTTTATTCTGGGGCTAGGTTTAAGCCTTGTATGTGAAACTGGGGGTTAATGTACAATATGTAAAATTTTTGGATTAAAATATACAAAAACCACTAGAACAATGTTATATATTTTGTTGACTTGTGTACTTACACTGTCCCAAATGTTTCCAAGTATGTTTAAATCCAGATAAATGAGCAATTTTAACCAGGACACGGACCGTGTCCGTGCGCCGCCTATCAATTACATCAATTACCCTCGATTTCCGGTTTTACTTTGTACAAACCATGGAAACACCAAAGACGTTTTAATATATTATGTGTTTTATTAGACAGGTGAGCAACTGTTTGGATACATGCAGCGACAGAAAACTAATCATTGTTATATAGCTCAACACGTTTAGTCTTATTGTTTAAATCTTGTTTTCTTGATTTACCGCGAGTACCATGTTTTACCATGCCTAATATCGATCTATCTTACTGCAGTGTGCAACAAGTGTCTCATAGTAGCCGAGCGAACGCACAGAATATCATTATTTACATAACTTTCAACACACTCAAATAATGTATATAATATGGTAAAACAGCGCTGCACACATGACCTGAAAAAGCGGAAGGGCTCATCTGCGGCATAATAAAAAATGGGCACGCCGGTTCCTCCTCTTTTTAAAAAGGTCTTTTTGGAGTGACTGCTCATCACCGTTAAACCAGACCTGTTTACATGGATTCTTTGCTGCGTTTTCTTCTGTTATGGATCTTACTGCGTTGTGCAGGTTGGTACAAAGATTTGCTCTACGTTTTGTACATTACAGTCCACGCTGAAACTAGGAGATGTTTTAAACACTGGTTTATAATATACAGGAGATCTAGAAACTTAAACAATCACAGACGCACTCTAAAACTTTGTTTTTATTCCTTAAAAGTTTTGTTTGCTTTTCCATGAGAGTCAAATCAAACCTAAATACAGAAATGTCTCGTTCTTGAGATATCCCTCCATTTTATTTGTGGACATGGGATATTTGTCTAATGAAGTAAACTCTGGCTTTAAAAAAAAAAAAAACGAGAGTAACGTCTTGCTCTGAATGTTATGAAAAAGAGTAGAAACCACTGTAAAAACTTAGATGTTCTAATAAAATGTTCATGTTAGTTCACAGTGCATTAGCTAATGTTAACAGATACAACTTTTTATCTTACAAATGTATTAGTAAATGTTGAGATTAACATTACCTAAGATTAATAAAACATACGTAGTTAACCAAACATTATTAAGTGTTACCCTTTATTCTTTAAGGACATAGTAGTAAAGTTTATTTTAATGACATATTTATACTTATCCTTTTATATATTCAATTTAATATACATTTGAATCTGTTGGAAATATATGGATGGTATTTATATGGTCTGAGGACAGGTGGTTTTTATTGAAATGTTGTGATAAATTTTATTTATCATGTACACAATATGGAATACAGTTTGCTGTGAAAGACTGCTCGCTAAAAGTAAATGTATTTTTGGAAAGTTGCCATTATGTGGAATGTGTCCATAGGTTCTCAAGAGGCAGTGAAAGTTTCCGCGGCTAGCTATTTACATTATACTGGGTGTACATGTACTTGTAAATAATGTAATGTACAAACCCGATTCCAAAAAAGTTGGGACACTGTACAAATTTTGAATAAAAACAGAATGCAATGATGTGGAAGTTTCAAATTTCAATATTTTATTCAGAGTACAACATAGATGACATATCAAATGTTTAAACTGAGAAAATGTATCATTTTAAGGGAAAAATAAGTTGATTTTAAATTTCATGGCATCAACACATCTCAAAAAAGTTGGGACAAGGCCATGTTTACCACTGTGTGGCATCCCCTCTTCTTTTTATAACAGTCTGCAAACGTCTGGGGACTGAGGAGACAAGTTGCTCAAGTTTAGGAATAGGAATGTTGTCCCATTCTTGTCTAATACAGGCTTCTAGTTGCTCAACTGTCTTAGGTCTTCTTTGTCGCATCTTCCTCTTTATGATGCGCCAAATGTTTTCTATGGGTGAAAGATCTGGACTGCAGGCTGGCCATTTCAATACCCGGATCCTTCTTCTACGCAGCCATGATGTTGTAATTGATGCAGTATGTGGTCTGGCATTGTCATGTTGGAAAATGCAAGGTCTTCCCTGAAAGAGACGACGTCTGGATGGGAGCATATGTTGTTCTAGAACTTGGATATACCATTCAGCATTGATGGTGCCTTTCCAGATGTGTAAGCTGCCCATGCCACACGCACTCATGCAACCCCATACCATCAGAGATGCAGGCTTCTGAACTGAGCGCTGATGACAACTTGGGTTGTCCTTGTCCTCTTTAGTCCGGATGACATGGCGTCCCAGTTTTCCAAAAAGAACTTCAAATTTTGATTCGTCTGACCACAGAACAGTTTTCCACTTTGCCACAGTCCATTGTAAATGAGCCTTGGCCCAGAGAAAACGCCTGCGCTTCTGGATCATGTTTAGATATGGCTTCTTTTTTGACCTATAGAGTTTTAGCCGGCAACGGCGAATGGCACGGTGGATTGTGTTCACCGACAATGTTTTCTGGAAGTATTCCTGAGCCCATGTTGTGATTTCCATTACAGTAGCATTCCTGTATGTGATGCAGTGCCGTCTAAGGGCCCGAAGATCACGGGCATCCAGTATGGTTTTCCGGCCTTGACCCTTACGCACAGAGATTGTTCCAGATTCTCTGAATCTTTGGATGATATTATGCACTGTAGATGATGATAACTTCAAACTCTTTGCAATTTTTCTCTGAGAAACTCCTTTCTGATATTGCTCCACTATTTTTCGCCGCAGCATTGGGGGAATTGGTGATCCTCTGCCCATCTTGACTTCTGAGAGACACTGCCACTCTGAGAGGCTCTTTTTATACCCAATCATGTTGCCAATTGACCTAAGAAGTTGCAAATTGGTCCTCCAGCTGTTCCTTATATGTACATTTAACTTTTCCGGCCTCTTATTGCTACCTGTCCCAACTTTTTTGGAATGTGTAGCTCTCATGAAATCCAAATATTTGGCATGACATTTCAAAATGTCTCACTTTCAACATTTAATATGTTATCTATATTCTATTGTGAATAAAATATAAGTTTATGAGATTTGTAAATTATTGCATTCCTTTTTTATTCACAATTTGTACAGTGTCCCAACTTTTTTGGAATCGGGTTTGTACTTGTTTTGTGGTTCAGAATGCATTAGCCATGTGCCAGACACACGTCTTTGTTTTATGGGCTGCACAGATGTTGCTTTAGATAAATCAACTGTGTTCAGGGCCAACAGAAGCAGTCTGCCTCTGCTCATGTTTTTTAAATGGGAGACGCTGAAATGTTAAATGCGTCTGTCCAAAGCACAGCGAGGGGAAGCAATATAAAGTTCTTTCAGCATTTTGACATGAGGGTGAGTAAATAATTACAAAACTTGAGTGAACTATCTTTTAAACAGCCTGGAAATTAAAGTAATTGTTCATTTTAATGTAAATTTCAGTTGAGGATAAGACCACACAGTTCCGATGACTTTGATCATCTGTCTGGCACAAACATTAATGTCCCGGTGGTTCACTGCACGATCACTGTGATTTTGGCAAGACATGTTCCTGGATCAACGTTTCTTTCTGAAAACAGTCTTAGCCCTATCCCTATCCGTAAGTTATCCCTAAAATCGGAGGGAAATGATGTAGAAGCACCTATCCACAGTTGTAAACTTGACATAAACTGTAAACTTGTCCCTCAAATCTGATTGGTTGATTGGAATGTTCTTCCAGAATAAATAAAGATGTTGATCCAGGAACATTTTGTACTAAAAAAAAGATACAGTGAGAAATGTTCCATTCCATAGTTGGAGGCACAAACACTCCCGATACGTTTTTTTTCTGGTCAAATTTAATGCCGACTCAAATGTTGTCAGAATTGACTTATAACATAAGAACACTGTAAAAAAAATGTCATGTGCTATTTACTTAAAAAAAAAAAATTATGGTAACAATATTACACAATATTTTTTAGTAGATTTTAAGGGTTGATTTCTTTAATGCAATCTAACTGAATAAATCATGTAAAATCTCCTGAATTATTTAGTCTATGAAACAATTAATTTAATATTTTTAGTGAAATGTGCTATTTTATTTTAAGTCGACTTTAAAAAAAGGGTATAAATTGGAGTGAATGGAAATGACCTGTTTATATTTGACTTTGAGTTACGTTATACAACTAATAGACTGTATGGTGCTAGCACAGCACAAGTATAGAAACAAACTTGTTACTGCAGTAGCATTAGCAAAGTTATTGCTCATTGAACAAAGCAACATGCTTCATAATATTAGTACATGCAGTTATTCACATCACAACCTAACCATAAGATCTACACTTCTGCACAATGGTAACGGTCAAAAATTAAACTCTTTCAAATGTCAAACATAACTGAACATTAAACATTAACAGATGTTTCCCTTCACTCAAAAATACATAAAATAACACTTAATTTCAATATTAACTCTCCATTACCAGCCATATGCAAAGCATGCTGGGAACTAACAATGGTGTCTCTAAATAAAACTGCATAATTGAGCTAATTCTCTTAAAATAAATAGGTAGCCTTTTCCTTAATTTTATCAGCTTAATCGGTTCCTCAGTTCAAGCCTCAAAATTGCTTACATTTCCTTAAAAAGATTAGGAAAATGTATCTCTTGTTTTTATTAGTGAAATGTTCTCAATATTTTCTATACAACACTGAACCACAATTTTCTTAAGAAAATATACACACTATTTTTAATTATCACCTTCATTTATTTTGTGAAAATTACAAGACCCATGATTCATTTTTTACAGTGAAGAGACATACAGTGGGGAGAACAAGTATTTGATACACTGCCGATTTTGCAGGTTTTCCTACTTACAAAGCATGTAGAGGTCTGTAATTTTTATCATAGGTACACTTCAACTGTGAGAGACGAAATCTAAAACAAAAATACCGAAAATCACATTGTATGATTTTTAAATAATTAATTTGCATTTTATTGCATGACATAAGTATTTGATCACCTACCAACCAGTAAGAATTACGGCTCTCACAGACCTGTTAGTTTTTCTTAAAGAAGCCCTCCTGTTCTCCACTCATTACCTGTATTAACTGCACCTGTTTGAACTCGTTACCTGTATAAAAGACACCTGTCCACACACTCAATCAAACAGACTCCAACCTCTCCACAATGGCCAAGACCAGAGAGCTGTGTAAGGACATCAGGGATAAAATTGTAGACCTGCACAAGGCTGGGATGGGCTACAGGACAATAGGCAAGCAGCTTGGTGAGAAGGCAACAACTGCTGGCGCAATTATTAGAAAATGGAAGAAGTTCAAGATGACGGTCAGTCTCCCTCGGTCTGGGGCACCATGCAAGATCTCACCTCGTGGGGCATCAATGATCATGAGGAAGGTGAGGGATCAGCCCAGAACTACACGGCAGGACCTGGTCAATGACTTGAAGAGAGCTGGGACCACAGTCTCAAAGAAAACCATTAGTAACACACTACGCCGTCATGGATTAAAATCCTGCAGCTCACGCAAGGTCCCCCTGCTCAAGCCAGTGCATGTCCAGGCCCGTCTGAAGTTTGCCAATGACCATCTGGATGATCCAGAGGAGGAATGGGAGAAGGTCATGTGGTCTGAGGAGACAAAAATAGAGCTTTTTGGTCTAAACTCCACTCGCCGTGTTTGGAGGAAGAAGGATGATTACAACCCCAAGAACACCATCCCAACCGTGAAGCATGGAGGTGGAAACATCATTCTTTGGGGATGCTTTTCTGCAAAGGGGACAGGACGACTGCACCGTATTGAGGGGAGAATGGATGGGGCCATGTATCGCGAGATCTTGGCCAACAACCTCCTTCCCTCAGTAAGAGCATTGAAGATGAGTCGTGGCTGGGTCTTCCAGCATGACAACGACCCGAAACACACAGCCAGGGCAACTAAGGAGTGGCTCCATAAGAAGCATCTCAAGGTCCTGGAGTGGCCTAGCCAATCTCCAGACCTGAACCCAATAGAAAATCTTTGGAGGGAGCTGAAAGTCCGTATTGCCCAGGGACAGCCCCGAAACCTGAAGGATCTGGAGAAGGTCTGTATGGAGGAGTGGGCCAAAATCCCTACTGCAGTGTGTGCAAACCTGGTCAAGAACTACAGGAAACATATGATCTCTGTAATTGAAAACAAAGGTTTCTGTACCAAATATTAAGTTCTGCTTTTCTGATGTATCAAATACTTATGTCATGCAATAAAATGCAAATTAATTACTTTAAAAATCATACAATGTGATTTTCTGGATTTTTGTTTTAGATTCCTGCGCAGGGCAGGATACAGAGTGCGACCAATTTGGTCGGATGTGCGAACAAAATTTGTAAGGGTGCGAAAAGTTTTTTTTTTTTTGTGTTTTTGTTTTTCTTTAATATCATTTTTATGTAGGGATTTAAACTGACCTTTTGCTTAGTAACTTTTTTGCACATAATGTATAGCACAGATATACCCTTACGAAAACCATGGTTTTATTGTAGTAAAGCCATGTTTGTTGGCGTATTTATTACCATTTTTATAACCACACAAATACCATAGTTAAACTATGGATTTGAAGCAAAGCATGGTTAATTTGTGGTTATAATTACAATAACCCTGTTTTATTTACTTATTTGTGTTTTATCAATAAAAAAAAAGAAATTGGGCTTTTATCCGATTAATCGAAAAAATAATCAGCCAACTAATCGATTATCAAAATAAACGTTAGTTGCAGCCCTAGCCGCATCGTTCTTCAATATATCTAATTTTGTGTTCTGCAGAAGAAAGAAATTCATACAAGTTTGGAACAACATCATTGTAATTAAATGATGGCATAATTTTTATTTTGGCCGAACTAGCCTATCCCTTTTAATGATTTCTCGAGGACGTCACAACAGCAAACTAATGACATGACACACTCAGCCGCGCCTGGGAACCTTCAGGAGGTTTAATTAGATCTCTAGTTATAGGACTCAAAATTAACAACGACTTGTGTCAGACAGTTAAACAAGGCTACTCAGAAATTAGGTTGTGTGTGTGTGTAGTGTTGTGCTTTTGGGAATGCTCTTAAAACAGTAGTTACTGCAAGGCGTATGTGTGTGTAAACATTTAATAAGATGTTCAGAAATTGACTCAAATTTCAGAGTGACATTTGTACTCAAATGACTTTCAGATATGACATAGGCTACGAATAGCAATAGTACAGTTTCTTTCAAATGTTGAGTTAAAATTATTCAGATTGAATGAATGATCAGATTTTTAGCCCCTCATATTGTGTATCTATGCATGTTTGTGTATACACTACTACACACACAAACCAGTGACAGGGTGTTGGACGGCCAAGGCTCATCGATGCACGAGAGCAACGAAGGCTATTCTGTCTGGTCCGAGGCAACAGAAGATGTGGCACAAGTCACACAAATTTTTAATGGAGGAATGCCAATGTCCTGCGGAGTTTAGCTTAAACTTGCCTCAACACACCCGCCTGGAAGTTTCTAGTATGCCTAGTAAGACCTTGATTAGCTGTTTCTGGTGTGTTTAATTGGGGTTGGAGTTAAACTTTGCAGGAAAGTGGCCCTCCAGAAGCAGGATTGGACACCCCTGATCTAAAGGGTGGTATGGCCACCCTGATATATGATTGCCGCCCCCACTGTTTCCACCCAACTCCATTGAGTACTGTCAATCTGACAATGCCTATATGCCATTGGATCAGAGCGCTGTCAATTACTGCCTGATTGTTGTATGTAAAGTTTGTATTTGCAACGCTCAACACCATTAGATCAAACGGCTCTGTCAATGCTTTGGCAATGTAGCGCTTTTTTTTTCTCTTTTTTTTTTTTTTTTTTTTTTTTTTTTACCATGCAATAAAGCTAAGTTCAAAGGCCATTTAAAAAAAAAAAATGGTACCGTAAAAAGTGCACAAAATCTGTATTTTGTTATTTGTGGCAGAAGGTGGAGGCAATATGGATTTCGCCTAGGGGGTCAAAATGGCCCTGGCTGTAGTTCCCACCCGTCTAGTTGGTGGCAAGTGCGCTCCAAAATTAAAACTGCCACGAGAAGTCGTCTGTCTAGTGTAAAACTAGAATATCCCTTACAAAAAAGAAGTATACTTCAAGTTCATTTTATGAAGTAGTATACTTAAGTAATGTTCAAGTATATTTTTAAGTATACTTTATGTAGTAAGTATACTAATATCAATGTACTTGTAGTAAACTTGTGAGTGTACTATTTCTATCCACCTTATTCCTGACGAGCCTACTGCGTTTTGAATTATGGGTGGCACTTCGGTTTGGGAACCTTCCATTCAAAAAGACTGGAAAGATCATTTCAAATCATAAGGTTGCCCTATAAATAAAGCTTATTCGTCAGTTTGACTGAATGAGCTGTCAATTTTCCTTCATGTTTTATTTTCAGACATCACGAGAATAACGTAACGCTTGCTATTTTAACGTGACGTTATCACAAGATAATCTATGACGAGCTCTTTTCAGTCACTGCCTTCTTTTCCTCATGATCATTTTCTTTTTTCCCCTTTGCATTCCACTGTAATAGTATGGAAAATGACAACATATACTGCACATTTGTGGTCTGTTCTCCTGATTTCATTTACAATATATCCCATTAATAATTCACTGGAATTCACAAAAAATCTCTAGTTTTTCTCCTCAAATCCTCATGTTTCTTTCTTGGTTTGTTTTTACAGGTAAATACAATTTATTATCTGTCAAAATGATGGAAAACACTATGAAATAGTATCACGCAATGCTGAAGTTAATAAACATTTTTGATTAAGGCAACGTATGTTACATAATACAGATATATTACTACATTGATATTTAACCCGTCTGTTATTGCTGTGGAAAGAATCGCGCTTTTGGGGTTATTCATGGTCTGTTGGAAGTATCTTGTTGATGCTTTTACACTTTTAAATGTCCTATTAATGTTCGATGGTTAAGGGTGAGTAGAATAATGTCATCTCATTGTACCCAGTTTAAACAAAAAAACTGGCTCTATGAGCTCTACGAGCCTTTCACTGATTGTTTACAGCTTAACGGAACTTACACCCATAATTCGAGCAAAGCGTCATGAGGTGTAGGAATAAGGTGGATACTGCTTAGGACTAAATTGGCCCACTTTTAGTATATATAAAGTATACATTTAAGTATACTATAAGTGTAACAATAGTAAACTCTAAGTGCATAACTAGTTCACAACTACGTTTCTCATTTGTACTGCATCTGTACTACAAGTGAATTTATAAGTATACAAGTAGTTTACTATTTTAATACTAGTAGTAGATTTTTTTTAGTTTATGATAGTACACTTTGAAATACATTAAACTACTAGTTTAGTAGTTTATACTGCAAGTATACTTGTAAGTTTTCTTTAGGTGAACATAACATACTTATAGTTTACTATTTATATATTATTTTTGCACTATTTTCCTATTTAAGTGGGTTGTTGACGTGACATGGCATTTTCACTGTCACACAAGACAAAAATGAATATAATTAGTATTGTCATCATTTAAAATGCAGTAAATGGTTAAACATTACATGGACCTGTTGACATAACTGCTTTGTCTTTAGATTTGTAAAATTTTTGAGCCAAACCTCAAAAATGTCCTATGGTGTAACTGTCTCAGGCATGGTTCAGTAAATTACAACTTTTATAAGTTAAAAAGAAAAGCATACAAATGTTAATGAATACCTCAGGCATAATTTTACAAGTGTCTGTTTTAGTAAATGACAATAATTTTTTTCATCCATATATTTCTAAAAGCGTAGGAACTTTTTAATGGACACACTTTTGTCACTGAAAACCATGTCCTCCGGTGTGACACCATATCCTGATTTTAAATCGGGCAATTCCACTGACAAGTTTAATTAGTTGAAGGACCCCATTCAAGGTCATGTTACTGTGAAGCCCATGACATGTGCACATGGTAAGGTTTTTTGTCTCAGAATTGTTCAAATATTTAACTTTTTTGGAATCACTATAAAAGTGTTAATTTCTGTTGTCTTTGGTGCCACACCCCTATATTCTTAATTCTTTCTATGTCACACCATAAGACACATTTCAGTAAAAATGTAAAAAAAAAAATAAAAAAAAAACAGTGAAAGAATTGACGAAGTTAGTGACCCCTTATATTTTCTCAAACATCAGACTTCACACTACATAACAATATGCATTTTTTTTCTTCAAAAGTGGTGTTTTACAAAAAAAATGTACTGCTTTACTACCCAAGTATATATTTTTTTTTACTTGAAATATACCTTTAACTGTACTTTAACTAATTTTAAAAACATTTTATTCTACCTTCATGCATACGTTTTATCAACACTTAAATGTGGGTAAGTTTAATTAAAAAAGGCAACATTTTAAACAAAAAGCTGAGAAAATTGCATTTTTGTCAGACTTCGTCCTGATGTGATTCAGAATGATGATCAATACATAGATGGAGTAGATCGAGTCCATCAACACCCCCAAAGTTTCACAGTCCTATAGCTCATCCTGGGTCGACATTTCATTCAGTAACATTAGGTGGTTTTGATTTATATGCTGTTTAATGTTTGATGATCACGTTATTTTACATTTGCGTGAGCAATTTTCTATCATTCATTGATCCTATACGACCACCAGTGGACTAGCCTAGAATGCAGGTACTCAGAATTAAAAACATATCTGGTTTCTTTAAAAATCAGTACTTTCAAACAATGTAAGTTTATAAGACTGTTTGTAAAACTATGTGAAAAAAGTATATTTAATAAGCTAATCCATCAAAAGATTAAACACAACTACAAGCCAAATATACTTAATTATACTTTTAAGTATATCTAGATCAAAAGATTGAGTACAAGTATAGGCCAGATATACTTAGACCTTTCAGTCAGTATAAGTTTAGTATACTTGACAATTTTAAGTATATTTCCAAGTACATAAAGTATATTTCTGAGAAGTATATAAAAAGTATACTGATACTAATAGCACACTTGAATAAACTTATTTTCCGTAAGGAATCCTAGAGGTTAGATTCTTTTGGAACAGGAAGCACACATTTAGTAATGGTTAAGTAGTGGTTAAAAACACACCATTTTCCTGTAACTAATTGGAAAATGGTGCTGGGCCAACTGTAACACCGCGGCGGGGAGTTTTGCAAAGGTATGCTGTTTTTTTTTACTTTGACTTTTTCCAAGGAATTTACAGGAATAGCTTTGTACAGGGTCCTGGTAGTTTACAACTTATGAATATGCCTGTAAAAAGATAATATGGCCACATCACATTTGTAAATGTTAATGTGAATGCTGAATGTGTCCTGATGCAACCTGAACAACAGCATTTAGTCTTTGTTGTGTGTTTTGTGGCAAACAGCCCATCAGTAAATAATTAGGCCTTCTTGAAGTTTGTCAGATCTCTCTTTATCTGTTTTTAATCTGGATTGTTTTATTTTGTACAGTCTTTCTGTGTACAGTCTGATTGTTTTTCTTGTAAGATACTTAAAGAAATAGTTCACCCAAAAATGAAAATTCTGTCATTAATTACTCTCCCTCATGTCATTCCAAACCGGTAAGATTTTCATTCATCTTCGAAACACAAATGAAGATCTTTTTGATAAAATCGGAGCGATTTCTGTCCCTCCATTGACAGCTATGCAACTACCACTTTGATGCTTTAAAAAGTTAATAAAGAGATCGTAAAACTAATCCATTTGAATTGAGTGGTTTAGTCCAAATTTTCTGAAAAGACTTGATTTATAAAAAAAAAATCTTAATTTGAATGAATGAAAGTCGGTTTGGAACGTCATTGATCTGTTTATCAAAAGTCAAAACAGAATCAAAAGTAACACCTACGTTTCTAGCATGTGTAAAGTCAAGTCGTCAATTCAAAATTTATTTCTATAGCACATTTAAAAGCAACAGAGTTACACCAAAGTGCTGTACAGTAAAACAATGAGCATATAAAAGAAAGCATAAAAAGAAACAAGGCAGGATACAAAATATAAATGCATTAAACCCAATACAATCAAAAAAAAAAAAAAAAACCTTTAGCAATCTAATCAAAAGCCAGAGAGAACAAATAAGATTTAAGAGCCGATTTAAAGCTGGCTAATGAAGGAGCAGACCTCACATTTAAGGGAAAGTTAAAGTGAAAACGTGGGACAGTTAGAGAAGCTGATTACAAGACCTAAGAATCAGAAGATCACTAATGTATTTTGGTGCAGCACCAGATAAAGCCTTGTACACAAAAACAGCTAATTTAAAATCAATTCTAACCTTGTGATCTAAATGTGATCTCTCTTTTTTTGTACCGGTAGGAAGTCTCGCTGCAGCATTTTGGACAATTTGAAGGCGAGAGATCGCAGTTGAAGGCAGGCCACAGTACAGGGAATTACAGTTGTCCAGACGTGCGTGGATTACGGCCTCTAAATCTTTCGGAGACAGAAACTGTTTTAATTTCACAATCGATCTCAGATGAAAGAAACTGCCCTTTACCACTGTACTGATTTGTTTCTCAATTTAGTGACGAATCAAATGTAACCCCAAGATTCCTTACAAGAGGTTGAACACTGGCAGAAATAGAACCTAAATTAAAAAGAGATGAAGAACTGGATGGGCCTAAAATCAAAATTTTATATTAGCCATCCAACATTTGATCTCCTCAAAAAAGCAAAAGCACGTCCAAGGGATAAGAACTGTCAGTTTTAGCTGGTAGATAAAACTGTGTATCGTCAGCATGGCAGTGGTAGGAGAGCTTATATTTCTTAAAAATGGCACCCAATGGTAGCATATAAAGTGAAAAAAGAAGAGGGCCTAAAATGGACCCTTGGGGCACACCACATAATAGGGGAATGGACGAAGAAGAAAAAAAGTTCTGTCTTTGAGGTAAAAGGCCAACCACTGAAAAGCAACACCCTGAATACCCACCACCTTTTCCAACCGATGAAACAAGATACTATGGTCGATTGTATCAAAAGCAGTGCTTAAATCCAACAAGACAAGAACTGTGTGCGGTTTCTAAATCACACAAGGTCCCCAGATAATACTAATCCTGTGCGAATAGGGCTACCTTTGCGGTGTTTGTACTACATAAGGGGACTCTTCCATTAAAGGGTGTTTTACAGTATAGAGTTGTTTTGGAGTTGTCTCTCTGAGACTTTGATGCTGTCGCCATTGGGCAGTCGTTTCTCACTGTAACATGACCCGGACCCTGTCCTTTTCAGTGAAGAAGAATGCTAGTGATTAGTGATCTAGAAAAATGCACACCGTCTTTGTACCACACTGTGCAGAATAGTGCTTTTGTTTCTTTACACTTTTATTTTTCTGTTTTTAAGACTCAGTGATGGCTGAGTTTGACACCTTCTGCTTTTTATTGCTGACAGGAGAATTGAAGACAATATATTTGTTTGGTAACTTTTTTTGTGTGTGGTTTATTGTGTGACTAAAACAATAAGGCGCTTCTACAGTGGTAATCACCTCTCAAGAAACTGTCCTTCACTCTTATCAAAAGTGCCAGCGTTCCCATGCCCATGGAAAACATCAGGGAATTGAATGGACTTGAATCAGCTCATTGTTTCAGTCTTAAATAAACGCATTGTTAGCTAACTGCATGATATGTTTGTACATTTCTGAAATGCATTACTTGGACACAGTCACCTCTGATAACAGATCGCTTTAAATTGTAATGTAGACATGCATTTTCTGTAAAGCTGCTTTGAAACAATATTTATTGAGAAAAGCGCTATACAAATAAATGTGAATTGAATTAAATTGATTTATAGTGTGATTTTTTTTTTTTGCTTCAATCGCTTACCTTGCCTTTGTGGAAACACCTCAGAGAGGTTTTTATGCTGACTTAGTTGTTTGTGTGGTCATGCAAAAGTAACAAGGTCCAAATACAATAGGCCAGACAGTCATGGATTCAACAACTACTCATCTCACACACACACACAAAACGCAGTAACGCATTGTCTTTGTGTTGACAATGACATCCAGTCTCATTTTCTGGCTCAAGGCCGTTGAGTCAGCCTGATAATCTACTCTTGTTACCAAACCTGCATGTGTAGGTGTACACCCAACAGACAGTTCTAGCAGCATTCATTTTTCAAGAGACTTTTTGGACAATTATTGAATGTATGATGGATAAAGGATTCACAAAAGGCATTACTACAATTTCAGCGTAAACATCTGTTGCAAGTGGCAGAGAAATGTTGATATCATTCAGTATTTATTACAAGTTTTTTTATTTGTATTTTTTCTCTAAAACGTGTCGCTTAGTTTTTCAGTGGCACCGCATAGGTTGTAATATTTACATTTAAAAGTGTTCTTTTTATGGTTCTGACATTATTTTTCTTTTGTGTGTGTGTATGCGTGTTTGCGATTTAACACATGCGATTGATTTCAAAATCCTCAACGCGTTAATATAATTTAACGCAAATAAATTACAAAAGCATGTGAAGCTGTGTCATTAACGTCATTTTCGTCAGGCCGTTAGATGATCTTAGAAGTCGGTGCTGTGTTCGAGATCGTCCCCTATACCCTCGTTCACTATTCCCTACATTAATACACTAATAGGGTGCCATCTTGTGGTTAGATGCGGGAATTCATTTGACGCGTGACTCTCACAGTGCATTGTGGGTATTCTCTAGCTTTTGAGCGTACATCAGATGTACACTCGTTATTGTAGTGCATTGTGGGATTGAATGAGTGCACTCGATAACGTCCACCACTACAAATGGCTGTCCCCTCAAATAGTGCCCTATTTAAGGGTATGGGGGCTGTAACAATATGTATATTGTGAAGTTGTTGCATGAGACTTTTTTTTTTTATGCATGTATGGGAGGCACCCATAGTGTTGTGGGTGTGGTGGCAGGGAAAATACAGAGAAGTAAAA
Source organism: Coreius guichenoti (assembly GCA_039654105.1). Classification (NCBI taxonomy): domain Eukaryota; kingdom Metazoa; phylum Chordata; class Actinopteri; order Cypriniformes; family Gobionidae; genus Coreius; species Coreius guichenoti. The sequence continues at coordinate 36,180,853 of CM077179.1, read as the reverse complement.
GTTGAGAGTTCATGGAACTACATGCGAGCCTGTTTCTTTCATTATTATAATAATATACCGAATATTGAAACATGGTGGCAGCGGGACACGACGGTAAAGACTGAAAACAGACCGCCGGGGAATCCAATGATCGTCATTCCATGGAGGAATGTAACTGAGAGACACGCAAGTGTGCATAACCGCTGATCAAATCGCTTCGGAGGTGACACGCTTACACGGACATGCAGGATTTCACGAAATCAATGTGATTTAAACGGGCGATTTAGGACACAGCCCGGGAGTTTATCACACTGAGCATCTACAAGCACCTGTAACCCTGGTAATAAGAAATTTCCATTCTAAACCTTTAACCCGATTCTGATTCTCCGTTTGTGATCAGACCATTTTAAGCCGTCTGGGAAAGTTTTCAGTGATCCAGTAATCAAATTCATTCAAACAATCAGTCCAAAACAGTGCAAATATAAAAAAGGCCAGGCAGATTACATCAGAGATATCGAGACTCACGTTGCATTTTTAGTGAATTATTCATTCCAGGGTGTGCTTTGCTTTAAATCACGACCTCTGTCATATTCTGTGATTGTTTCTGGATGATGTGTGTGGCAAGCAGTCGAGGCTGAGGGCCGTGAGAGAACGGCAGGCCGGTGCCGTGATTGATAATGAGTGCCAGCTGCATGCCGCACCGGTCTTGTATCCTGGTGGCTTTTATCTGGTCTCTCCAAGCCAATTACTGCAACAAGACACAGGTGTTTGTCATTTGCATTTGACCTACTTACACACCGCTCGTCTCCTACCTTTCTCTCCCGTTACAGACCTCGCTGAACCACACCCCCCCCTTGACACAATGTGATTTTTGGATGCTGTGGACGTTTAGCTAAAAAGACTGCCACTCCAGTTTAGCGTTTATTGTTGGAGTTAAAAAGACAAAGTTGACAATTCTAGCTATACTTTCGTTATTTTTAATAATTTATTTTTGTTTTTTTATTGATCACTCAGGGTTATCTAATTTAACTATTTGTGGCTTGTGTTTTGAATATATGTTCTTTAGGCATTTTGCACACATTTATTCTGCACCTTGTGACTTGATTCTGACTTATTTCATTTTTTATTTTTATTTATTAGAAAGGTATATTCTGTTCTAATTTAATTCTGTAAATTAATTTTTGATTGTTTTTCAGTGCATTGATGTTGCGCTGTACTTAGAGCGTGCTCGCACAGGCAATTTAGCCAATTTAATTAGATTTGCCGACATGTGAAATGCAAATCCTGTATGCAGTGTGGCCTTTCTGCAGTTATTTATTTATTTATTTTTTAGGTTTATTGATCCAAAATGTTTTTATACATTTTCTTCTATAGCCTATCTTTGTGTGATGTTCTGTACATCATGGCTTTAAAATGTTATGAGGAATTGTTTTTTTGAGGGGGCGAAGGCTGGCCCGTGTGGTCAGCTACTGTAGCTCAAATTGCTCAAGAAGTTAATGTTGGTTCTGATAGAAAGGTGTCAGAATACACAGTGCACAGTGTAGCTCAAATTGCTCAAGAAGTTAATGTTGGTTCTGATAGAAAGGTGTCAGAATACACAGTGCAGTTTGTTGCATATGGGGCTGCATAGCCGCAGACCAGTCAGGGTGCCCATGCTGACCCCTGTCCACTGCCGAAAGCACCAAACAGTGGGCACGTGAGCATCAGAACTGGACCACAGAGCAATGGAAGAAGGTGGCCTGGTCTGGTGAATCACGGTTTCTTTTACATCACATGGATGGCCGGGTGCGTGTGCGTCGCTTACCTGGGGAACACATGGCACCAGGATGCACTATGGGAAGAGTCAAGCTGGCGGAGGCACTGTGATGCTTTGGGCAATGTTCTGCTGGGAAACCTTGGGTCCTGCCATCCATGTGAATGTTACTTTGACACGTACCACCTACCTAAGCATTGTTGCAGACCATGTACACCCTTTCATGGAAATGGTATTCCCTGGTGGCTGTGCTCTTTCCGCAGGATAATGCATCCTGCCACAAAGCAAAAATGGTTCAGGAATGGTTTGAGGAGCACAACGAGTATGAGGTGTTGACTTGGCCTCCAAATTCCCCAGATCTCAATCCAATCGAGCATCTGTGGCATGTGCTGAACAAACAAGTCCAATCTATGGAGGCCCCACCTTGCAACTTACAGGACTTAAAGGATCTGCTGCTGACATCTTGGTGCCAGATACCACAGCACACCTTCAGAGATCTAGTGGAGTCCATGCCTTGACAGGTCAGGGATGTTTTGGCAGCAAAAAAACACAATATTAGGAAGGTGGTCATAATGTGTATATATATATATTACACTGAACAAAATTATAAACGCAACACTTTTGTTTTTGTCCCCATTTTTCATGAGCTGAATTCAAAGATTAAAACTTTTTAATGTACACAGAAGGCCTATTTCTCTCAAATATTGTTCATAAATCTGTGTTAGTGAGCACTTCTCCTTTGCAGAGATAATCCATCCACCTCACAGGTGTGGCATATCAAGATGCTGATTAGACAGCATGATTATTGCACAGGTGTGCCTTAGGCTGGCCACAATAAAAGGCCACTCTAAAATGTGCAGTTTTACTGTATTGGGGGGTCCGGGGGGGTCCAAAAACCAGTCAGTATCTGGTGTGACCACCATTTGCCTCACACAGTGCAACACATCTCCTTCGCATAGAGTTGATCAGGTTGTTGATTGTGGCCTGTGGAATGTTGGTCCACTCCTCTTTAATGGCTGTGTGAAGTTGCTGGATATTGGCAGGAACTGGAACACGCTGTCGTATGGTTGACATGTCCGGTGAGTATGCTGGCCATGCAAGAACTGGGATGTTTTCAGCTTCCAGGAATTGTGTACAGATCCTTGCAACATGGGGCCGTGCATTATCATGCTGTAACATGAGGTGATGGTCGTGTATGAATGGCACAACAATGGGCATCTCAGGATCTCGTCACGGTATCTCTGTGCATTCAAAATGCCATCAATAAAATGCACCTTTGTTCGTTGTCCATAACATACGCCTGCCCATACCATAACCCCACCACGCCACCATGGGCCACTCGATCTACAACGTTGACATCAGCAAACCGCTCACTCACACGACGCCATACACGCTGTCTGCCATCTGCCCTGTACAGTGAAACCGGAATTCATCCATGAAGAGAACACCTCTCCAAAGTGCCAGACGCCATCGAATGTGAGCATTTGCCCACTCAAGTCGCTTACGGCGACGAACTGCAGTCAGGTCGAGACCCCGATGAGGACGACGAGCATGCAGATGAGCTTCCCTGAGACGGTTCCTGACAGTTTGTGCAGAAATTCTTTGGTTATGCAAACCGATTGTTGCAGCAGCTGTCCGGGTGGCTGGTCTCAGACGATCTTGGAGGTGAAGATGCTAGATGTGGAGGTCCTGGGCTGGTGTGGTTACACATGGTCTGCGGTTGAGAGGCCGGTTGGATGTACTGCCAAATTCTCTGAAACGCCTTTGGAGACGGCTTATGGTAGAGAAATGAACATTCAATTCACGGGCAACAGCTCTGGTGGACATTCCTCCCTCAAAACTTGCGACATCTGTGGCATTGTGCTGTGTGATAAAACTGCACATTTTAGAGTGGCCTTTTATTGTGGCCAGCCTAAGGCACACCTGTGCAATAATCATGCTGTCTAATCAGCATCTTGATATGCCACACCTGTGAGGTGGATGGATTATCTCTGCAAAGGAGAAGTGCTCACTAACACAGATTTAGACAGATTTGTGAACAATATTTGAGAGAAATAGGCCTTACATAGAAAAAGTCTTAGATCTTAGTTCAGCTCATGAAAAATGGGGGCAAAAAGTGTTACGTTTACAATTTTGTTCAGTTTGTTTGTGTGTGTGTGTTTGTGTGTGTGTGTGTGTGTGTGTGTGTATATGTGTGTGTATATATATATATATATATATATATATATATATATATATATATATATATATATATATATATATATATATATATATATATATACAATACCAAAAAGGAAGGGAAAAAATTGTCTAGTTAAATAAATATATTTTGTCCAATATGCGGTATGTTTTCTTTCGACCCTATGGCCAGCTTCGACTTATCACTCTTTATCACTGTAAAGCTGCTGAAAACCATCTGTATTGTATAAAGCTCTATACAAATAAAGGTAACTTGTCTTATGCCGATTACAGTATTGCATCACACTGCAAAATAATATTTTTTAATATCAATGTGAAAAAGAATTTTCCATATTGATTTTTCACAGGTGTTTTACCCGTATTTTGATTTACGCATTGCATTTGTGTTTTAGGGTTAAAGGAAATGTCTGTAAACTTAACAGATAATGTTTTGGCAGAAATTTACCAGTACCTTTACTGTTTTTCTACTTGGTTTTTTTCTTCTTAAATATAAATATGAGATAATTTACTTGAGAAGCAACGTTGCATAAGATTTTAAGACTTTTCAAGATTTTATCTATAAGTGTATTAAAGATCGGCCATCATATTAAAGATGAAATCTATGAAAACAAGTCTTTAAGTCTTATGCAATGTTGCTTCTCCTGTAAATTTATCTTGAATTTCTAGATCTTTTAACTGGAAAGCTTAGCAGCACATTAACATCAAACTGAAATCAGTTTCTCTTGCACAGTATAACTAAACATGCTTTGAGTTAAATATACTTGGTTGTCTAAACATCCTCTCTCAATATAATCTTTCTCATTGCTAGACTCCTTTTCCATCTCAGTTCCATCCAGTCCTGTCCTCGCGGTCCGTGGAGCAACGGCTTTTCTTCCCTGTGAATTCGAGCCAGACTTAAACATCACCGATCTGGTGATCACCTGGCAACGGTACGAAGATGCACGAGTGGTTCACAGCTTCTACTACCAGAAGGACCAGCTCGATCGACAAAGCTCAGATTATTTCAACCGTACAAAGTTAAACCCCAAGGAACTTGCTAAAGGAAATGCATCTCTGAGTATAGCAAATTTTGGAGTGAAGGATGCAGGGAAATACCTGTGCACAGTGAGCAACAGCAAGGGAAATGGCAAAGGAGTGCTACAGCTGGTCTACGCAGGTACGCCAAACGCCAGTGTTATTTTAGTGTCTTTTAATATTTTCAGTTATTTTTTATTTTTTATACTTTGTTTTCATTTTAAGTTTGGTTAAAGTTTTACTGATTTTTGTTTTTGTAATTTGTTATTAATTCTATCAAAGTGCCTTTAAGACAAGTCATTTCACTCGGCGGCCATCTTTGAAACGCCTCTTGGGCATGCAAGTGCAGCTCCTATCTCTTTGAATGGGGAAACATAAAACTCTCCAAAACTCTTCGCCAAGATTATGATTAAATTTCACATTTGAAATCACCAATGAAATCTGTCAACAACTGTCTTATAAATTTTGTTTCTTAACGCCCAAATCATGACAAAAAACTGCATTTTTCAGCCTGGACAAAGCTATTGCGCACGTGCAATCCTAAACGCGCATCTCAGAACACTGCCTGTTTCTATAGCAACTGGAGCTTCTAACGGCAGCTGCAGTGACGTGATGACTTTACTAATCAACGATTGGCTCTTTCATTTAGAAGGCGGGGCTTATTCGCCATATTGGACGTTGCACTTTCTCCCATTCATAAGTAATCGGAGTGCACCGTCGTCCTATATATAAAGTCTTTGATTCTATTTCAGTTGTAGTTACTTAAGTACATCAAGTTAAATTAAATTTAAAAAAAAACATTATTTTGGTTGGACTTTGGCTCTGCGTGATTGTGCGAATGAATATGGTTATCCTACTGCTCATAAAACATTCACTATTAGGCTTAAGCGATATAACCAGTTTAGATGGAAAGGATCTCAAGCTGACTAGCTGAAGACATTACTGTAGCTTTACCCATTAATACATGGAACTTCCTTGAAAATAAATTCCAGCACAGTGCAACAACAACCATAATAAAACAACCATTCACAATAGATAAAGCTTTACAATGAACTCTGTTAGAGAGCGACATATGGCAATTTATCTGTTCAATAAAATACCTTACTCACCTTATGAGTAATAAAAACACCATCTCCACGTCACTTTTATAACATTTCAAATCCCTCAGTTCTCGCCATCTCAGAAAAGCCAAGCCAATGTTGATTTTCGTTTTATTACAAGATCCGTCACGTCTCTTTTTGCCAGCAGACTCTCCTCTATTCTGCGTGTTTTTTTTTTGTTTTTTTAAACGGGTTTGAAATTTAGCTGCTCCATGTCAACCTTTCTCGCTCGTTGTGAAAACTAACCTATGTCACTCCCACAAGTGTGTCAAAGTATCCGGAGCAACTTTTCTCTAATTACGGATATGACAAAACGCACACGTATATGCAATTTCCTGTGAAAACAGGTCTAATAAGCTCACTATAGTGAATGAGGGTAAGACAAAAACACATTTTGGAAGAAGGATTGATGATGTATTGACTTAATCAAATTGTGTTAATTTTGAACAAAAAAAGTTACATAGTGTACCTTTAACTAATATCTCTGCCAAACACTAGTCACCGTTCAAATTAAAGCAATAGTTCTGTAATTATTTACTCATCCTCATGTCGTTCCAAACTCTTATGTTGTAATGTTTTAGGTTCAACACAAAATAAGAAATTGGAACTGATGAGGGTGAGTAAATAATGACAGGAGTTTCTTTTTTAGTGTGAGCATGAACTATCCCACTTTGTAATATTACAGTTTGCATTGAAACTCTGTATTCTGTACTAATGCATGTATCAAGTCAAATAGATTTTGACTACTAAGATGTGAGAGATGTGAGTGAATGTATTTGATTTGGTAAATTGCTGTATGTTTGTTTTGTGTCTTCAAGCCTTCTATTCTGAGCCAAGGTTAAGCATCCATCTCAAATCCTCCGATGTGACGGTCCAGTATGAGATGGAGGGCTACCCAAGGCCGGAGATCATGTGGCTGGGGTCGGGGGGTCAGAATCTCACAGACCACCAGGAGGTCTTGTCTGCATCAGATGGAGGGCTGTACTACTTAAAAAGCAGCTATGTAACCCAGAATCCAGAGTTCAATGTCACGTTTACTCTAAAAAACCCTGCTGCGCATCAGGAGCTACAGAGGCATGTTATCCTCAGCTATGGTAAGCATTTTCAGGCGAAAAAAAAAATATTTTTATTGCATGGCTGTCTGGAATACTTGTTTCTGTTTGATCAATCATTTGATTTTATTGTGTTCCCAACCGCTGTTATGAAAATATGATATGATACGGATTTTTAGAAAAAGTTTATGGTCGGTACGATTGTGAAATATTATTACAATTTAAAATAACTGTTTTCTATTTGAATATATTTTAAAATGTAATTTATTTCTGTGATCAAAGCTGAATTTTCAGCATCATTACTCCAGTCTTCAGTGTCACATGATCCTTCAGAAATCAATCTAATTTGCTGATTTGCTCAAGAAACATTTCTTATTGTTATCAATGTTAAATCAGACAAGTATCAGCTGTGATTCAGCAACAGCATATCTTGGTTCTGTGAAACATAGCAAAACATGTTACTTACGTATCCGAGCAGAAACAACACAACTTCGGCGACTGTTTTCAGGCCTTCCCGTTCTTTAACGTCTCTGCAGCAGTTGAAAGCTTCTCCAATATTAGTGTGAATTCTAAAGCTCTTGCCTGATCGTAACCCTTCTTTTTCCAATTATATTCCACTGACCCTCTGGTAATATCTCAGCCATCTCTCTTTCTACAGTCTTTCTTCAAATCTCCCTCTTGCTCACTCTCTCTCCTCCCCCACCATGAGTGGACACGCCCCCTACTGCTGATTGGCTACAAGTGTGTTTGGTGCTCAGTCTGATTGGTCCGATCCACTTTGTTTTTTCTCCTATTTACACACACAGAACAGAGATCTAGCAAATATTAAAGGTATAGTTCACCCAAAAATTAAAATTAGCCCATGGTTTACTAACCCTCAAGTCATCCTAGGTGTATATGACATTCTTTCAGACGAATGCAATCAGAATTATATAAAAAAATGTCCTGGCTCTTCCAAGCTTTATAATGGCAGTGAATGGCTGTTTCTGTTTTGAAATCCATAAAAGTGCATCTATACATCATAAAAGTGCTCCACACGGCTTCGGGGGGTTAATAAAGACCTTCTGAAGCGAAGCCATGCATTCACTGCCATTATAAAGTTTGTATTAGCCAGGACATTTTTTAATATAACTCCGATTGTATTCGTCTGAAAGAAGAATGTCATATACACCTAGGATGACTTGAGGGTTAGTAAATCATGGGCTAATTTTCATTTTTGGGTGAACTATCCCTTTAACTAAATTGTTTGTTTGGGTGTTGATTTTAATTTTCAACAGTGTTTCTCAGAAATCGCTTACTGCACCATTATTATTTTTGTGGAAAGCGTGGTACATTTTTTTTTTTCAGGATTTTTTTTGATGAATAGAAAGTTGAAAAGTACATTTATTTGAAATATAAATCTTTTGTAACATTATAAATGTCTTTTACTGTAAAGGCCCATTCACACCAAGAACGATAACTATAAAGATTACTATATTAGCGTCCACACCAGCGGACATTATCATTCTGTTTATTCTAAGCGCCGCTTTAAATGCTCAAGCTTGTTACAGTAGGACATTTTTTTTAAACTCCATGTGTAATAAACACCATTGCTGTGGTATGCCAAGAAGCTGATTAAATGGTAGTAGGCCTACTTCAAAACATTTCCATTGGACTATTTAACTCTATAATTATTTATAACTCTGTCTGTTTTTGACAAATAGCTGACATATTAAAGGGATAGTTCACCCAAAAATAAATTCTCATTGGGTCTAATGTTATTTCATGCATTATGATTTATTTACACTGTTAAAGAGTTGGATTCTCATGCTAAACATGGCAAAAATGTCAAAAAACGAGTTGGACGTATGATGGAGTGTTTCTGTGCCAAATACACTCCTTCAGGATTTGAACAAGTTTCGGAAAGTTTTTTTCGAGTATGGCCCTGTATGACGTCATAAAGGGCGGAATTCCTTGTATGGGCACTTCTCCCGGATGAGTGTTAAGGAAACAGTGGATGCAGTTTGTTTTTCCGGAGCAGCAACGGAGTTCTGCAAGTGTGTTTCTTTGTTCCCGGTCACGAGTCGAAATTGCAAGCGGTGAGTGAAACTGCATCAAATGTCTGTGTTTTGTTGGCAATCGGTGCGTAAGTGCATATAATGTTAACAACACTAAAGTATAGTGAATCGAAAGTTATCCAGGGATAATGTCATGATGTATTTCGTTTGTGTGTGTGTGTGTGTGTGTGTGTGTGTGTGTGTGCGCGTCTCTTTAGCTCCGCCCACTGCACGCTTCCACGAGCTGTTTTCGGAAAGAATTGGTACAGTATCTGTCTTTTACAAATATGATAAAACTAAAGAATCTTGGGAGATATGAAGGATGCAATAGTACTCTATAGGTACTCAAGATTAACATGAGACTGGCAGAAACTGTTATGTAGCCTTTAATTAGGCTGTCAGGCAGTGTCAGCTTGTGATATTCTCAAGGATCCATGGAAATGAAAAACGCTGTATTATTCATGCCAGGCCAGTAGTTGGCGATGTCACTTTGTAAAGAAACACTATGCGCCTATAGACTGATCACGTAATACGCATGCGCATGACATCACCGTTTTCACAAATTTGTGTTTTTGTAGTTTAAAGTTTTTCCGTTTTTATTTGAAAATGGTGTCTGAACATAGCCTAAGGGTTTAAATAGAGTAATCAACAGAACTAAGAACAGGTGAGGAACTATGGAAACTAATAACGACCAGGAACACCAGGGAAAATGAAACCAAAACACAATGAAACTAAACAGACGTAAACATAACCCTGACAGATATTGGGGTTGTAGGAAATAGCATTTTAACATCAAAAATATAATTGAATTGCACCAAATTTTATTTAAAATAACAATTTGAGTGAAAAACTAACATGTTGCAGGCAGCCTTTATATTCTGAGCCCCACTGTTATTCCCTCCATCTTATGTGGATTCTGCATATCGTGTTTGGGAGGAGAACGGCATCAGGCTCTTGAAAGATCTATTCTTAAATAACACTTATTTTTCTCATTTCACCTTAAATGTCGTTTTGCTCTGCCTAGATCAAATGTTTTCATATTTCTGCAAATCAGAAGCTTTATTAAGAAAGTATTGCACTCGTTTCCAGGACGACCCCCTTCCTCACCTACTGAAACGTTGCTTCATTTAAATCCAGACAGCAAGGGACTTATGCTGCCTTCCCATGCTATCGGAATTATTGTAAATACGAGTTTCCTAGTTAAAAATTGGACATGAACGCCCTCTCAAGTCGTATTTACCCCTAGGAAGCTTGGGATAATTTTGTTTCCTGAGTTCCCGAGTTGGGCGGGCCATAAGCTTTAAACATGGCGGAGGGGAGAACGATCGTTGCTGTGACTGGTATTCTTTATTAGTTTTTTCCACAACAGCTACATTGTCTTGTCTTGTCATTTAAGTAGTGCATATTTACATATATGAATAATCATTTGAAGCATATTGTATGTTTTATACACATGGAAAATAGCCTGTAGTTGACCGAAATTCGAGAATTGTCAGCAAGCTATCTAGATAGGGCGGTGAATGTTTATATGGTTGTCAATAAATGTGGGACACTACCTTTAATACGATTTTCCCAATAAATAGGCAAGAATAAATTGGGTGTCCTCCATGATTCCTGTTCTTTCCGAAAACAAAGTATTTAAGCATGACCAGCTGGTAATCACAGCTTCAGAATTCGGAAGCAAAAAAAAAAAATGTGAAGGCAGCATGGTTTCCAGCAGCTGGTGGGTTTTAAAATAGGTTTAAAATAGGGATTTAAAATATAGGGGGCAGTTTAGTGAAGATTATTGATGTAGCCTATGATGTCTTAGACTCTACTTTTAATTTGTAGCTGCTCCAGGGTAATGTCAGTATACCACCATGTAGGACACATCCAACAGGAGTAACTGTCGACTCAAGAGGAAGCTGTCTGAAAGGGATGACCAGGTACTAACCCAGATTGTATCCAAACCACAGCTGCCCAACGCACAGCAGAATTAAATGTGCACCTCGACTCTCCTGTTTCCACCAAAACTGTTCATCAGGAGCTCCAGTTAATATTTATGGTCGGGCTGCTATAGCCAAACATTTGGTCACTCATGCCAAATGTGGGTTTTAGTGATGCCAAGAGTGCAAATCTTGGGCTATGGAATGTAAAACATGTATTTTTCTCTGATGAGTCCACCTTCACTGTCTTTCCCACATCAGTGGATTTGTGGAAGGTCCCCAAAGAGGCTTAAAAGATTAGTTCACTTTAAAATGAAAATTACCGAATGGTCCACTGCTAAGGACTACCGAACCATTCTGGAGGACCATGTGTACCTAATGTTTCAAACATTGTACCCTGAAGGGGGTGCCGTGTATCAGCATGATAATGCACCAATACACACTTGGGCAAGACTTGTGACAATATGGTTTGATGAACATGAAAGCGAAGTTAAACGTCTCCCACGGCCTGCACAGTCACCAGATCTAAATATTTTTCAGCCACTTCATGGTATTTTGGAGGAGCAAGTCAGAAAACGTTTTCCTCCACCAGCATCACATCGTGACCTGGCCACTTTTCTGGAGGAGGAATGACTGAAAATCCCTCTGGCCACTTTGAAGGAGTTGTATCTGTCATTCCCAAGACAATTTGATGCTGTATTGGCCATAATGAATGAAAAAGAAGTGAGTGAATTCGGACAACCATCGAATGTACATCGGTTGTACACTCATTATTGCGGTGCAATGTGGGATTGAATGAGTGCACTCGATAACATCCACTATGGTTTTGGACACCACTACAAATGGCTGTCCCCTCAAATAATGGCCTATTTAATGGTATAGGGGGCTGTAGGGGAATTTACAGTTAAAGACCCAAGGACCAGATATGATGAATGAAGACCCGGAGTCAGAATTATAATAAATTGAAGGAAAAAGTTTACTGAAGAATAGTTTACAGTTTCATCAGCACAAGCCAGCTTCATGTCTCACAAGGAGGTCGTAGGCCGCTCTGCGTACAGTAATTTTCCACCACAATTATACCTTAAATTACGTGATCGCTTCAGGTTGAATGATTCTGATTGGCTAAGAAATATATAAACAAAAAAATTTCCACACATGGACTGATATGTAGGAGTATCTCAATCGATTATAGGCTGACACATAGGCCCCATTTACACTGCATGGTTCAAGTGATCTCATGTGGCACAGATCGGATATGACGTGAACGTGTAAGCAGGAAAAAAACGCATGAATTCCGATATCCTCAGATCGGATTCAGGCTTCACTCATATGTGGTAATAAATCCGATATGATTCGGATACGTGCATTTGCTGCGGATACGTGCATTTGAAGAAACGTTACATCAGCTTTGATAGTGAAATTTCATTGGCTCTCGTATGTCTCGTGACCAATTGCGTCATGCTAAAGAGTCGGGTGTATCTTTTGAGTGAGATATGACTGTGCGCGTTTCATGGAGCGGCAGGATCATCATTTCAGCGATTAAAACATTAAGATCCACTCTGTTCTTTACAAAAAAGATATTGTATGACTTCAGAAGACTTGGACAAAGTTGACAAACATGAGTTAATACTTTTTATACTGTTTTTCGTCAGTTTTCGCAATAAATACCTGTGACTGTACTTTTATTTGCCTGTTAACATTACATGTTTTATATTGTTTAGAAGTGGGTAGGTTTAGGGTTGGAGTGGGGTTAGTTAGTTGCTCCAAAATATAAAAGTAGCCTATAAATATTTATAAAATCATGTCTACTTTTACAAATGCAAAGAATTCAATGCGTCTTTTATCTGACGCATTGGGCAAACAACTGAAATCAATTGAAAAATCACGCTAAAAGGGTACCCTGTGCTTAAAAAGTGACGCCGAGGGGTCATGACCAAGCGCCAATATGTGACGAGTTGGGAGTGAGAACGTGTTGTAGATATACATTGAAGCGGCAGTGGAATCCAGTATCCTCCCCCTTCAGGGCGATTTCAGACACAGCCTTCATCTCCCTGTGCTAGACATGGTCTGGTCCACAGACTTAATTTTACTCAAAACTAGCTAAGACTATCCCAACGTTAGTTCTGCCTAGGTGTTGTAAAAGTCCAAAACGACGCACAAATGGGGAACATGTAGTGTTGCCACCTTCAGCGTGGCATAATAAGGGACACCCATTCACGACACCCACCCCCCAAAAAAACAAAACCAATTGCATCAAGGACTTCAAGGACACAAATAAAGATAAAGTCATGAACTGATTATTTCAACAATGACAACTTGACAGCTCAACAATAAACCATAAGAAAACATGAGATCAAGTATGTGAACTTGCAACAGAACACATTTTAGATTATTTTACATTTGACTATTTCATTTATTTCTAAAGAACTCTTTAGTAGCCTATTTGGTGCACTTTAAAGGGATAGTTCACCCAAAAATTAAAATACTGTCATCATTTACTCACCCTCATGATGTTCCAAACCTGTATGAGTTTCTTTGTTCTGCTGAACACAAAAGAAGATATTTTGAAAAAGTTTGTAACCAGGCTGCTTTGGGGGCACCATTGTCTTCCATAGTAGGAATGTATCTTCCTTTGTGTTCAACATAACAAAGAAATGTATACAGGTTTGGAACTTGAGGGTGAGTAAATGATGACAGAATTTTCATTTTTGGGTGAACTGTCCCTTTAAGCAGTCATTCTGAACCAGTAATCACTTTTTTTTGACAATTCTGAAATTCAAAAATGTTTAATTTTTTATTAATGTACTTTATTATTATGTAATTATTTGTCCCATTTTTATTAAATATTTTTTTTAAATGTCATAAACTTTATATGACAGGATTATTTATTATGTATGATTAATATAGCCTAGCTAAATGATAAATTAATAATAACATTAATTAGGCTATAATCTATTAATTAACCTGTCTAATGTCTAAAAAATATAATAATTCTGTTTGCCAAGCTCTGATAATGTATGGAATATTATATAATATATTATCCATTAAAAAAACAATAGGCCTATACCTTTAGAAGCACGGATGTGATGTGTCTGTCACCGTATGCTGCTTTAAGTCAGACAGTCTGAGCTGAGCAACTGAAATGCTTCTCTGCAAAGTGTGCAGTTCGCCTTAGGTTCATCATGAGTTACTGGACAGACCCATTGATACCTTTTTTTTCTATTCAGTCCTATATCTGGAGATCCTCTTGCGTTCAAACGGTGGACGCGAGCTGGACAAGTTTTAAAAAAAAATGTATAAGGAGACCCCGTCGCTATGGCAACAAAGCCGCTAAAACGCAATCATGCGCAAATGAGCTTCTGTACTAGCCTACTTATTGTGAAATTGATTTCTTTATATTTACTATTAGTATTCTCCACACTGCAAAATCATTATGTGTTTATTGAACTATGCGTGGACCTATCGCGCCCCGTATTGATTGGATACAGGACGCGTCATTTTGCCTGTAAATACGGGACGGGTGGCAACCCTAGGAACATGTGACAGAAAAAACACTGCAAAACAGACACAGGAAGCCAGAAACTAATCTCTTTTCTACATCAGTCACATCGTTATTGGCAGTTGGTGTGCTGATGTGAAGGTGGAAAATATAGCTCAGTGTTTTGGCCTGTAGATCTGGGGGAATTGCTGGTGTCAGGCTGTGATGCAAGTGTGTTCGGAGGAGCTATAATTTGAAGCGAAGTGGCGTGAGCACCCGGAGCAGTGGGCAGCCATTTTTTTTACTGTGGCGTCTGGGGAGCAATTGGGGATGTCTTGCTCAAGGGCAATGAGAGTGGAAGAGAACGCTGTTCATTCACTCCCCCACCTACATTTCCTGTTTACGTGTCCGCTTGCTGAGGAAAGATGCTGTTCATCTCTGGTGGGAAATATCTGTGGTGTGGCGATGTGTTGATGTGTGGTGTTGTAGTAGTAGCAGCACACCACCTTATGAAGTGGTTTGAGGGATTGTATTTAAAGGGGTGGTTGATTGCCCCTTTTTACAAGATGTAAAATAATGCTGCGTTCAAGGCAGGTTTTTGAGCCCGTAAGTTACGACTTCAAACCACGACTCACGACTTTGTAGCATTCCAGGCAAAGTCACGCCAAACTGCCTGAGCGCAAAGAATTGTGGTTGCTAGATGTAAACAAAGCATGGCGGACCATACGGGGCTTATGCTCATTTACAATCATTTCTATCGCCAAAGGTGCTTAGTCCTTGCTTATTTGAGGGAATCGGAGGAGAAAAAACGGCGCATAAGGAGCTGCCATTGTTGTTTCGCGGGCTATGTGACGTCAGAGCACGTAACTGGGAGTACATCGATCTAGTACGAGTTCACGGGTGGGAAGTCACGGGTTTGACTGCAGTTCCAGTGCACTTTCACGGGTAGAAGCTTGGAAAAACACGGGCTACGGGTTGCTTGGAACGCGGCATAAGTCTCTGATGTCCCCAGATTGTGCATGTGAAGTTTTAGCTCAAAATACCCCACAGATCATTTTTTATAGCATGTTAAAATTGTCACTTTTTGAGGGTGAGCAAAAACGTGCCGTTTTTTATGGAATGCCAAGTCTGCCAAAATTAAAAATAAATAAATACATAAATATACAAAGAAATGTAAAAAAGCACAAATAAATAAATAAATATATAAATAAATATACATAGAAAAGCAAAAAACAAAATTATTTATACATTTATTTCCTTAGTTATGTATATATTTATTTTTTTCCACATTTATTTATTTATTCTTTTATTTATTTATACATTTATTCATTTCTATTTTTATTTATTTCCACATTTATTCATTTCTACACTTATTTATTTTTACATTTCTTTGTCCGTAGGGTAATGAGGAGGGCGTGGTTTACCTCAGACATAGCAGTCGAGCTCAGAGTAGGCGAGGGTGAAGCGTTGAGGCCACAGTGACACCTTGTGGTGTGGCCGAAATACAATAAGTATAGCCTACTGACATTGATACTGTCTGTGATGAATGACTTGGATAGGTATATGGCCAAAATCTTATATCACAGGTTAAGTCATATCACCCTAACTGTACTGTGTGACATGGATAGACTACTCTTTATTCCGGACATGGCCGTAGAACATAGTCTGGTCTGGATTTGTAAAATGTCCTGGGCTAAAAAACATGAACAGCAACATCTTCAACGGATCTGATAACAGGGACTCTGAAATGGAAGTGCTTGATATTTTCCATTACCGGTCAGAACACACAGAAAGGAAACAGCGCACATATAGGCTACAGTGAAGTCGACGCAAGCATATTGATCAATGCATTTGAAACGAGACCACAAATTCACTTCACATTGATATTTCCTATTTGTACATGCACAACATGTGACAAACGCTTAAAATACAACGCATATTTCAAAGATCCAAAATAGAACGAGGCGTCGGTTACAGTAGATCATTTTGTCGCGTTGCATCACTTCACATGTGGACAGTCACAGCATCACTGAGTATAATGGGTTTTTCTTGGTGTGGTCTTATTATTTATCACACGTCTTAGGCTAAGTTATCAACTGGAAATATCCAGAATTAGATAAATCAAATGTGCCCATGGAAACGGAGCTGGTGAAACACACACGCCATGCGTTAAACATACACAGATGCATCATCCTCTTTCAAACAGCACCTGTCGCATGCCGTCATATTTTTGAGCTAACTGCATTTTAATGTAACTTCCAAAAACAATACTGACAGCAACAGAAACAAACTTATTTTCTATTAAGCGGTGGTAGTCTTTAGCCTACCCCCATAAACTGATGTCCAGGGGCAACCTTATGACCTATGACTTAACCCGTGATATAAGATTTTGGCCATATACCTATCCAAGTCATTCATCACAGACAGTATCAACGTCAGTAGGCTATACTTATTGTATTTCGGCCACACCACAAGGTGTCACTGTGGCCTCAACGCTTCGCCCTCGCCTACTCTGAGCTCGACTGCTATGTCTGAGGTAAACCACGCCCTCCTCATTACCTTACGGACAAAGAAATGTAAAAATACATAAATGTAAAAATACATAAATGTAGAAATACATAAATGTAGAAATGAATAAATGTAGAAATGAATAAATGTGGAAATGAATAAATGTATAAATAAATCAAAAAATAAATGTAGAAAAAAATAAATATATACATAAAGAAAATAAATGTATAAATAATTATTTATTTTTGTTTTTTTGCTTTTCTATGTATATTTATTTATATATTTAGTTATTTATTTTTGCTTTTTTACATTTCTTTGTATATTTATTTATGTATTTATTTATTTTTAATTTTGGCAGACTTGGCATTCCATAGTTTTTGTGTGTCCCTTTAAATGCAAATGAGGTGCTGCTCATGGGGCGGAGCTTCAAGAACTCCAGTTAGCAGCTCTGATAACCTCATGCAGACCGGCAATGAAACTGTTCAGCCTTTTATGTTCAAACCGGAGTCGGACAATGATGGAGAGACTTAAGAAGAAGTGACAACATGTAGAATGCAACAAGATGTTCCTGAATGGTCAGTTGATGAATTGATCAAATTTATTGTGTGTGTGTGTGTGTGTGTGTACCATTTACTCACTTTAACTTATTTGTAAACCAGCATCCATTTATTAGACATTTGGTCATTGCAAGGGAAGAGTTGCACAAAGCTTGAGAATTTGCCATGCTTTGAACTCCTATTATAATAGGAGATAGGGATATGAAGTTTGGGGTATAGTATTTTTCAGCAAAGATGCATTAAATTGATCAAAAGTGCCAATCAAAATTTTTACATTTGTAACAAAATAATTTTATTTGAAATAAATGCTGTTCTTTTGAACTTTCTATTCATCCAAGAATTCTGAAATAGATGATCAGTCGATAAATCCGGTTTCCACACAAATTTAAAGCAGCACAACATTGATGTTTTTAACATTGATAATAATCAGAAATGTTTCTTGAGCAGCAAATCATCATATTAGAATGATTTCTGAAGGGTCATGTGACACTGAAGACTGGAGTAATGATGCTGATGCTTTGATCACAGGAATAAATTACACTTTAAAATATATTCAAATAGAAAAGTTATTTTAAATTGTAATAATATTTCACAATATTACTGTTTTTACTATATTTTTGATCAAATAAATACAGCCCTTATGAGCATAAGACACTTTGAAAAACATTACAAACTCAACTGACCCAATTTACTGAATATTCTGTTTGACACGTCATTATAGAAATAAAATTGCTTGCAGTTTTATGTTGACTGTAAGATGTTTGGAAATGGAGTCATGTCAGTGACGTGTTCCTCTTGTCTTTTATTGCAGATGGGAACATAAACTCCAGAACATCTGTGGTGGTTCTATCTATATTGTGTACTTTCCTCCTGTGTTCAACAGGCCTTCTGTTGTGGTTATACTGCCGTAACAAGTAGAGATGACTTCGTTACTAGACTCCTCATTCCTATTAATAGCTTGAAATTTATATACACGCTGTAAAAAATATTTTCAAGATTTGTTATCACAACTTTTTCCTTTAAAATAATCTCCATTGTATTAACTCAAATTTTTCGTTTCAATTAACTCAAAATTTTAAGGCAACCAGGTAACTTATTTAATCCAAAAATATTTTTTTTACAGTGATGTGCTGAGCACTAACAACTACTACCAATAGTTGGCTTTTATTATTGTATTTAAAGTTATGCTGCTCAAATAGACTTTATGTAAAACAGATATGGTAGCGAAGAAACTGTAAAAGTTGAAGTGTGTGATTTTCAATTGCAATCCATTTGTTTCACTTGCAGTCCCAAATCCTTTACTATAGCGACTGTACAACCTGAAAAAAGTACATTTCAGGCTTTTTAGCCTTTATAAAAAGAATCAAAAATAGTATAAGAAATTATTACACAAATTATATTTTGCAGAATTCACGGCTACTTTTGAATGGCCGTCAATGGAAAAAGATGTCCCTGAAGTGGTGTCATTATAATAGCAATAACTGAACACAAGCTCAACCCATTGCATGAGTTTGAGGCAGGACTATCAAGCATCATTAGCTTTGGAGCCACAGAAATGACACACTTCAGCTTTAAAACTGGCAGATTATTGAAGACTGATATTTAAAAACACTATTCAAATGTTTGTTTCTGTATAAAAATGACACTGAAAGTCATTGTAGCTGCTGATGTCAGAGGGTTTCACACACACAATCATCACTGGAAAGATTTACTTTCACCGTAGCATTAAAATGTACAGGATATAATAAGATTGAGATGTATTTTATTTTTTCATAAACTTTAGTACAAAAATAATCTTGATTATGCATAGCCTTGACCAAACATTTGTAATGTTTCTTTTTTTAAGTTTAGGACAGTAATTTGAGTCAAGAGTATTTATTTGAGTTATGTGTGTGTTTCTAGATCACAAAATGAAAGCATTTTTAATATCATTATTAACCATGAAAATCAGTCAAAAATATATAGCATTTCAGCCATGTAACACTCCACATAACACTCCATCGTTTACAGAAATGACACCTCTCACATGTCCATTCCAACTGGAAGCTATACAATCTTTTAAAATCTCGTCATTTAAAAAGAGGTGGTTGTGAATTTAAATATCGATGATGACGAAGATCTCTGGCTTTTCTGTGTCGTGTACCTGCATAGCAGAGTATGTGATTGCTTTCACTTCTGTACCCTGCAAAACAAGAGCATAAAAGCATTAAAATCTTTGGAATCTGATGTCTGTTTAAATGGTGTAATTTATGCACCACAAGGAATTCAATGTTTGTTTGAATAACACAAGTCAGACATAAATGTTTGGCTCAACCAATGTTTGCTTGTACATTCACCGCTGTTTCTTAAGACTTGTTTAGTTTAGTCAAAGTAAAAGGATCTGCTCAAATTAACAAATGTAGTACATGTTCACAAACACTTTGACAAATTAAGTAAAGTAATGTAGAACACCTGTATGACGCGTATGAGCATTATTATGTTTGAAAACAAGTGGAAACAGATTAAATGTTCCACTATCTAAAATTAGAGATAAATCAAACCGGCTGCAAACTGCTCTGTAAAAATGTCTGAGAAACATCTGTACTTGCCAAACTATCTACGAAAATAAAAACATGCGTTGTGTGTTTAATATTAGACTGCATGTTATTCATTTGGATGCACAGCATAATTTTAAGATTACTTCAAATGCTGTGCTGCATGCAAATATTACAAAAGGGATGCGTTTCAAAGACACATAATAGTACAAGATTACAACTTGTGGTAATTTTGCAAGTACGACCATACAGTGAAATAAACATTATATACAAGGGTGCACATAACTTTTTTTGGTCTGGTTCTCAAGGGAGCACCTCGAGATGCTACTTGGTGCTCACACTTTACGCGCCACACTTATCCTACAAGCTGCCTAAATGTAAAATAACACTATTTGTTCACTGTAGAAATTAAATATAGGTTTATCTTTGTTAAAGCTGTATTATTTTATTTTATTAACATTAATGACACAGACAACAGCAGGAATATTAGCCTGCTGTCACTTTAAGACCGAATATACTGACACACATCCGGTTTCTTTCTGAACTGTTCACTTATGACATACCGAGAGAATACTTGCCGAGACGGGTATTTTTGACATAATTTTGTGTGTATGTGTCCGTTCAAGCGCAAGTAAATGAGATAGAGGAATCAATTCGGTGTTTGAGTGCTGTCTGAAACACACCTCTCTCTCTGCGTGCGCACAGACAACAGCACGCGCGAGAGTCCCGATTTTCCCCTCTTCCTCCACGTTTAAAATTGTTTGAATGTGTAAATTGGCAAGACAAAGTACGTCCAAATAATAAACTTTCACTCTATAATGGTTAAACGTAGCAGTCCGCGGGGGCCTAGTCCATTGCACAATAATTAAAGGTGCTGTATGTAAGTTTTTGACTGTACTAAAGCATAAAAATACCATCATGTTTGCAGATATTTAGGAAACATGCTAAGTTCACAAACTCCTTTCTCTGAAAAACAATGCTATAGCCAGTTACTCTACTTTGAAATGTGCGTTCTGTGTCGGAATGTCTGTTTTTGTTTTGATCTGTGCCATAACGCACGTTGCCAGTTTACCCAATAGTATTTCGACACCACAGGTTGCCAGTTGGTGGAAAACACAGCATATTGCTGCAATGGAAGCCAGCAAACAAACTGGGTCAGAGATCGCAGATTCTACCAGACCTAAAAAAACATCCATCTAAAAATCTCTATGAACGGAAGCACATTAAATGTGGATAAACTATTTTTAATTTGGACGGCAGTACCCATTTCAACCACTAGCTGTCATTCCTACATACAGCACCTGTAATGAACACACTTGTCATCGTGATTGCTATCTTACCAGAGATGGAGAAAAATCCTACTCAGTACTCACGTTCCCTGTCCCCAAAAATGTTGGGCTTCCCTCCACGTTTTCTGGTGCTCATCGTTTATTTTTACCACGCATGCGCACCAGTTATGCACACCCCTGATTATATAACAGTATTTAAGTTGGATATAACATAGACAGTATGAGTCATAGTCAGTATCAACATTTTTAACTGTCATCTTGAGTAACACAGTTATGTTTGTATATCTCCAATCTATCTCCAATCAATCTCCAATATCTGCATATTTCTATAAAACTGTGTGACAAAGTTATGTTTCAATAGAGACAGCACATTTAGGCCACGCCCACACTGGGGAGAGAAACAATCCAACCCTCTCCATTGACTTTGTATTGCGTGAAGCTGCCTCCTTGTCTTTTCTTGCTTCTAACAAAAGACAGAACATTGCCTAAAAGCTGCTGCGTGACAGGGTGTACAGCAAACAAAAAACAGAATTGCATTTTAATAAGCTACCGAACCGTAAAAGCCAGCCTTTAAGGAGACAAAAGTGGATATAGGCAATAAAACGTGAAGCATCAGCAGGAAGAATGGGTAAATTGTGGGATCCTGACACTCAGTATGCCTACGTATGCCTCTCAGGTTCACACAGGGTGGTGAAATAATCCTTTGACATGGTTAAAAATAATGTTTTTTTTTTTTTTTTTTTTCCTGTCACTGATTACATTCCCATCCAGTGGGCGTTCTCAGAGTAGTATGACACGTTGCACTCTGTCTCAATTGCCTGTATCCACTTTTGTGTCCTTAAAGGGTTAGTTCACCCAAAAATGAAAATTAGCCCATGATTTACTCACCCTCAAGTCATCCTAGGTGTATATGACATTCTTCTTTCAGACGAATAAAATCAGAGTTATATTAAAAAAGTCCACTGACCGCCGGAAGCTATTTTACTTTATAAAGTTTTAAATATGGATATTTTTCTTACACAAACGCGGCACTTCAGAAGACCTTTATTAACCCCCAAAGCCGTGAGGAGCAGTTATATGATGGATAGATGCACTTTTATGGACTTCAAAAACGAACCAACAAGTCACTGCCATTATAAAGCTTGGATTAGCCAGGACTTTTTTAATATAACTCTGATTGTATTTGTCTGAAAGAAGAATGTCATATACACCTAGGATGACTTGAGGGTTAGTAAATCATGGGCTAATTTTCATTTTTGGGTGAACTATCCCTTTAAACGCTTGTTTTTTTGGGGTCAACAGCTTACAAAAACATAGTTCTGGGTTTTTTAGCTTGTTTGCTGTACACCCTATCACATAGCAGCTTTTAGACATTGTTTTGTTTTTTGTTATAAATCAGAAATGACAAGGAGGTAGCTTCACGCAATACAAAGTCAATGGAGAGGGTTGGATTGTTGTATTTCAGATTGACACATTTCAAATCAGTATATCAGTAAATTTTTCAGACTGTTCCAGCTAATAGACTGACTCTTCCCCTTATATTGTCAATTTCTGTACTCCAATTCAGTGCTGTAGAAATGCAAGCAATTTAAAAAAAAAAAAAAAAAAAAAAAGTCGAATCATGCATTGTGGTTGTGATCACCTAGAAGAGTCTAGTTAGATGTTATGCATGCATTTTCTACATTAACTAATTTTGTGGTCATTTTAATGTGTATTTATCCATCTTGAACTGAGCAGCTTGCAAAAGGCTATAATTA
Source organism: Coreius guichenoti (assembly GCA_039654105.1). Lineage (NCBI taxonomy): Eukaryota > Metazoa > Chordata > Actinopteri > Cypriniformes > Gobionidae > Coreius > Coreius guichenoti. Next base: position 36,157,672 of record CM077179.1, on the reverse strand, counting down.
GGGAATTCCCATGAGTGAATTATCAGCAAATCAGTGAAACAGTCAATTAACGGCCTCTGAGGTGTTCTCTTTATAGGATTGGCAAAGAAAAATCATAACGACAACATGAGCTACTGTTAGAATGCGTAATAAACCACAGATGTGTTTTTATTTTCACAGCTGTGGCCACAGGCGGAAGGGAAAAGTACCTGTGGGTGCTTATTAATGCTGAACTCTTCACCCCATCTACAAATAAAAAAAATTTACATTAGTTTTAAGTTAAGATGATTCACACCTGTTCTCAGAAAGCAGGCTCTGAAATCCCAATTCCAGATACAGGCAGTGAAAGCCACTAGTGAAAAAGCCAGACTGTCAGGAATGTGGGGCCTCTTTCAGGGCAAGAGGAAATCAAGCAGTGAAAGTTTACTTGATGATTGGTCAAATGGATCAGCTAGAGTCACAATGAAAGTCCTATGTAACAGCCCACACATTTCACAAGACTCTCTCTCTTTCCTCACCCATTTTTTGTAAGCACAGAACTAAAATAATTGATGGTCATTTCATTTTAGCAATTTTTCATTCTCTGGAATATGCAAGGCATAATAACAACTGGTTGCATAGGATTTTATAACACAATTTGTTATACACAAATATAACACAATTTTTCTTTATATAAAGTTACAAGTATGCCCAACTTTACACACATAAATACAGCACACTCAACGAAAAGCAATATACAGTAGTGGTCAAAAGTGATGTCTAGAGGGAATATTTCTTTTTAGTGACCCTACAAGTTCAATTAAACAATCAAAATATGAGAAAAATATTTTATAATTTTTTAAATATGAGTGAAGAACAAAACACTAAACTTGGTTAAAGTATTCATCTGACAAAATTATTTGGGAAAAAGGGCAAACTACAGCTACAGGTTTTATTTTGCTATGCAAAAAAAATGCATAGAAAAACAAAAATTGTGTGGAAAAACATACACTGACTATAACATAATCAGTTATTAATATTTTGTTGGTTCTCTCGTTTTTGCATGTTCATAATTTCTTAGTATGACTGTCTAAAAATGATCTCCGCACAATTTTTCCATTGCATTATCAAAAATAAAACAACTGACCAAGCACAACTAGCAATACGTTTACAAAAATCAAATTTTTTTATAATATTCAAATCGAATAGATGAAGATTTTGGCCACTACTGTATCAAATCTCAACTGCTTGATTGCTTGTAAAATAAACCAGATCTTATCTGCTTAAAGTGACTAAAAAGAATGAAGATATTAAGATATTATAAACATTAACAATGATTTTCTATAAAGCTGATTTGAAACAGTGTATAGTATGGAAACTTGTTTCCGCCACAGAATAAAACTATTTAAAGGATAATTGCCACTATTTCACAATTCTAATTTAAGAGTCCGAAATTTTTGAATGCGTTTTTTTGTATTCGTCATCCGGTGGCTCTGAATTGTCAAAAGCCCTCTCAAAATGCTTGCTACGGATGCGAAAAACGCAGAAAATCGAACCCGATCCAATTTTTTTTTTTTTATGACGGACGAAAGTTTCGGAGGCAGTGTGTAAACGTAATTGACACAACGTGAGGTTGCATTTATTTTTTGACGCGCAAAAATTTCGGACTTTAGATATAAACTCGCAATTCTGACTTTTTTTTTCTTGCAATTGCGAGTTTATATCTCACAATTCTGACTTCTTTTCTCAGAATTGTGAGATATAAGCTCGCAATTACGATTTATAAAGTCCAATTCTGAGGGGAAAAAAGCCTTTTCGCGATAGACATTGATCACAGCGGAATTGAATACCGGAAAGTGCGCGTCGAAGCAGTGTATCGACTCTTCCGGTTATGTATTTTTTCAATGTGCTATTAACACCTAGTTGAACAAACACCTCTTAAAATAAGCATCCGGAGGAGGATTTCAAAATCCGGACATTTTCAGAGACAGGAGAAGAGATAAACTGATAATTACTATGAACAGGATTTTCCAAACTTGTAGTTTTTTTAATCCAACATAAGCCGATGTTAGTGATTATTTCACCACACGGTGTCAGTGCTCGTCTAAATAGTGACCATGACGCTGAAGTGTGTGTGAGACCTGATGAATAAGATCAGAATTAACGTTTATTTATTTGTATTAAATATTTTAGTCATTATTCTGTCATTTTTCACTGACAATCATTTCACTGTATGCAATTCACACATTTATGCCAAAATTTTTAATATTCAAAGCAGTCGTGCCGTCAACGCATTACTGATTAAGATTAATTAAATGTTTACCATTGTTACATTTCTTTAAGGCAGTTACCTTGCATTCATTCATCTATTTTAATACTGCTCTCGTGAAAATTAACCATGGTTTTACTACAAATAAAAAAAAACATGGTTACTGTAGTTTAACCTTGGTATTTGTAGTAAAACTGTGGTAATACAAATGGTAACCAAGCCACAATTTTTTTTTAACAGGGTAAAACTTAGGTTAATTTTCAAAAGGGTGTTTATGAGTCAAATTCTTTTAAAAAAAATGTAAATTCAACAGGTATGAAATATGATCAGATGGGACTGGAAGTAGCGATACACTGCTTCACTTACCGGAAATAGGAAGTGTGATAAAGGTCTATTCTGACTTTATAACTCGCAATTGCGAGGTAATATCTCACAATTTTGAGAAAAGTAGTCAGAATTGCGAGATAAGTTTTTATTTTGTGGCAGAAACAAGCTTCCATAGTATTGTGAAAAGCGATATATAAATAAATTTGACATTATTATTATTATTATAATAATAATTTGTTACATTTATATAGCACTTTTCTGGGTACTCAAAGCGCTTTTACATGGAAGGAGGGAATCTCCTCAACCACCACCAATGTGCAGCATCCACTTGGATGATGCGACGGCAGCCATATTGCGCCAGAATGCCCACCACACACCAGCTTATTGGTGGAGAGGAGACAGAGTGATGAAGCCAATCAGTATATGAGGATGATTAGGAGGCCATGATGGACAGAGGCCAATGGGCAAATTTGCCCAGGATGCTGGGGTTACACCCCTACTCTTTTTCCGAAGGACATCCTAGGATTTTTAATGACCACAGAGAGTCAGGACCTCGGTTTAACGTCTCATCCGAAGGACGGTGCTCTTTGACAGTATAGTGTCCCCATCACTATACTGGGGTGTTAGGACCCACACAGACCACAGGGTTAGCACCCCCTGCTGACCTCACTACTACTGACTACTGACTTGACTATTTGAAGACTACAGCAAGTAATTTAATTTCATAAACAGAATATAAAAATCAAATATTTCATTATATTATAGCAGGTGTATTGCCAGTGTGTTTTTTGAGAGCCAGATGTGGTTTACACATTTTCTAACTCAGAGAAAAAGAGCTTTAAACAACATGAACATGGTCTTTCAGTGAGAGACTCACACTCTGATGTCACCACACCCTCACGTCACCATTTCCAGTAAAAATCCCACTTTCACTATAAATCAGATTTCATCAATAAAGCATGTAATCTGATTACATGATTTGGAAATCTTTCTGAATCTTTCCAAAGCTTTCTGGCTATGTAGACCTAACCCAAGTGAACTGAGTTCATTCGGTTCAAGACACAATAGGGTTGTGTTCTGCTGAATGTTTCATTCATTTGGCTGATATAGTAGCTCAGTGGGATGTGAGATAAAAGACATTTGTAAAGGAGGCTCTCAGCATTTTATTTTCAGAGTCAGAACTTACCCAATAGAGCGGATTTTGTACTGCATTCGATCTATATGAAGCACTTTGACTTCCTGCAAAACAGGAAGCGGGCAAGATCGTTGGAAAACAAAGACTGAGATCATAGGAAAATCAAACATCAATGAGTTACCCTTGGAACGAAGAAGATATCAGCGCTAAATTTAAAGAGCCAGTCATCCAAAAAATGGAAAAGGAGTGACTCCAAATCGTCTCCTGAAACAAAAACAAGATCATGTAACCACTTGGTTCAGTACAGCTACAGGTTTTATTTTACTATGAAAGAGAGAGAGAGAAATAAGAAAAGCATACATTGACTATGACAATCAGTTATTGATATACTGTTGGTTCTCTCTTGTTTTCATAATTTCTTTTGCATGACAGCCTGTCTAGGATTGGGTACCGTTCACATTTTAAATTAAAACCTTTTTTCGGTACTTTAGGAATGTTTACCTCAATAACTGTAAAGAAACAGTAAAGAAAGTCATTTCTAGAAGTGTTATTGACATTATGCCAGAGCTGCCTTGGTCGCTGTCTGCCATTGTCCGTGATGTTTGTTTACTGTAATATTTACCAGTAAATATTAGGCTACTAGCTACTTAATTGAATTCATAAAAACAACCTTTTTTATTATTATTTTTTTTTTTTTTTTAAATAAATTTAATTAAATTATAAATAATAAAAATAAATTTATATTTTTATTCAGCAAAGGCACATTAATATGATTAAAGTGACAGTAAAGACATGTATAATGTTACAAAAGATTCTATTTTAAATAAACACTGTTCTTTTGAAATATATATTCATCAAAGAATTCTGAAAAATAAGTATCACGATTTTCACAATAACATTAAGCAGCAAAAATTGTTTAATGACACTGATAATAATAAGCTCCATTGTTAATAATAGAGAATTGATAATAATTGAGCAGCAAATCTGCATATTAGAATGATTTCTGATGCCTTTCTGTTGCTCAGATAGGTCATGGGTTTGATTCTAGGGAATGAACTGATCTAATGTGTATCTTGAATGCAATGTAAGTCACTTTGGATAAAAGCATCTGCCAAATGCATTAATGTAAATGTCTTGAAGGATCATGTGACACTGAAGACTGGAGTAATAATGCTGAAAATTCAGCTTTGATCACAGGAATGAATTACACTTTAAAATATACTCAAATAGAAAACATTATTATTATTTTAAATTGTAATAATATTTCACAATATTACAGTTTTACTGTATTTTTGATCAAACAAATGCAGCCTTGAATGAGCATAAGAGACTTTTTTCAGAAACATTAAATAATCTTAAGTATTTATTTAGTGGTGAAAAGCACCACCACCAAACAAAGTCTTCCTTCACTGAGAGAGAAAAAAAGAGAAAAAAGAAGGAAAAAAAAAAAAAAAAAAAAATCACCATTGTTGTAACTCTCAAATCTCCCTTGTGGTTTTCAATCAGTCACAAAAACCAATGGCATTTGGAGTAAATCCCATTTACACAAGCTCAAATGTGATTTGAGATAATACAGGTTTAGTTTTCCATTATTTGTGTTATTCATTTAAGGTTTACTATAGCAGAATCTTGTAATTTCAGGTGTTCTGAAAAGAAAAGGTTGAATATTGTGTCCCACCTTCTGATTCTACTTCTAGAGTGTCAGTGGGTTCCACCGTTTCTGTATCCGTCATGTAGCCAAACATTCCCATTGCACACTGCTCAAAGGCCTCTTCCAGAGAATCGCCCCATGAATGAATCCTACAGTAAAAGTAGTTCATAGAGTGAATACACATGGGAATGTCACTAAGAAAAATATTTAAGGGTGGGTTGTTTTTAAATCTTGCTGCAAACTTACAGCACTGAGCCAATGTTGAACAACCCATCACATTATTAGTGATGCAGAAATGACGCACTTTCCCTTTAAAGCCACTATGTTTTCCTTCCGATGTTTACCATTAGTGGAGCTTCTGACATTTCCAGCTCTCTTTACAATATTTAATTAAAGTAACAGTACACAGGCAAATACTTACTGGACATCTGCAGTATGATCAAGATCTAAAAAAAAAAGAAGATCAAATATTGCTTTGATGATGACATGACTTTGATTCACACTCAGAAAAAAAAATATATATATATAAAAAATAAAGGTTCCAAAATGGGGTTTTTCACAGCGATGTCATAGAAGAACCATTTAATAAAACATTCCATGTTTTTCTTATTGTAAAAAACAGTTGAATACTCTAAAGAACCTTTTTTTCCACAATCCGTATAGGTTCTTCATGGAACCATAAATGCCACTAAAGAACCTTGATTTTTAAGAGTGTATATAAATATAAATATGTGATTAAACTAACAATTTACAAACATTGAGCAATCACAGAATTGCAATATTTTACTTCCAACATTCTCTCTTATTTTAATAAGAGCTGAAAACACAAAAGAAGATATTTTGAAGAATACGGGTAACCAAACAGTTGATGGGCCCCAATGACTTCCATAGTATGGGGAGGAAAAAAAAAAATACTATGAAAGTCCATGGGGCCCATCGACTGTTTGATTACCGGCCATCTTCAATATATCTTCTTTTGTGTTCAGCAGAAGAAAGAAATCATACAGGTTTGGAACGTCATGATTGACAGCTGAGATTGACAGTTTCTCTGAGTTAAGTAGCCAGTACTTTGGCACCAACGGACTGAAGATTGGAGCTTTAGCTTTAATTTCTATATTTCCATAACTGTTTATTTCACACCGACATAATTAATTGTTCTGCATCTGCGAAAGTGTGGGCGGGCAGCGCCATATTCGGACGTTGGTGGCTTCACTTTTCTTCAGTGGAAGGTAGTGAAGACGCGTCGTCCATATTTTTTACGGTCTATGGTATGAAGCAACTGCTTTGGTAGTACATGCACAGAACACAGATTATATAGACCCTGTTTAGATTATATATAGATTATATAGAGTTATTATTTGTAAATTAAGTTTAATAGATTATACTTTTCGAGGACAAAACTTTCATTATAGGTTACATGTTTGGGCAGTTTTCGTTGCGTTACACCGTTTTGACCTACAGGTGTCGCTGTGTTTCGAGCGCATTTTGCGAAGCAATTGAGTTTCTTTTTTTCCCTCTATCGCTACTTCACATGCGTTTACCATTACTAATCTTAAAATGAGGCGTATATAAAAATGTTATAATATGTTTTATAATTTGCTATAAGTACGTACATTGTGCGTGGTGACGTAAACCCCTTTACGAGTCAAGTCACATGACCTAATTCATTTTCATGAACCGTCACAATACATTTGCCTGTTAATAGTGCGTTTCTGTAAAGTTCCCGTCACGTAACGTCCATACATTTACTTATATGTGACTCTTGTGTATGATTGACATCCGTTTCAGGACATATACATTACGTTTAAGTGCGTTTTGTTTGTGTTCGTCACTGGATCTACATGACGCAAGCGGAATACACAGTGAATTTGATTCTACTTACACTCATATTTCCTGGTGATTGGAGGGTATTTTAACTTTGTTGCTTCTTGCGCTTCCGTGAGATCAAGTTCGCGTTCATTCATGGTTCTGCTCTGTGATTTTAGTGATTTTATTCCTCTGTAGGGGTTATTTCCGTGAAAACATGCTAGACGTGTGAAGACAGAAACAGTGAGCTATGTAGTGCACAAGAGTCCATTGGCTCATTCATTCATTTTCAAAATAAAAGTCCCACTAGTACTTAAAAACTTAATACATATTTGCAACTGTCTTATAAGTGTCATCACTTTTTTAAATGTATAATGTTTCATGTTACAGTCATATGCAAGGCTGTGGTAATGATAATCGTTGGTAATGATTTACTTCAGCTGTAAATCCAGCAGTGAAGCACCTCTTAATATGCAAACTTTATACCCAACCAGCTATAAACCAGCTATAAATGTAATGTAAATTCCTATTAAATTGTAATGTAAATAGGAATGTAAATTGGAGATGGACACTTTCAAAGTTTTCGGGAGTTGGCCAGAGAGAAAACAAGTATGAAATGAGAGATGAAAAAGACGCACACCACAAGGCAGAGCGTATTCCCGTGTTTAATTAAATGGATAGATGCAGCACACTCTCCACATTTAGGAGGATGAGTGGGGAAAAGTACACAAATGAGCAGTCTACTTCGTCACAAAAGTAAAATAAAATTCAGCTGCAAGCAGCAATTATTGGGGCCAAGCACAAAGAACACAACAAGTCATGCCAACATGGCTGAGAGCATCAGACCAAGTGCAACAACGAGCAAGAAAAGACATTTTAAGATGATTTTAGGCAAGATGGCTGAAAAATCATAAATATAGTCACTGGTAAAATTAAGATTATTTAATGGTTTATCACTTTCAACCAATAGGTGGCGCTGTGACCAAATTGATGTGGTGTGGTCAGAGTGAGATGACAATGACACATGCAAAGTTTGGTGTCAATTTGCCAAAGCATTGTAGAGATACAGCCTCAAGAGTCATTTTGGCATCATGCCTCAAATTTGTTGCTGTGGTATACGAAAACCGTTTCGTCTATCAACACGAAATCCGTATTTTTTTGTCGGCACAGTCTGAAGATGATAGGATTCAATTTTGGTAAAAATCGGACAAATGGTCAAGGAGAAGTTCGGAAAAGTATTTTTTGAAAGAAAATCAAAATGGCGGACAGGAAGTTTGGCCGACTACGGCAAAATTGGTAACTATGTTCTCGGCATGACCCAAGGAATCTATTAAGACCAGTTTCATTACAATAGGTTAATTAAATCAGAAGTTATTAGCATTTTTGGAAGTTTTGTTATAATTTTTGACCACAAAGAGGCCCCAAAACTTTTTGAGTACTGTCAGGGCATGGTGCCGAAGACACATACCAAGTTTCGTAATGATAAGCCAATGCGTTCGTAAAATATAGCATTTTACGACAAAATTCAAAATGGCTGATATGGGCATCGATCGACTTGGCATGCTGCACCGAATCTAAAGAGTTTTGTGATTTTTGGGCAAACTGTTCAGAAGTTATAAACAAAAAGAGCCATTTTTCATATCTCTTGACCACTAGGTGGCACTGCACCGAAACTGTGCAAGCAGCCTCAGGTCATGGTTGTCATAACACACTAAAGCACTGCGGAGATATAGCCTCACGTTCATTTTCACATCCACTGTCTGATTCGTTTGCAGGTTATTCGAGAACGATTTGATGAATCAGCTTGAATTCCATAACTTTTTGTCGGCATGGTCTGAAGATGATCTGGTTAAATTTTCGTGAAATTCGGAGAAACAGCCTAGGACGAGTTCGAAAAAGTTGTTTTTTTGGAAAAGTCAAAAAATTTAAAAAATTTAATGACGGAAATTGACAATCAATCGAATCGTCTTGAGAATCAAGACCATTCCTGCGGTGGGAACGCGGCTAAAGTGACTTACAAAGGCACCACAACCTCCAACAATAAATAAATTCAATAAATATGTTTAATTTTTACAATTCATTATACTTAAAATTATTTTATGAATACTGATAGTCTTCCACCTTTTTGCTTTATTGAAAACAACAACACACAGAGTGTTGCAATAATTGTAGTGTCAGGGAACACAGTTTGACCCCAGAAAGAGAGACCAAGGGCCCTATCATACACCCGGCGCAATGCGACGCCAGGCGCGACACAAGTGTTTTTTGCTAGTTGTAGCCCAACGCAGTTATCATTTTCACGTCCAGCACCACGTTGTTTAAATATCAAATGCACTCGCGCCCATCTGTTCGCCCATGGGTGTGCTGGTCTGAAAACGAGGTGTGTTCAGGGGCATTGTTGGCGTGTTGCTATTTTGAGGAACTGAAAACGACTGCGCCATTGACCAACAAAAACCTGGTCTAAAGTCAATAGCGCAGTATTTTTTGTGTTATTTAAAGGGCGCATTAGTAATATACACTCTGATTATTACACACACAGGGACGCGCAGCAGAACACAAACATTTTTAAATAATAAAAAATAAAAGGATTCCTCTCTGGAGAAGCGTTCAGTCTTTCCGCTCGCAAATTCCACCATGTAAATAGCGAATACGCCATGGTGCAAGCGCAACTGGCTTTTAAAGGGAATAGGAGATGAGACTCTGATTGGTTTATTGCACGTTACGCCCAAAACACACCCATTACTCATTAGGAGACTAGATACAACCTGTTTAGACCATGCGCCTCGCTCGCCAACCTTTTTTCTGTCGTTAAACTAGCAAAAGTGGATTCGGACACGACTAAATTAGTTGAAAAAGTTTACTTTGGCTACTTTATATATGTGACACACTAAAATCTCGAGTCATAAATCCCAGATGAACCTAGACACAGCAGCAGGTTTATTTAATCCGAACAAAGGATAAAATCCAAGAAGAAGAGGATAAGATGCAAACAGTAACAAAACAGCAAGCACATTGGCATAGACAATAATCGACAACTGAAGACTAACTTAAGAGGGCTTAAATACACGAGTGATAAGATAGTTGCCAACTAAACGGGACACAGGTGGATGTTAATTAGGTACTGTGGAAGCAAACTAGTGACTGTAACAAAGGAAAAAGGAACTAGTGCTGTGTCACAATTTGCCTACTTATACTACGCCCTAAAAGTATGTACTCTTTTTGTAAAGAAAAAGTATTTGAGTGTGTAGCAAAAGAGTACACAAGCTTTTCGCATCCTGTCACCGTAAACTGACCTGTCAATCATCTTGTCACAGTTAAAATCCTCCACATTTCATTTCATTTCATTTCCTACTTTACTGGAGAGAAATAGCACGTTGATCTGCAGTCACGGGTCTTTCATGCGGAGATTGTCCTCATATTAATGCATAATGATGCATTTAAAAAAGTTAAAAGTCTACATTGTTATTGCAGATGAAATTTAACATGGATAACATTAAATAAATATTTTTTATCAGGTAAAACTGATTATTAGTCCCTCAAACCTTTATCTAAACCTCTCACCGTCGGTCGCGCAAATCCGCCATGTTTTGTAGTTTTTTTTAAACACTTTTTACTTGTGTTTGTAGTTCTGAGCCGAATCCTCCTCTAAAGCACAATGTGTTGTGGGCAATATTAGCCTTTATAGTGTGCACAGATCCACACCTCGAAAATCTACTTGAAATAGTAGACCATCCGGGGACTTTTGGCATATTCTTTTCAACATACTATGCTTTGGGAGACACTTATTCTAATCTCACATACTATTTAGGATAGATAGTGTGGACATTAGGACGCAGGGTAGGACAAAGGACAACACACCAACTAGGGGCGGTTTACACAACACCATTTTCAAATAAAAAGGGAAAACAAACACAATTGAACTCCCACGAGGGGGGAAAAAACCAAACCAGAAATACCAGAAATAAGGGTAATGAATCAGGCAGGAGATGAGGGAAAACAGGTGGGGCCAATTAAACAATAACCAGATAACAAGATGGCCGGGGTGACAAGAGACCAGAGACATGACATAATACCAAAACATGACAAACACACCACATGTGCTACACAGGACATTACCCCTTCCCTACGGAGCGGCTACCGGATGCTCCATCTGGAAACAAGCAAAACACTCCAGGAGAACATTGAGAAACAAACAGAATAGGTGGAACCGGCCGGAACGTCCTAGAAAGGATCAGGGAAGGACGGAAGGGGCAGACCAGGGCGGGACGGGAGGGGCAGACCAGGGCGGGACACAAAGTTCAGGAGATCCGGCCGATGCACACCGTTCAGGGGGCCAAGGTGGCAACCTCGATTCCAGAGGCCAGGGCGGCGCACACAGTTCAGGAGGCCAGGGCGGTGCACACAGTTCAGGGGGCCAGGGCGGCGCACACAGTTCAGGGGGCCAGGGCGGCGCACACAGTTCAGGAAGCGGAGTCCTCTCTGGACTCGAAACAGGAAGCGGAGTCCTCTCTGGAGTCCTAATGGGAAGCGGAGTTCTCTCTGGACTTGAAACGGGAAGCGGAGTCCTCTCTGGACTCTGATCGCGGGCTGGAGCCTTCTCGGGACTCTGGTCGCGGGCTGGAGCCCTCTCTGGACGCTGATCAGTGACTGGAGCCATCTCTGAACGCTGGTCAGTGGCAGGAGCCATCTCTGGATGCTGGTCAGGGCCTCGAGCCATCTCTGGACGCTGGTCAGTGGCAGGAGCCATCTCTGGATGCTGGTCAGGGGCTGGAGCCATCTCTGGATGCTGGTCAGGGGCTGGAGCCGTCCTTGGACGCTGATCAGGAGCTGGAGCCATCTCTGGACGCTGGTCAGGAGCTAGCCACGGCAAGGCAATACATTTGGGCGGCTCTGGACACTCCTCCGAGACGACCGCGGGCTGCTCCATAACAACCCCCGAATATCTGGAGGAAGCCCCGTGCTCCTCCTAAGCACGTAGGACTGCCACCACATAAAACCCCAGCACAGCCCTCCTGGCCATGTCAGGACTCGGGATCACCAGACCTGGAACCACCGGACTCGGGACCACCGGACCTGGGACCACCAGACCCGGGACCACGGTACTTGGGACCACCGGACCTGGGACCACGGTACTTGGGCCCACCAGACTTGGGATCACCGGACTCAGGACAGAGGAAGCCTTTCTTCTCCTCCTCCGTCTCAGGACCACCGGACTCGGGTGCGTGACTGGGGACCTCCTTCTCCGTCCCCGGGTCATCGGAGGGCTGGGGCCTCCACTGACTGTAGATGGAAGAAGGGAACAGTCAGTGGGCTGGGATGCTGCTGGTCGAAGATGTTCAGACTCTTTAAGATGGTACACAAAATCCCAGAATCCCAGATTCCCCAGCCTCTCCATCTCCCCCGGGCTGAGTGGCATGTCCATACAGAGATTAAAAACTTCCTTGCTCTCTGCCTCACTGTGGACCATATGATCAACCTCAACGAAGAACTGGCAAGTGAAATCCCTCACGTCAGCCCCCTGCTGACGGACGTATCTAGAGTTTACATATCTCATAATCTGCAGACGAGTGAAGGGTTCCATGGGAGGAGACAGAGAAAGAAAAACAACCATCTCCTGCTGAGTCCTTTGTTGGCTGGATCGTTATGTCAGGAACAGGTAAGCATAAAGAGAGCGAGGACTCAATTGCAGGAAGGTGAAGGTGATTTATTAACAATAAAATAAAACAAACACAATTGAACTCCCACGAGGGGGGAAAAACCAAACGAGAAATACCAGAAACACTGGGAGCAGGATATGTAGCACGACAGGGAACAGACAACATAAGGCAACGATCCAGCACAGGACTGCAAACACAAGGAGACTATAAGGGTAATGAATCAGGCAGGAGATGAGGGAAAACAGGAGGGGCCAATTAAACAATAACCAGATAACAAGATGGGCGGGGTGACAAGAGACATGACATAATACCAAAACATGACAAACACACCACATGTGCTACACAGGACCAGACAGACGTGACACTGCTTTGATACAATCGGCATTGTAAACAGCGCTATATAAATAAAGGTGACTTGACTTGACTAAAACAGAATTTTTTTCTAAACTACTCTAAAAAAAAGATAATCCAAAACGAATGCTTAAGAGCAAACATGTTGAAGTGAAGACTAACATTTTATTATTTAATATTCAATAAATATTCATAATCAGTTGTATTATGTATTTTGTGAAGTTTGAAGTGCATGAGCTAGAGTGTGCATTAAAACGTGTGTGAGGATTACATGTCAGAGACATAAAGATGAGTTATTTTAACTACATAGGAATGTATGCAATGTAGCATATGTTCTCCAATGACAGGCTATGGGAAATGTTCACTGAAGTATTCTCTATAAGGAAGGAGGACTGTGTTAGCATGATGTATACATCTATTTTAAACATAACATAAGTTCCTTTGGTCAGCATATAAACACCCAAACTTTGTGAAAGCTGGGCATGAAGACATCATCTCTCCAGTAAATTGTATTTCTCTCCATGTCTTGACAATTAATAATAAATTAGATATCTCTTGGCAAAATAACTGATGTTTGGTCCCATGTGTGATGGAAAGTCTTTTTTGTCATGCATAAGTGAAATGGCAAGGTGAGGTGAAACTAGAAGGGTGAAATAGTTGCACCCTCCCCGCTAGTTATCTGTGATAAACAACATATTTGGTGCTTAGCCTTGAACAGTTTCTTTGCAGCCATTTTTGTTGCCACAGCTGCAGATAACTGAATACCACATAAGTATTTGTTTTATCTTATTAACAGGAAGCCCTCACACATTGACTGAGGGGGATGTGAGGCCTATAAATGTTTGAGTGTGACTTCCATCTTTGAGCTTAATTTCAAGTCAAGTCATTTGGGGTCACGAACAGGATCCGCATCTTCAGGCATTTGTCTCAATCAATCAGGTAAGACTTTTTCTTAAATAGCTGTAAGTCTACCTGATAATAAACAGTGATGAGACATTGACTGAAACTGCTGTAAAGAACTGTATTATCATATAATACCAGTTGTATTGCCAATGAATATATGTCAGGCATTGTTAAATTTAAGTAATTTAATTTGATTTGGCTTATTTATCAGCCAGTGGACCTCCAAAAATATTTGAACTATGCTGGGGCAACATCACGACTATGAAAAAAATGATATGCTTGAGCATTCTGTCCTTTTTAGGGTCACATCTTTATGTTTTTGGTTTGTTTACATGTCTTTGATCTGTGTATCATTCGAACCGCACCAGAGTTCGTTTGGAAGCGGAGCAAGACCCATCTTTTCAGCGGTCTTGGTCCACTTGTTTGGTGCGCACCAGGGTTTGGATGGCAGTGTTCACACTTATTCAAATGAACCGCACTAACAGAGCAATCGCACCAGGGTTCGTTTTAACCAAACATGCCAAGTGTGAACACACCCTTAGGGCAAACCGAGACCCCTGAAAAGATGACTTCCAAACGAACTGGTGCGGTTCTAATTAAATATGAGCGCAACACGGACCAAAGACATGTAAACGAACCAAAAACGGGACATTAATCACAAGAATGCTCAAGCATGCCTGTTTTTTCTCGTCCTGGTCGTGATGTTGCCCATCACAGTTCGGTACAGGCGTCAGAACCGCGTCTCCTCGCAGCAGATCTTCGTTTGTGTGTGTGACGGAGGGACATTACATTTTACGCATTTTATAAACTCTTCACAAGTTCTCAGCTGGTCAAAATACCATCATATGTACAAACCCGATTCCAAAAAAGTTGGGACACTGTACAAATTGTGAATAAAAAAGGAATGAAATAATTTACAGATCTCATAAACTTATATTTTATTCACAATATAATATAGATAACATATCAAATGTTGAAAGTGAGACATTTTGAAATGTCATGCCAAATATTGGCTCATTTTGGATTTCATGAGAGCTACACATTCCAAAAAAGTTGGGACAGGTAGCAATAAGAGGCCGGAAAAGTTAAATGTACATATAAGGAACAGCTGGAGGACCAATTTGCAACTTATTAGGTCAATTGGCAACATGATTGGGTATAAAAAGAGCCTCTCAGAGTGGCAGTGTCTCTCAGAAGTCAAGATGGGCAGAGGATCACCAATTCCCCCAATGCTGCGGCGAAAAATAGTGGAGCAATATCAGAAAGGAGTTTCTCAGAGAAAAATTGCAAAGAGTTTGAAGTTATCATCATCTACAGTGCATAATATCATCCAAAGATTCAGAGAATCTGGAACAATCTCTGTGCGTAAGGGTCAAGGCCGGAAAATCATACTGGATGCCCGTGATCTTCAGGCCCTTAGACGGCACTGCATCACATACAGGAATGCTACTGTAATGGAAATCACAACATGGGCTCAGGAATACTTCCAGAAAACATTGTCGGTGAACACAATCCACCGTGCCATTCGCCGTTGCCGGCTAAAACTCTATAGGTCAAAAAAGAAGCCATATCTAAACTTGATCCAGAAGCGCAGGTGTTTTCTCTGGGCCAAGGCTCATTTAAAATGAACTGTGGCAAAGTGGAAAACTGTTCTGTGGTCAGACGAATCAAAATTTGAAGTTCTTTTTGGAAAACTGGGACGCCATGTCATCCGGACTAAAGAGGACAAGGACAACCCAAGTTGTCATCAGCGCTCAGTTCAGAAGCCTGCATCTCTGATGGTATGGGGTTGCATGAGTGCGTGTGGCATGGGCAGCTTACACATCTGGAAAGGCACCATCAATGCTGAAAGGTATATCCAAGTTCTAGAACAACATATGCTCCCATCCAGACGTCGTCTCTTTCAGGGAAGACCTTGCATTTTCCAACATGACGATGCCAGACCACATACTGCATCAATTACAATATCATGGCTGCGTAGAAGAAGGATCCGGGTACTGAAATGGCCAGCCTGCAGTCCAGATCTTTCACCCATAGAAAACATTTGGCGCATCATAAAGAGGAAGATGCGACAAAGAAGACCTAAGACAGTTGAGCAACTAGAAGCCTGTATTAGACAAGAATGGGACAACATTCATATTCCTAAACTTGAGCAACTTGTCTCCTCAGTCCCCAGACGTTTGCAGACTGTTATAAAAAGAAGAGGGGATGCCACACAGTGGTAAACATGGCCTTGTCCCAACTTTTTTGAGATGTGTTGATGCCATGAAATTTAAAATCAACTTATTTTTCCCTTAAAATTATAAATTTTCTCAATTTAAACATTTGATATGTCATCTATGTTGTATTCTGAATAAAATATAGAAATTTGAAACTTCCACATCATTGCATTCTGTTTTTATTCACAATTTGTACAGTGTCCCAACTTTTTTGGAATCGGGTTTGTAGCTACGAACATACAATGAGCACATTTATCCCAGCAGACAGCATTGTTTAAAGGATGTTCGGTAAGTTCCATCATGAAATATATGTAATAAAATACGACCAATATGGTTGTGAACATATCCCTATGCTTTTAGGTTCGGTGTTAAAATGCCAATGTGAACACTAAGCGGACCAGCACTAAATGTTTTTTTGTTGTTGTTGGTCTGGACCAAATGAACCAAGTGAACCGAACTACAAGTGTGAACACACCCTAAGTCAAATATTGGGAGAATATAAGATGAAGTGTGAAACAAGCGATACTTAATCATGACTGTGACACGATTTAATATGGTGAGTCTGTGCTGAGTAGTGTGGAATAAAAACTGTAAAATATTTAAACACGCCAATGATTGGTACACACAGAGAAAAAGGGTGTCAAAATTGTACCTTTAGGGGTACAACAGCTTGTCGCTGGGGCAGTACCCTTAAAAGGACATCTTTGTACCTTTTTTACTCATAAAAGGTGAATATTAGTACCTTAGAGAACAAATACGTACCTTAAGGTTCTACTATGAACCTTTTTGTGGTAAAAAAGTACAAAGAGGTCCTTTTAAGGGTAGTCCCTTAAACTGCCCCAGTGACAAGCTGTTGTACCCCTAAAGGTACAATTTTGACACCCCTCTATGTGTAGGAAAAATGTGAAAAAAGTATAAAAGGTGCTGTTTTTGAATCTAGTTAGGATTGCATGCATTCTGATTTTGTTTAAAGCGGTTCAGTATAAGAGGAAACTGATCTGAGTTTACAACAACATGTTTTTACACCTTGTAAGGATAATGTAAGTTCCTCAGGTTGGCATATAAAAGCCCAAGCTTTGAGTTTGGACTCATGAAGACATGATCTCTCCAGTAAATCGTCTTTCTCTCCTATGTCTTTACAATTAATAATAAATTAGATATCTCTTGGCAAAATAACTGGTGTTCGGGTCCTGTGATTCAACAACGGTGAAGTCTGCATGAAGATTAGCGGATGGGCTGTCGATTAATTAAATGATAAGCCGTTTCTCCACAAAAGCAGTTTATTCAGTGTAGTAAAGCCTCTCCTCCATTGACATCCATTAAAAAAAAACGGCATCTGGTCTCTTTCCCTGCGTTCCCAGCATTACATTACGCTTTTTTTTGCCAACCTTGCAGGCTTGCCTTCAAGTGACTTTGGTATTACGTTCAGTCTATAGGTGCGTGGTGCTTCTTTACAAAGTGACATTGCCAACTACTGGCCTGGCATGTATAATACAGCATTTTCAGTCGTTTTCACAGATCCATGTGATCATTTTGACAACGTTGTCGTCTTTACACAAAAAACGCAAAGGAAAAACTTTTCCATTTTTAGTACATTGTTGTCGTGTAAACGTACCCTAAAAGACCATGAACACAAAACTGAAACTCGGGCTGAACGTTACAGTCTCACAAATGAATAATAAATGAAAATAAATGAATATGTGAGTGCTTTAACTTTATTGTTGAGACAGTATTTAACTTCCAGACCTCTTTCCACTCAGTCTGATTATACATTCCAATATGATTTGTTTTAATAATAAAAAAAGTTGTTAAATGTTTTATCTAAAAGTTTCTACACCATTAACTCTTATTTGTATTGTATATTGAAGAGATAAACTCAGTATATCACCTGGTAAGAGTTGAATAAGGCCACCAATGGCATCATATAGCCTACTTTTGCAAATTCTTTTGCAGTTTATAAAAACAAGACTTTTATCAGAACCTCGTTTACATCAAAATTACATCTCAAAAAAATTCCGAAAAGTCAGGGATGACAGGGTTGTCTTTACAGCACAAATAGTTCTTTATCCATTTATTAAATGTTTACACTCCACACTTCTCACAAACTATTGAAGGGTGCGTTTTCTGAAATCCAATGCCGCTTCAATATACCTATATATATATCCTAATTAAATTTATAATCAAAGCCTTAATCAATATTTATCCTTCTATATTATTATAATGATTTTTAATGATTCTTTCCAGTTATGATATTACTTAATCAATAGAACCACTGATTGTTTATTTGTTTCTTCATATATGTTTTCTAAAGTTTGTATTTGGTCTCTGAGGAGTGACTGAGGGTCTGGCCCATGTCAGGAGTGCAGTAACAGTGCTTACTCACTTAGCCCGGCTTCCAGAGGTGAAATATGGATTTGTCTTTCATTTTATATTATATTTCATTTATTTTATATTATTTCCTGAAACACTAAAGAATTATGGTGAATATTGTCTGTACCTCTTACCGAGAGAAAGCACGTTATCAGTATGTTTTGGGAAACGTTCTGGTCAGAACTGAAGCTCAACCAACTCCAACCTTGAAGAAACTGTGTATCTGTGTATGTGCGTAGTATTCTGTGTTACAGATCAGTATTGAAGGTGTACAACGGGCATCCTAGTTCTGGACAAGCTGGCGCCTGCTCCATACCTGGAAGGTCACTACGTGCCTAATTCCGGGGTGGAAGCGTCAACAAGCGATCTATGGACACGTGCATCTGATTAACTGACCATGTGTGGAAATTTACCATGACTATCTATTTTCTCTCAGCCAATCAGAATCATTCCACCTGCAGTAATGACGTGGCTAGAACTGAAAAGAGTATAACTGTTGAGAAATTGTATGTACGAAAAACTGGTAGAGGGAGAGCGCGGCCTACGAACTCCTTGAGAGACTTGAAGCTGGCTTCTGCTGATGAAACTGCAAACTATTCTTCAGTAAATTTTTCTTTAATTAATTGCACTCCTGACTCTTGGTCTTCGTTCTTCACAACTGGTCTTGGGTCCTAAACTGTTATTCCCCTAACACTATGAACACAAACGAGCGATACAAAATTGCCCCAAAGCTGTCATAGTAATAACACATGGCCAAACAGATTAAATGACCAAAACTAACTGTTGTATAGCTAAATGGTGTTATTCTGACAAGTATAAACAAAGTACAACAACAAAAAGCCAAGGTCCCTGGCAAATGAATGTGATATTCCTCCTAATAGCAGAAGGGGGCAGTACTGTGTATCTTTAGGCATGCTGTCCAACAGTGAAATGAAGAAGAAGCAGCAGCATGCACAAGAAAGTTGTAAATGGACTCAAGAGTATTCTACTCATTGGAACCATGATAAATATTGCTGATTTGTAAGTAAGTGCTTTGTTATTAAGATTTAAAATCGTTTACTAGCAGGTTTCTGACTGAGTCTAACTTTTGTGAGTGACAAACAACGACAAACACATTTTAAACACGTAGGGTCTCTCTCTCTCTCTGAGTATGGGTAGCTGACAAATAAGCAGTAAAAAATGCTTTTTTTTTTGTAAAACACCACTTTTGAAGAAAAAAAAAATGCATATTGTTATGTAGTGTAAAGTGAAGTCTGATGTTTGAGAAAATATAAGGGGTCACTAACTGTGTCAATTCTTTTTAATTTTTTTTTTTACTGCAATGTGTCCTATGGTGTGACATAAAAAGAATTAAGAATTTAGGGGTGTCGAACCAAAGGACAGAAATTAACACTTTTATAGTGGTTCCAAAAAAGTTTTTAAAATATTTGAACAATTCTGAGACAAAATCTTACCATGTGCACGTCATGGGCTTCACAGTAATGACCTCAAATGGGGTCCTTGTCCTTCAACTAATTAAACTTGTCAGCAGAATTGAGGTTTGCAATTTTTATAGGTTAACAGGTCCTGGATTTTAAATGATGACAATACTAATTATATTCATTTTTATCTTGTGTGACAGTGAAAATACCATGTCATGTCAACAACCCAAATATTCCATGTTGTCTCTTTGTCACTCAACAAAATCAAGCAATTGTCATGTAAATGCTACAAGAGCTGTTTTTCAATTCCTTTAATTGTTGATTATTAATGAAAAATTGAACATCTTTTGAGTCTTTTGTCTCAATGAAGGCTCATGCATAACAAAGTTTTCCTTTCCTCAGTTTATTTAAAGTAGTCGTGTGATCTCTTAGCCAAAAACTCCCTTGCTGAACATACACACACAAACTTTATATTCTTACATCTTAAAACAAGTTCTCTCATTGGTTCACTGACTTCCACCTGTTGACAACCTGTTAGTTCCTAATAACTTCCTTCTACACTCATGCTCAATTCCTCTTTCTTTCTTTCCTCTTTCTGTTTTTTCTAATGCAACAACCTGCATACTTTAAAAGTACACTAACTTTTTTACATCATCAGTCCTTCTTCCAAAATGTGTTTTTGTCTTTCACTAAATCACTATGGTAAGCCTATTATTAGGGCTGCCCTCGATTAAAGATTTTTCTAGTCGCATGTGTATATTAATAAGCCAAATCATAAAAATGAGCCTTTAACTGCCTATAGCCTAATCAGCACTCAAACGCACACATAAAGCTTGCCGCAGTGCAAAAAACTACTCTTAATGTAAGACCAAAAATGACGGAGTATTTTAAGTTAAATGCAAGTGAACGCCTGCATGTCATGCAGTAAGCGTGCTAATACTTCAGCTTCCACACTCCGCACAAACACTTGGATATGCTCCTAATAACAGGCTAGCGCACATTAATCTAGGTTAACGTGAGAGTGAATGGCCATGTAAACCAGGATAGCATCCTCTGCAACGTATTTTTTTTCCCTCAACACTCAAACCCCTAAAAGTGAAATACTTGATGGTGATTGGCTGTTTTTTTTTAACCAATGGAGGCAAAAGTCTTCGGCTGTGGATTTGCCTCCCCCTCCCCTTTCTCTATTGTAGAAGAAATTGTATTAATATGTAATGCTTTATTAATATATTATGCTTATGGAACATTGTGTTATGTTTGAATATTTTGTATTACTTAGAATTGCTTAGAGAGACAGAAACTGGGAAAAACAGGATGTAGTTTAGCCTAAAGAAATCAAGCAAGACGATCTGCACGAGGACTACATGTGGAGTCATGCTTCTCTGTTTAACATAACAAAGAACAGTAATTGATCTTTAAGATGCATGTTAAAGAAAAGACCACACTCAATGTATAGAAAGTGGTAAAGATGTTCCTAATATGTTAAGGAAAACTACAGTTGGACAGAGGCTTCAGCCCTGAATGGTAGAGAGATATAAATGTGGGAGGGAGCCAGACCCATAGTCTCACTTTTAGCTATGTCTTTTAGCTATTATATTATTTTGAAGGCCAAAACATGAATTTCAAGTCAGCTGTCACTTTACTTTTGCACGAGGCCCTGTGCGGTCACACACTTGGCACGGCCCTTACGACGGTTCTGGAGGTTCCCTTCCTTGTCACACTCTGCAGCAACTCTGAATGTCTGTATAACTGCTGACCTTTTCATTCAAGAAAATAAACCTCATCAAAGACAATTTGTATACACTCACCTAAAGGATTATTAGGAACACCATACTAATACTGTGTTTGACCCCCTTTCGCCTTCAGAACTGCCTTAATTCTACGTGGCATTGATTCAACAAGGTGCTGAAAGCATTCTTTAGAAATGTTGGCCCATATTGATAGGATAGCATCTTGCAGTTGATGGAGATTTGTGGGATGCACATCCAGGGCACGAAGCTCCCGTTCCACCACATCCCAAAGATGCTCTATTGGGTTGAGATCTGGTGACTGTGGGGGCCATTTTAGTACAGTGAACTCATTGTCATGTTCAAGAAACCAATTTGAAATGATTCGAGCTTTGTGACATGGTGCATTATCCTGCTGGAAGTAGCCATCAGAGGATGGGTACATGGTGGTCATAAAGGGATGGACATGGTCAGAAACAATGCTCAGGTAGGCCGTGGCATTTAAACGATGCCCAATTGGCACTAAGGGGCCTAAAGTGTGCCAAGAAAACATCCCCCACACCATTACACCACCACCACCAGCCTGCACAGTGGTAACAAGGTATGATGGATCAATGTTCTCATTCTGTTTACGCCAAATTCTGACTCTACCATCTGAATGTCTCAACAGAAATCGAGACTCATCAGACCAGGCAACATTTTTCCAGTCTTCAACTGTCCAATTTTGGTGAGCTCGTGCAAATTGTAGCCTCTTTTTCCTATTTGTAGTGGAGATGAGTGGTACCCGGTGGGGTCTTCTGCTGTTGTAGCCCATCCGCCTCAAGGTTGTGCGTGTTGTGGCTTCACAAATGCTTTGCTGCATACCTCGGTTGTAACGAGTGGTTATTTCAGTCAAAGTTGCTCTTCTATCAGCTTGAATCAGTCGGCCCATTGTCCTCTGACCTCTAGCATCAACAAGGCATTTTCGCCCACAGGACTGCCGCATACTGGATGTTTTTCCCTTTTCACACCATTCTTTGTAAACTCTAGAAATGGTTGTGCGTGAAAATCCCAGTAACTGAGCAGATTGTGAAATACTCAGACCGGCCCGTCTGGCACCAACAACCATGCCACGCTCAAAATTGCTTAAATCACCTTTCTTTCCCATTCTGACATTCAGTTTGGAGTTCAGGAGATTGTCTTGACCAGGACCACACCCCTAAATGCATTGAAGCAACTGCCATGTGATTGGTTGATTAGATAATTGCATTAATGAGAAATTGAACAGGTGTTCCTAATAATCCTTTAGGTGAGTGTATTTGTCTCTTATTCAGAATTGTTATTGTTTATTTGCCACAACACTATCACATCAGACGTGCCTTAGTGCAGTTTTTCGAAAGGCACATTCGAAAACATTCAATCAACATTGGCTTGGCTTTTCTGGCGAGACCTGAAGGATTTGAAATGTTGTAAAAGTGACGCAGAGATGGCGTTTTTATTATTTAACAGGCAAGTACGGTATTTTATTGAACAGATAAATTGCCATATATCACTTTCTAACATAGTTCATTGTAAAGCATTATCTATTGTGAAGGGTTGTTTCATTATGGTTGTTGTAGCGCTGTGTTGAAAGGAAGTACCGTGTCTATTAATGGGTAAAGCTACAGTAACGTCTTCAGCTAGTCAGCTTGAGATCTTTTCTATTTAAACTGGTTATATCTCTTAAGCCTAGTAGTGAAGAGCACTTGTGAAAAAGAACCATAGTTATCCGGACAGTCACGCGGAGCCGAAGGCCAACCAAAACAATGTTCTTCTGCAAAATGCATGCAGTTTTGTTTTTTAACTGCTAGAGGCCAAAAGTTACATAGTGTACCTTTAACTGTGGCGTAAGTATCTAAATAACTTATGGGGTTGTTGTGTTATTCATTTTATGTGAATTTTGGGTGGTTTGAGTAATATTTGAGGAATAAATCTGAATGTTTACATCTCTGTTCAATCTTTTCCCTAGCTGATATGAAGCCTTCTGAGAATTCTCTTGGAGTTTCGAGGTCCGAGTCAACTAAGGAGGGTATCGAAACTTTGGTGCTGAGCAAAATGGAGGGATCAGCTGTGCTTTTTTGTCAACGCCTGAAATATACAGTGAAAAGTATTCAGGTGCCAGGTGGAAGTCCTTCAGATATTAAAACAGAAGCCGAACCATCCATCTACCACATTTCAAATGGCATAAAGACTCCTGATAAAAAATTCAGCTGTAAGCTGTGTGGCATGGAGTATCAGCGGAGCTTAAACCTGGTGCGTCACATGAGAATACACACAGGTGAGGCTCCATACACCTGTGAACTCTGTGGGAAGGGCTTCCGTCGTCCAGACTGGCTTAAAATTCACATCACCATCCATACGGGTGAAAAACGGAAACGCATGAAGCGCTTCGGTTGCGATCAGTGTGGGAAGAAGTTTAGTGGCTCCACCGCACTCCAAAGTCATTTGTATAAACACAGAGGCGAGAGGCCGTTCGCCTGTCCGCACTGCGACAAGACGTTCTTCAGTCAGAGCGATCTTAAACGCCACCACACCGATTCTCATTCTGAAAAAGAGTTTTGTTGCCCCGTGTGTGGAATCGGATTCTCACGCCGCTCGACGCTGCAGAAACACATGCGGATTCACACGGGAGAGAGGCCTTTCTCCTGTCCAGACTGTGGAAAGACTTTCCCTTATCAATACTCCTTAGATATGCATCGTAAACTGCATTCAGCCAAAAGTTGATGTGATGCACATTCATGCATGTTACATGAATTTATGATTCACTCTGTTTATTCTAATATGCTCCATTATTTATTACCCTTTTATTTGTTTTCTGCACGATGCCAATAAAGAGCATTTACATGGTTTCTTTAGGACAGTTTTTCTCAGTTGTTTACAGATACAGTAAATCATGTTAACATTTTTCTAAAACAAAGTTATACTTAAGCACTATGATGATTCTGTAAATTTTTTCCCCCAGGACATGCAGCTTTTCAACATTTTCCAGCACTTTTTTTTATCACATTATTTCCCCCAACAAAGTTGCTTTTCTTTTCTTTAGATAAGGTCTGTAAACTCCTTTCAATCTCAAGAAAAGCAATGTTGGCCTAAAATTATCATTTGTTTGATTGTGACCGGGACCTTCATCCTTCCCTCGGGTCATTTTGACCCTAAACTCATTTTTAAAATGTTTTTATAAATGGAGTGTTCATCGGTGTGGTCCAAGACCTTAGAACTTTTGTCGCACTTGAACCACAAATACACAAAAAAATTTGATTGGATTCAAGGAGTTTGTGGTTGTAATAAAAAAAGTAACAAATCCTTCCCTCACGGGTCAATTTGACCCCCTTAGGAATGAATGGAATGCAAGGAATGCTTCAGCAAACAGAAAATCCTAACAAATGCTCAAAATTAAAACCAAAAATGCAAAACCTTTACCAAAAAATAATTGTATAATGTCTACATGTGTACCTGAATAATCCGTGTATCATTCGTTCAGTCGTTTTTTGATTTAATATTGAAAGTAAAAAATGAGAAAACAGCTCGTTTTTCGTTTTTTCATTTTTTCAGAAAAACGAAAAAACGAGATTTCGGCTTGATTTTTCGTTTTTCGTTCAGAGGTAGAAAAATGAATAAACAGTTTGAATATTCGATTTCTACACGTGGGCGGGAATTATACGCCCCTTTCTGCTGATTGGTCAGCCGAAGATCAAACTATTCCGTCATCAGTTCTTCCTCAGTTCCGCACAGCAGAATAAAAGTCCTGCGCTGCTACAGCTGTACAGATTCTTAACGCGTTTATTGCAAATCATTCTCATCAAACAACCAGACTAACGAATGGCTCGACACAACCCGTACCGGGGCAGAGCCTAGACAGGGCTTTCTTCTGTGTAGATAAAAATTCACCTCTTTGCATCAGTTGGCAGGATATATGACGGCTGTCATAGCCTATCTTGGTTAAATAAATAAAATAAATAAATAAAATATATAAATATTTTAAACACTAATACAAAAAGGAAAGAATAATGCGTTGCAGTTAGACAACCGGAGAACAACAGAGATATTAAAATACATACTCTTTTATTTTATGATTTGTGCCTTGTGTTTTATTAAAATTTATTATAATTGATATCTCAAAATGATGCTTGTGCGCAGCGCAAGCTGCTGCACACTCGTACACAGGACTGCAACACAAGATTTTCATTAAAGCCTGTAATAACTTGCCATTTCGGTTTGTTTCTCACCAGAGCGCTTGGAATATATGGCACGAGTTGCATATATTAATTATTTTACGACATACGTCACATGAGAGAGAAACACACAAACGTTGCATTGTAACTGCATTTTATTATTAGCCTACATTCAGAAGTAGTGTAACGCACCGGTAAATAAAATACAACATTAACCATCATTAACATTATTAACACTATTAACATGTAGGCTATGCGTATTTGACTTCCCCTCACTGTATGACAAATCCTTAAATGAATGGTATTCAGAAAACAACAAGAATGAAAAATATAAGTAGTCATATAATAAAAATATACATAGAAGCCTATATAAAAATATATTGTGCCATTTATTACAAACAACATTTATTTTAAACACCAAGCCTAAATGAATTTATTTAAATTGAAACTCTATCGACGTTGGGCTCGTGCATCTCTCATTCGGTCCAAAGTTTCCATATTTGCAATGTAACATTTGGATGCTATTATACTATTTATGTAAAGAAGGCTTCATATTTCAGTCGAGTCCCATACGCATATAGGCTAAATCGGCATCTTCACATGCAGAGATATGAGTTTGGAATAACAGCAAGTACTGACTGACACAGCCTTAATATTGTACAATAGACAAATTAAATTAAGCAGAATAACTTTTTATATGTTTGGTTTTATTTTGATAATGAACAGGCTGCGATGTCAAGTTAGCAATGCCAGAACTGATATGTTATGTGAGCGCGAGGCGCCATCACTTGGATTTTTTCCTCATTCGAAACAGTAAAATGTTTATTTTATTTGCGTACATTCAAAATGACTACAATATGTCATGTCTTTGAAAAATTAACAAAACAACAGGATGCGCTGCTTTAGCGCGTCTCGGTCTCCTTGAACATCTTTCTGGCGCACACCACAAACATGAACTAAACACAGCGAATCGATTACTGGACGCGCCTACTTTAAAAAGTCAACATTTCGATTATTTGACGTAAAATGCATTATATAAGTCACTTTGGAATAAATCATGATAAAAAAACGTGACTTTACAGTCCGGAAAATACAGTAGGATATAGCAAATTATTTCGCGGACACTTTGCTGGTCTAAAATCGCTGGTCTACACAGAAGAAAGCCCTGTCTAGGCTCTGCCCCGGTACGGGTTGTGTCGAGCCATTCGTTAGTCTGGTTGTTTGATGAGAATGTGTTGCAATAAACGCGTTAAGAATCCGTACAGCTGTAGCAGCGCAGGACTTTTATTCTGCTGTGCTGAACTGAGGAAGAACTGATGACGGAATAGTTTGATCTTCGGCTGACCAATCAGCAGAAAGGGGCGTATAATTCCCGTCCACGTGTAGAAATCGAGTATTCAAACTGTTTATTCATTTTTCTACCTCTGAACGAAGAACGAAAAATCAAGCCGAAATCTCGTTTTTTCGTTTTTCTAAAAAAAATGAAAAAACGAAAAACGAGCTGTTTTCTAATTTTTCTACTTTCAATATTAAATCAAAAAACGACTGAACGAATGATACACGGATTCTGAATGCATACTGAATAGATAAACCCAATAACTGACTTTAGGACCCAGCGGAACAGCTCATTTGCTCCATATAGAGCTATAAGGCCATCTAGTGGCATGGGTTATGAAATATCATGTTATATTATTTGTTTTTTTTTTATCCACAAGAGGTCGGCAGAGACACCCAGATTGACCCAATGTGAGATATTCTGAGCTGATTTGAGCAGGGTTATGCGTGTTTTGGAGAGTTACTTTGAATTTAAGTTGAAAGAATGTGCTTAAATTATATTATTTATTAATAAAATCTGGTAATTAAAGGCAAAAAATAATAAAAAATCTCCAAAACAATTGCATTAAAAATGTTAAAAAATATATAAAAATGAAACGATAAAAGCTTTCTGGACAAAAAGAAAGGTATAAAATTAGGGCTTCGGGTCATTTTGACCCACAAGGGAAATATTTGTTACAGGTTGTGAGGGAAGGATGAGGGTTAAAGCAATAAGCTACTCAAAGTCATTTAAGACCATTTATTGCCATGAAAGGTTGATTTAAAGGCACAATATATAAGATTTTTGGATTAACATATCCAGAAACCACTAGAACAATGTTATATATTTTGTTGACTTACAATATCCCAAATATTTCCAAGAATGTTTAAATCCAGAGAAATGAGCAAATTTAACCAGGACATGCGTCGGCTATCAATTACATCATACCCAGGTTACCCTCGATTTCCGGTTTTATTTTGTAGAAACCATGGAAACAGTGAGCAACTGTTTATTAGAAAAAGAAAACTTGTTTAATAGAAAAGTGAGCACTACAGTAACATTAATAAATATTTAATACATTAGCTCATCCATGAATATGATTTCTGCCGGAGTCCCGTCGGATTCTTTTCCACCGGCTGTAGAGGTGACAATTAGAACAATCGAGAGTTAATGGAGAATAAATGCTCTTTTTTAAATTTAAGCATTTGTGTTGCTGTATTTTAATCCTTAAATTTAGCCTTCAGTAACTTTTAATAAACTTTCCTCCTACATTTCTTATAATTTACCTTATTTAGTTGTTGCAGATAACCCTTCATTTCTCTTGAGCATAGACTAATTTCAATACATTTATGTAAAACCATATTTATTGTGCAACACGATAAACTCTCGGCATCTATTGTGTAAATCACAGCAGGAATGTGTGGAAGCAGTACATTTTATCAAAGGGGTTGAATTTGAGATTGACACGTTCAAGGTGTAGGAATGTTCGGGAGTTGCCCAGAGATAAAAAGAAGATGTGGGATGGAAAAGGGAAGTAGCGTATTTCCCCACCTGGGTTTAATGAAATATAGATGCAACCACGCTCTTCACATACAGGAGGATGAGTGGGGGAAAGTACACAAATGAACATTTTACTTCGTCAGTAAATGATAAGTACAGTACGTGACCGTTACAAAGCCACCACAACCTCATTTTCATTCATTAAATTAAATTTACATTAATTACTTTCAATGGCTTTATGAATTTATACTGACTTTTTAAGAAAGAAAAAAAAATTGCAGAACAAGAACACCAAAGGATTTACACAGAGTGTTGGGGAACACAGTTTGACCCCATAACATGTTGTTAGGTTTATGCAAATGTGGTTATTTAAGGACAATTATAGATACATTAAGTTCTCATTCGTAAAGCGGCTATCATAAGGATCACTTCTCATCTATGGGAGGCAGTTGAGACTGTTCCTTTGGCAAGGTCACATGCCTAACAACTCCTGCTAACACAACATCAGATAAAACTTAGGAAATATGTTTCCCTTCAAGGTCGAGTCACAGCACATCACCAATACATGCACACAGAGCAAACTTGAGCTGACATAACTTCTACTAATAATTCATTGTCCCATTTTAACATATTTTGATCAATGGTGCTGTAAACCCTAAAGAGTTAAAAATGGCAAGTTTGCATATGTGTTGGTGCTACATGGTATTCTGACAACAAAAAACACGGACCTTCCGAGCCACTGTCCCTGGCTAATGAATGTGGTATTCCTCCTAATAGCAGAAGGGGGCAGTACTGTGTATCTTTAGTATTTAGTACTTTTAAATAAAGAAGAAGCAGCATGCACGAGAAAGTTGTAAATAGACCCAAGAGTGTTCTATTCATTGGAACTACAATAAGTATTGCCGATTTGCAAGTAAGTGCTTTGTTATTAAGATTTAAAATAGTTTACCAGCAGGTTTCTGACTGAGTCTAACTTTTGTGAGTTGACAAATAACGACAAACAAAACTGACAAACACATTTTAAGCATTTAGGGTCTCCCTACCTTATGACCAAATGTCCCCACACAAGGATAGTTATACCACTAACATGTTTTGGTCCCTGTGAGGAAAACAAATTTTAAATACGAAATTATGTTTTTTTTTTTAAATGTTAAAATGCAGAAAGATATATGTGATGGGTAGGTAGGTTATGTCTATGGAAAGTCCCCATAAAACATGGAAACCCATATATATATAATTATTATTATTATTATTATTATTATTTTTATTTTTTATAAATTATATATATTTAAAACATATAAAATTGCTAAATAAAAAAGAAAAAAAAAGAACAGCATTTATTTAAAATAGAATCTTTTGTAACAATATCCACGACCGTTTAAAAGTTTGGGGTCAGTACTTTTTTTCTTTTTTTAAAAGACATTAATACTTTTATTCAGCAAGGATATGTTAAACTGATAAAAAGTGATAGTAAAGATTTATATTGTTAGAAAAGATTTCTATTTTGAATAAATGCTGTTCTTTTTAACTTTTTATTCATCAGTGAATCCCGAAAAAAGTATCACAGTTTCCAAAAAAATATTAAGCAGCACAACTTTTTCCATAATAAATCATCATATTTGAATGATTTCTGAAGGATCATGTGACACTGAAGACTGGAGTAATGATGCTGAGAATACAGCTTTGCATCACAGAAATAAATGATATTTTAAAGTATATTAAAATAGAAACCATTATTTTAAATAGTAGTAATATTTTGGATCAAATAAATGCAGGCTTGATGAGCATAAGATACTTTTTTCAAAAACATTAAAAATAGTAATGTTTCCAAACTTCTAAACAAAGTTTTTCTTTCCTCACTTTACTTAAAGTAGTCGGGTGATCTCTTAGCTGAAAACTTTATTCTTACATCTTGAAACAAGTGCTCTCATTGGTTCACTGACTTCCACCTGTTGACTCTTTCCTGTTGTTAACCTGTTAGTTCCTAATAACTTCCTTCTACACTCACACATATGCTCAATTCCTCTTATTCGTATTGAAGACTACATTTCTTCTTATGCAACAACCTTCATATTTTAAGTGTGGGGTAATTGTCCAAATAACTTATGAGGTTATTGTATAATTCATTTATGAGAAATTTGGGGTTAATGAGTACAGTTGAGGAACACATCTGAATATTTACATCTTTATTCAATCTGTTTCCCTAGTCGATGGCTTGGCGTACTGACTGCATCGACATGAAGCCTTCATAGAATTTTCTTGGAGTTTCGAGGTCTGAGTCGTGTAAGGAGGGTATGGAAACTTTGGTGCTGAGCAAAATGGAGGTATCAGCTGTGCTTTTTTGCCAACGCCTGCAATATACAGTGAAAAGTAGCCAGGTGCCAGATGGAAGTCCTTTAGATATTAAAACAGAAGCCGAACCATCCATCTCCTGCATTTCAAATGGCGAAAAGACTTCTGGTAAAAAATTCAGCTGTAAGCTGTGTGGCATGGAGTATCGCCAGAGCATAAGCCTGGTGCGTCACATGAGAATACACACAGGAGAGGCTCCATACACCTGTGAACTCTGTGGGACGGGCTTCCGACGTAAAGACTGGCTTGAGCTGCACAGCAGCGTCCACACGGGTGACAAACGAAAGAACGTGAAGCGCTTCGGTTGCGATCAGTGTGGGAAGAAGTTTAGTGGCTCCACCGCACTCCAAAGTCATTTGTATAAACACAGAGGCGAGAGGCCGTTCGCCTGCGCGCACTGCGACAAGACGTTCTTCAGTCAGACCAATCTTAAACGCCATCAGGTCGATTCTCATTCTGACAGCAAACAGTTCTGTTGCCCCGTGTGTGGAAGTGGATTCTCACGCCTTTTTTCACTGCAGAAACACATGCGGATTCACACGGGAGAGAGGCCTTTCTCCTGTCCAGACTGTGGAAAGACTTTCCGTTATCAATGTTCCATGAATATGCATCGTAAACGTCACTCAGCCAAAAGTTGACGTAATGCACATTCATGCATGTCATGATTTTTTTATTCTTTATATTTGTATTTGTTTTAAGCCACATCCCTTTAAATTATATATTTTTCTTTCTGAATCTCATTATACCTGTTCACTGCCAATAAAGAGCTTGACTACACATGATTTCCTTTTTAGTTTTGTTTTTCTCCATTGTTAACATTTTTCAAGTTATACATACACTATATTGCCAAAAGTTTTGGGACGCCTGCCTTTACATGCACATGAACTTTAATGACATCCCATTCTTAATCCGTAGGGTTTAATGTGGAGTTGGCCCACCCTTTGCAGCTATAACAGCTTCAACTCTTCTGGGGAGGCTTTCCACAAGGTTTAGGAGTGTGTTTATGGGAATTTTTGACCATTCTTCTAGAAGTGCATTGATGTGAGGTCAGGCACTGATGTTGGACGAGAAGGCCTGGCTCGCAGTCTCTGCTCTAATTCATCCCAAAGCTGTTCTATCGGGTTGAGGTCAGGACTCCAGTCAAGTTCCTCCACACCAAACTCGCTCATCCATGTCTTTATGGACCTTGCTTTGTGCACTGGTGCGCAGTCATGTTGGAACAGGAAGGGGCCATCCCTAAACTGTTCCCACAAAGTTGGGAGCATGAAATTGTCCAAAATGTCTTGGTGTGCTGAAGCATTAAGAGTTCCTTTCACTGGAACTAAGGGGCCAAGCCCAACCCCTGAAAAACAACCATGGAAGTGATTGGAACACATGAATTCAATGATTTGGAGGGGTGTCCCGATACTTTTGGCAATATAGTGTATAAGCACTGCTCTATGAATATGATCTATTTCCATCATAACCTGAACTCCGTTAATACACTTTATTTATAAAATTATATTTTGCTTAAAAATGTCTTGTTCTTTTTTTCCAGATTTCTTGCAAATCAATTTACTGAGCAATACATTCAGCATCTTTTGATGACAGATGGAGGCAGCACTGACGTTCTGTCTTTGGTTCTGCTGCCCAACCCTGAAGTGAAGAAAAGAATGAAGTGTCACTGTGTCAAAAGTTGGAGTTGCTCATTTCTGGTTCATATGTTCCTTTGAACATGAACATTGCAAGTAAGTGCTTTATGATTAAGATTTAAGATCATTGACCAGTGTTTTTCAGATTGAGCTTGTGAACTTTAAAGTGAAAATGAGTTCAAATGATATAGGCATTTAAGTTAAAATCTATATACATGTATAAGGGAAAATAGGGCTGGGTGGACAATATCGAATAATTGATTTTAATCAATCTTCAGTCGATTAAATCGATCTTGTCCATGCTGTTTTCTGTTGATTTGTGAGCAAACTTCATTAAACATTTATTTGTAGCAAGCCTGCCAGCCAATAATTACAATAAGCTGTTACTTTTGATGTGAAACAAAGTCTTAACGTTCATATTTTGTCACTTTTATCACAAAATTCAAGCAACAAATGCCATTTTGACGCAACAGATTCACCTGCCGCTTGAACTAAAAGAAACAATATTCTACAAAAATTACAGGTTGTTTCTCAAATAATATGAGGTTATGAAAGCTGCAATGAACCGTTACACAGAAAGCCTTGCTTTTCCTTTGTAAACATGCACTAGACTGAGGGGTTTTCCATTGCGCTTGCAGCGTTTGTTTTTTGCAGCTTTCTAAAAATGCAGGGGCAGATAGACAATGGGGTTTTTGTTTTTTGTCCTCATTTCATTTTTTTTTCATTCACAGGGAAGGTGTTGTTAGAACGCCGTGTCCTGTGTAAGACGCACCATACAAACATTTTTTTAGCCTATTAGAGCATATGTCTCAAGGCACTTATTAGGGCCCGAGCACCGATGGTGTGAGGACCCTATTGGAATTGCTCAGCCTATTATTATTCTTCTCCCAAATGAATCGCATTTTTGATGGCCTAAACATGCTCGAAAACTCATGAAACTTTGCACAGGCGTCAAAAGTGGTGAAAATTTTACGTCTGATATGGGTTTCAGAATTAGGCGTGGCAAAATGGCTCGATAGCGCCACCTACAACCTTTCAACGAAGTGCCCCTCCTGCTACGTTTCACGAACAGGTATGAAATTCGGTAGACACATGTAACAGCCCAATACCTACAAAAAAGTCTCCTGGTACGAAATCTGAAAACCAATAGGAAGTGAGATATTTTGAATTTTCTTTGCAAAATTGTTGCAAATTTGTTGTACTTTAACGAACTCCTCCTAGAGATTTAATCAGATCAACATCATATTTGCACAGTCTAATCTAAAGGCCTTTGTGATGTTAAATTGTGAAGATCTTGAGTTTTCCCCGAAGGGCGTGTCCGTGGCGGCCTGACAAATTTCAATGTTTCGGCATGAAACATGAAGTTGTTGTAACTCGGACATACAATGTCCGATCTGCCCCAAACTTCACATGTTTTATTAGAGTCCTGGCCTGAAGACATCTACACGCCAATATTCAGTTACAGTCATAGCGCCACCTGTGGGAAACAGGAAAAGCCATGTTTTACACTGTGCTGAGTATCCTCATTGAGATTTAACCAGAACAACATCATGTTTGGTCAGTCTAATCTTAAGGCCTTGGTGATGTTAAAATGTGAAGATCTTGAGTTTTCGCTGAAGGGCGTGTCCGTGGCAGCCTGTCAAAGTCTGATGTTTGGCCATGACACAGGAAGCTGTTGTAAGTCAGACATACAATGTCCGATCTGCCCCAAACGTCACACGTTTGATAAGAGTCCTGTCCTGAAGACATCTACATGCCAATATTAGTTAGTCATAGCGCCACCTGCTGGCAACAGGAAATGGCATGCTTTACACTGTAATTCACTCCCAGAAACACATTAAAATATGCCATCAAGTCCCAAACATGCTAGAAACACATTAAATCAAGCAACACGTGGCTAAGTGCTAATTTATGCGATTTACGCCACAAAACAGGAAGTTGTTGTAACTCAGGCATACAATGTCCGATCTGCCCCAAACTTCACGTTTGATAATAGTCCTGACCTGAAGACATCTACATGTCAATATTCCGGATATAGTCAAAGCACCACCTGCTGGCAGTGTGGTGGAAATTAATTTCATTCTATTGTTTCTGTATGTGTTTACATATATTGCTTACCTTAGTGGAAAATTACTGTGTATGTGTGCTATCTCAGGTGTCAGACTAAATGTGCTGACAAGAGGTGTTAAAAGTCTATATGACATCCTGCTGTTTCTCCGAAGCGGATCCTTAGTTCTTGGTCTAGAGATGAGAGATCGTCTTTGCATCCTTTTATGATATATATATTTTCAGCTCTTATGCATAACAGGAAACCAGCGGGATGAGGGGTAACAATGTGTATATAAGGCCGCCCGCACTAGGCGAGGCTGTCCTTCTCTGCAGAAACCTTGTCTGTATGTGAATGACCTTCTTGCAAGAATAAAATACTTTGAAAGACAAAGTGGGTTTGGTTTTATTACAATCTCACCACTACAGAATATAAAATTTCCACGACAGCAGCAGGAAGTGTGGCACATTGAACTGACTTTGCCATTTTTCTTCTATATTTACCCACTTAAATGCATGCCGCCCACTATTCGCTGTTTTCCTGAGGCCACCGGGTGGCGGTGCTCCCAGGTGCGAGGGCCCTTTCATTGCTGCTTGCAGCTTTAATTTTAAAAGTTAAGCTTCTTTTAACTTGACACAGCATTTTGAAAACCCGCAAATATACTGTATGTGAGACGCTACAAAAGATTCAAGCTCAAATTCAAAGATACCAGACTAGTGCATGTTTACATAGAAAAATATGGAAAAAAATGCAAAAATGATCTTTGTGGACACTGACAGCGTCTTCAAGTCATCTTTTTCTGACTCATATTGTGGAATATTTCTTTTAATCAAAATATGAATTAAACAAGTATAATCGATGAGAATTGTATCTTTTTACTTTAACAAGTTATTCTGCTATTATAGCCAACTGTGTGTGCTCGCATATGATGAGTAGGCCTAGCCATAAAGCCATATAATAAGTCATGTGATGAAATGAAAACTCTTGAGAAAGCATGGGATGAACTGAGATCTCTTGTTTTACTTAATTTAGTTTGTGATATACTAGGCTATATGAAATGCATTGACTCTACCTTGGAGTATATGGAAAAGTCACCGAGCACCACAACCAAAACAACAGCAACCTTTAACAGTTCTTCCTGAACCAAAACAACGAGCTTATGCTGCATTCACTCCATAACTACTGTAATTTGTAAGAGATGGAAACCCGTGATGTTATACTGGGAGCGGTTCGTGACTTGAATTTATGCGTTTCGGCAACACTCCCCGCGTTCATGTGTTTTAAAGGAGGCGTGGCTTTGGAGACGCTCTGAAGGGAGGGTGGGATCTTATGCTTTCAAAGCTAGCTCGCTATTGCTAGCCTCTGTGAAAATTACCTACCCTACCTTTAAGGCTGTCAGAGACAACATTCTGGAGTTGCAACAGAAGCAACAAAAATATCAGTGGAAGGTGAAGTCTGTGAAGGTAATAGGAATGATCAATAATACTGAGTGAATCCCACCAGGAAAAAAAACACTCATGCGAGTCCAGTCTAACGCATGTTTACATAGAAAAACGGTGGAAAAGTGCAGTGGATTGCAAGAACGCATCCCCTTAGCTATACATATACCAGTACAGTTGCAGAGCAATGGTTACTTTTTTATTGTAAGCTATCAATACTTTTATCAGCATTTAAAAATAGATTTTCCATTATGGTGATGATTAAAAAATAGTTAGACCCACGAATCTACCCACGCATTGCTTGGTCATTGGTTGACCTAAATTGGTATTATCTAATTGTGTACTTAAATTTAACAGCTGACAGCTGATTGGTTGATTGGAATCCATTACATACCTTTCTATCAAAGATATCTGACATTATCAAGATGAATTTGTTCTGACACAGTTTAACTCTGAGTTCTTGTCATATTTTATTACCATTTTCTAAACTATAGTGAATAAACTGTGATAATGTGAGAAAATGTTGAAGGTGTCTGAATACATTTTGGTCTAACTGTAGGTGAATGAAAAATTGATGATCTTTTCTCTATTCCCTCACTGAACATGCACACACAATATTTATATTCTTGCAACTTTGAGTTAGCCTATACAACTAAGGAATAAATATGAGTGTTTTATTTCTCAATTCTGTTTCTCCAGTTGTTTCTCTTGGTGTCCCGACTGCATCGATATGAAGCCTGTGATCAAAAAGGGGGAGTCTAATTCCGAACGGGATTGTGCATCAGAGACCCCTGGTAAAAAATTCAGCTGTAAGCTGTGTGGTAAGGAGTTCGGCCGCAGCACACATCTGGTGTGTCACATGCGAATACACACGGGAGAGGCTCCATACACCTGTGAACTCTGTGGGAGAGGGTTTCGTCGTGCAGAATGGCTTAAAATGCACAACACCATCCACACGGGTAACAAACGAAAGAGCGTGAAGCGCTTCAGTTGCGATCAGTGTGGGAAGAAGTTTAGTGGCTCCACCGCACTCCAAAGTCATTTGTATAAACACAGAGGCGAGAGGCCGTTCGCCTGTCCGCACTGCGACAAGACGTTCTT
Source organism: Coreius guichenoti (assembly GCA_039654105.1). Classification (NCBI taxonomy): domain Eukaryota; kingdom Metazoa; phylum Chordata; class Actinopteri; order Cypriniformes; family Gobionidae; genus Coreius; species Coreius guichenoti. The sequence goes on along the minus strand of CM077179.1, from coordinate 36,120,303 downwards.
CAGTCAGACCAATCTCAATTGCCACCACACCGATTCTCATTCTGGAAAACGGTTCTGTTGCCCCGTGTGTGGAATCGGATTCTCACGCCGCTCGACGCTGCAGAAACACATGCGGATTCACACGGGAGAGAGGCCTTTCTCCTGTCCAGACTGTGGAAAGACTTTCCCTTATCAATACTCCTTAGATATGCATCGTAAACTGCATTCAGCCAAAAGTTGATGTGATGCACATTCATGCATGTCACATGAATTTATCATTTAGCCTACTGTTTATTCTTATTTGTTTTCAGCTATGTCCTTCTTATTGACAGTTTACCTGCACAAGGCCAGTAAAGAGCTTCACATGGTTTCTTTTTTATACGTTTTTCTTAATGGCTTGCATACCTACTAAAGACAGTTTTTAGTTTTCTAAAATAAAGTTATACATACAAGAACTATGAATCTGTTCAAAACATGCAACATTTGATGTCTTGTTTTCTCACATTATTTTCCCAGATAACAAAGTTGCTTTTCTTTAGATAAGGTCTGTAAACTCCTTGCAATGTCACATTTCAAGAAAAACAAAAGTAAAATTGTGTAATAGGGTTATAACTTTTTGACAGTTTAAAAAAAATAAGATTTCCTGTATAAAAACAATGAAAAAGGCCCCAATCCCTTTAAGTTTTTTAAAAAAAGGTCACCCCAGATAAAAAAAATTGGAACAACCATATACAAACGTTACTGCTTATAAGTAGCACTTTCAACTTTCAAAATGTCTTGGTGTGCTGAAGCATTAAGAGTTCCTTTCACTGGAACTAAGGGGCCAAGCCCAACCCCTGAAAAACAACCCCACACCATAATCCCCCCTCCACCAAACTTTACACTTGGCACAATGCAGTCAGGCAAGTACCATTCTCCTGGCAACTGCCAAACCCAGACTCGTCCATCAGATAGCCAGACAGAGAAGCGTGATTGCTCACTCCAGAGAACACGTCTCCACTGCTCTAGAGTCCAGTGGCGGCGTGCTTTACACCACTGCATCTGACGCTTTGCATTGCACTTGGTGATGTAAGGCTTGGATGCAGCTGCTCGGCCATGGAAACCCATTCCATGAAGCTCTCTACGCACTGTTCTTGAGCTAATCTGAAGGCCACACGAAGTTTGGAGGTCTGTAGCTATTGACTCTGCAGAAAGTTGGCGACTTCTGCGCACTGTGTGCCTCAGCATGTGCTGACCCTGTTCTGTGATTTTACGTGGCCTACCACTTCGTGGCTGAGTTGCTGTTGTTCCCAATTGCTTCCACTTTGTTATAATACCACTAACAGTTGACCGTGGAATATTTAGTGAGGAAATTGCACGAATGAATTTATTGCACAGGTGGCAACCTATCACTGTACCACGCTTGAGTTCACTGAGCTCCTGAGAGCGACCCATTCTTTCACAAATGTTTGTAGAAGCATCTGCATGCCTAGTGCTTGATTTATACACCTGTGGCCATGGAAGTGATTGGAACACCTGAATTCAATGATTTGAAGGGGTGTCTCAATACTTTTGGCAATATAGTGTGTGTATATATATATATATATCAGAGGTGGGAGTAAGTCACACATGTGCAAGTCACAAGTAAGTCTCAAGTCTCAAGCAAGTCCAAGTCAATTTTTGTGAGAATCAAGTAAGTCAAGTCACTGCTTTATGTCAAGCAATTCAAGTCAAGTCGTAGCTTGGGTCAAGTCATACAAATGTTTGATGATTTAACTGAATTTATATATTAAAATAAGTTAAAACTACAGTAGTTATGGACTATGGGAGTTTTATTTGCAACAAACAAATTGCAATATGTATTTCTACTCAAAAGGTGTCCACATACAGCTGAGTTGTTAATACAATAAAAATCTAAAAATAAATAATTAAAACTACATAGCCTAAAATGTAAATGTAACTGAAATTAGGCCAATATATTGGGTGAGATACGTTCTTTGTATTATTTGAATTTTCTCTCTCCTGCTTGTCCTGTACAGCATGACCAGGTGATTGTTATATGACTAATTAACTTATGAGAACTCAGATTGTGTTTGTTGCTCACACCCTGACGAAGGCTCATTAGCCGCAATGCTTAGGTGTGCAGTACTTGTCACCTGTTTTTAAAATATTAAAGCCATGATGAAATAAAGGCTTTTTATATTTTTCAATAATATTCGAGTGCCTTGGATTATTGATTTTTATCAACTCTTAACATGTCCAAACAGGGGCGTAGCCATCATTTCAAAAGTGAGGGGGACAGAATGTCAAGTGTTATACCAGTTTTTCTGACGTTTGTCTAATTGACGGTTTTATTTTTAATCTTATATCTTTTTTGCTTAATTGGCTTAATATGCTATTTATGTAAGCTATCTGGGTCTTTTTGACCCCAAATGACGTTTGCTGAAATAAAATAAAAAAATTAAATCATCTAAAATGGCATGAGACTTGATGTGGTGGTTGACATTTGCTAGCTCTACAAACAAAAAAATTAATTGGAATGATACTGGTTGTATGTTAGTGTGAGAAAAAGTCTGTAACAGTAATGTAATTTTTTTTTTTAACAAATGTAATATTACTCACTATAATAATGTTTTACTAAAATGTTTTACATTTGTGCAGTGTTAGGGGGGATTTAAGCATTTTTTTTTATTTATTTATATAAATTCAATCAATGGGAGACTATAAAAATTACTTTTTGTTACATAATTTGTCAACAATCAGCTCCAATGCAGAACACACAACGAAATGATGGAGTGACTTTTAACCCAGCCGTCCAATCACAGTGGAGGACAATGTCATTGTCAACAGATGACAAGAAGAAGCATAAAAACGAACAAAATGATTGAAAACAAGAGCCATAGCAAATACTTTACATTGTGTTGACATTTTTATTTAGAAACAATACAGAAACAAACTATCTGTGAACTGAGATAGTAACACTTCCGCGGATATTCCGTATCTCTCTCTCACACTCTCACACACACACACGCACACAAAACGCTCCGCTGCCGAAACGCTCACAGCTAGACGTCTTCAGCAAAACTGGCTAATTATTCAACAAGAGAAATAGTATTTCATCATTGTGCATCACAATTCGGATACCACGTCAACTTACAGTGCTTGACGTTTTCGTAGTGAAGAGGTTTTTTTTTGCCATTTTGAACTCATCGCGACCTCTTTGTATGAAAATGATGGATACAGCGCGGGTGCGAGCATGGGCGTGCCGTGACCCGTGAGTGACCGATTACCATGGAAATTTGAAATTCACATAATCCTGGTAATCGAACTTAATTATTCTTGGCGTATCGCCTTCCATGTTCAGTCACGACTGTCAGTGCTCTTAGGTTAGCTCTCTCTGCTTGTCTGCTGCGTCACGTGTTAGGTTTCGGTGCGTTCAAAAACAGATATTTATTAAACAAAAGACAAGTTATTTCGAGTCATTTAACTCAAGTCCGAGTCAAGTCTCGAGTCATGAATATCAAGTCAAAGTCAAGTTAAGTCTTTTATTAATATTTGTCAAGCAAGTCTCAAGTCCTAAAATTTGCGACTTAAGTCTGACTCGAGTCAAGTCATGTGACTCGAGTCCCCCACCTCTGATATACACACACACAAAGATTTGAATTGTTCTAGAAAAACAGAAATTCCAGAAAGTTCTCGACAGTCCTAGAAAGCTTTAAGAACTGCTACTTATAAGATGTAACGTTTGTTATTGCTCCAATTTTTTAAACTTTTTCATTGTTTTTAAGCAAAAGTTCATCGATTTATGATACAGGAAATCTTTTATTTGAAAAAGAATCAAGTTACAACCCCATTGTGTAAACGTGCATGTACAAAACACTCAAAATGTTTAATCATACAGTGAGCAAGGCAAGGTTCATCTCTACAAGAAATCAAGTTTTGTGCCGGTCAATCAAAAAATGATATTCTTGTATTTTATTTTTAAGCACACTATGATTCATTGGCATTGAGCTATGCAAAGCGAAATGTACACATATTCAACAAATAACATTTTAAGATTTAAAATGTTAAATTCAAAATAAAAATAAAAAGCTACCCTACCTCCTAATCTACCTGAGCTCCTTCTCCTTTTCATTATATACTTTGGAGTGTTTTTTGATCAGTTATTAATCAGTATTAATCCTCGGCCATGCAGTGTGTGATACAATCGCAAGCTTGCTAGCTTGTTTTTCCCTTGTCATCTGCTATTTATTAAAGCAATAAGCCACTCAACACCATTTAAGCCCATTTATTGCCATGGAAGTTTAATTTCATTAAGAGTAAATTGAAAATAGATGCACTGTTTAAAACAGACACACACACACACACATACATACACAAATATAGACCTTATATTTATGCATGTTCTACCTGTCAATGAGGTGGCAATACATTATTCAGCCTAACTCTAGCCTAACAGCCTAACTCTACATATTTTCAGTTTACACACAGAACTCAAGGTTCCCTCAGAACACAGGATGTGGTATACTAGCTTATAGGATGTGTGTAAATCTACATGACATTCATTCATAGGCCCCATGTTTCTCTTAGTTCATTAACCCTTTCCTTTCTGTATTTTTTCCTCCTACATTTATACATTACATTTAGACATTTATTTAGTTGATGGGAAGAAAACACTCAATTTCTCTTCAAAATATATATATATATATATATTAGTGCTGTCAAATCGATTAATCATGATTAATCACATCCAAAATAATAGTTTGTGTTTACATAATATATGTGTGTGTGTACTGTGTATAATTATTATGCATATATTTAAGAAATATTTGCTTGTATATACGGTATATATATTTATATAATTTATATTATAAATATTTTATATATAAATATAACTATTTTTTCTTAAATATATACATGCATGTGTGTGTATTTATATATACATAATAATTATACACAGTACACACACATATATTATGTAAACACGATATTTTATTTTTATTAATCGATTTGACAGCACTAGTATATATTCAATACATTTATGTAAACACACTTTTCCTGAGAATTGTTTCGCCCTCTGCAGGAAGGAAAGGGAAACTACAGCATCTCAGTTATTTCATCGCCCCTCCCACTGCTACGTCACGCCGCCGACGTTGTGCGTAATGCCACGCCTCCTGCGCGCGATCTTTCTGCCGGACTGTCAGCTGTCTAGTCACCAACCAAGCCGAAGCACACCTAAAAATGACCGACAAAGGGCTGACGAACGAAGCAGCCACCGCTGCGTGTAAAGAAGGAAACCCCATCACTAAAGTAAGACGCTGCATTTGAGTCCAGAGCTAGAGACATTTAAATCAAACATGAAGATCTTCGCTCATTTCCCTGTTCTCTTTTATAACGCAAAGCACTGCAGGAAAATAGTGCGATTCATTACATATCTTTGATGTTGTTTTATAGTGATTTATCCGTCTCTGTTAGTTACTCAACTGTATTTGATTAAGTTTATATCCGTAAGTGCTTTATTGCTTAGTCACGTTGAAATACAATTAAAAATAGACGTGATTCTGTATGTAATGCAGATTGATATGTTACATTTACATACAGAATCAAGTCTATTGTAATTAACTTACTATGTTGCTATAGTAAGTTACTATGATGACCTTTGACATTTTACACGGATAAAATGTTGATCTGTGGCTCCTACAGAGACAAATATTACCATAAGGACACTCAATCTTATCAGGGAACCGGTCTATCAGGGAATTGTATTGTAACACTTTGACATTTCATTCTTTGTCATCATCATAAAATAACTATAAAATAACACCTACATCAGAGAGATGAGTCATAATTCATAACAGCACATCCATAGTGCAAACATTTACCAGAGATTTGATGTTGTTTTATGCATTTGCAATACTACTCTTCTTTTTTGAGCAGAGCTGCTAGATATTACAGAATGACCAGATATGGATTTCTAAAAGAAAGCATCATGCTCACAGCCTGAAACTGCATTGAAAGCATCAGCTGATTATTTTCAACTCCAAAATCACTACTAAATAATTTGAATGGACCCTTTTCACATTTCTGGGTTTCTCAGAAGCGGAAGTCGTCATAGTTGGGTAAACTTCTATAGCGGTGAATGAGAGACTACATTAAATATATTTTTTTTGTGTTTCCATTTGCTCAAATAGCGAGATAAAAACTCTACATTAGTGTTTTCACAACTTTCAAAAAAAGAATAAAAATAGAGATCGATTGATAACGGCAGTCAGAAGAGAGAAAGATGTCAATTTGACCGTCACTCACAGCCGCTGTATAAGAAACACCCTCACGGCAGCGTTAACTATTTTTTTTTGTAATTTGATGCAAAGGTAATATAATACAAAGTATAATGTTATATTTGTACATACATTATTTTTTTTAAAAAATGCAGGTTTTACGGTGCTGATGACTGTTAAAACGCGTCATCACAATATGTGAAAAGTCCATTCTTGATAATGTAATTTTAATGTAATTTTTGCCTGGCTGCATGACATAAATGGTTTTTTTTTTTAAGAATTTTTTTTAAATTATTGTTGATACAGTGTTACTCAAATGTCTGAGACCACTAATAAATTGCTTTTCCCCCAATATGCCACTGCTGTAGGACTTCATGATGCAGCAGACAATGCTGCGGGTTAAGGATCCAGTTAAATCCCTGGATTTCTACACACGCATCCTGGGAATGACGTGAGTGTACTAGTGTAAAAGATTGCATCTCTCAGCACTGAACTTTTTTTTTTGCCTGGTTTCACAGACAAGACATAAAGGGATAGTTCATCCAAAAATGAAAATTCAATCATCATTTACTCTCCCTCATGTCATTCCAAACCCGTAAGACTTTCATTCATCTTCGGAACACAAATGAAGATCTTTTTGATGAAATCTGAGAGCTTTCTAGCCCTCCAAGAGATCGTAAAACTAATCCATATGAATTGAGCGGTTTAGTCCAAATCTTCTGAAGAGACTTGATCGCTTTATATGATGAACAGATTGAATTTAGGCTTTTATTCACATATAAACATTCATCAACTCACACATCAGCTGTGGTAAATGGAAGCTCAAGCATGTTCGCTTGATGTGTTAGAACCACAATCTCTTTATGAACATTTTGAAGCGTCAAAGTAGTAGTTGTGTAGTTGTCAATGGAGGGACAGAAAGCTCTCAGATTTCATCAAAAAAGATCTTCATTTGTGTTCAGAAGATGAACGAAAGTCTTACAGGTTTGGAACGACATGATGGTGAGTAATTAAAGGGATAGTTCACCCAGAAATGAAAATTAGCCCATGATTTATGACATTCTTCTTTCAGACGATGTCCTGGCTCTTCCAAGCTTTATAATGGCAGTGAATGGCTGTTCCAGCGTATGTCATAGGACGCTCCGGTGAGAATATGCTAGTTCTCGCGAAAACCAAGTTTTGTTTTGCTCTATCCTCTGCGCTTCCGCGTTCGTCACTGGAACTTACGCTACGCCTGCGTCATACGCTGGAATGCCAGTCTTTCGTGAACGCTCGTACGTCAGTTAGCGGAAGTTAGAGACTACAGTTTGTAAAGTTTTAAATATGGATATTTGTCATACACAAACGCATCACTTCGCTTCAGAAGGTTTTTATTAACCCCCGGAGCTGTGTGGAGCAGTTTTATGATGGATAGATGCACTTTTATGGACTTTAAAACCAAAAACAGCCATTCACTGCCCTTATAAAGCTTGGAAGAGCCAGGACATTTTTTAATATAACTCCGATTGTATTCGTCTGAAAGAAGAATGTCATATACACCTAGGATGGCTTGAGGGTGAGTAAATCATGGGTTAATTTAAATTTTTGGGTGAACTATCCCTTTAAGCCTAATCCCAGACAGAAATGCATGTTTGAGCTGTCTCAACTGAAAGCAACTTGCACTGACATATCTTAAAATATGCACACCAGTAATGTTGCTGAGGCATGTTTATAAAAGCTGTTTAAATGTCCCGGGCTATTTCTGACTTAATCCAAGCCCTGGCTGTGAAACCAGGCCATTACTTTATAATATCCAAATGTGTTATGCATGTAGAAATTATTTGCATTTTAGTTCAATTTTGGCTTCAATTAATTTAGTTCAATTATTAAAATGCATTGCAAATAATAATGTGAATGGACTTTGGACATTGCAAAGGACATTGTATGTGTTTACATTGTATGCAAAGGACATTGTATGTTAATGTGAATGTTTTATTATAGGCTGTTACAGAAGTTTGATTTTCCCTCCATGCGATTCACCCTCTACTTTCTGGGTTATGAGGATAAGAAAGAGATCCCTGCCGATGTGAAGGAGAGGACAGCCTGGACGTTCTCCCGCCGAGCCACTATAGAGCTCACCCAGTAAGTACAGATTAAAACCTCCCTGATCTTTAGATATCAGCATCAGCCATATCCATAAAGGATGACTAATAACCTTCTGCATAGAATAGAAAAAGCCTTTTACCATCCTTACCGTGATATATGGCAGGTTCTGTTGAGGCAAATTCACACTGCACCATCAGATGCGGACCAATGTGACAGTCACCAGATTACAGTTCGTCACTTTTTAGACATACCAAGACCGACAAACGCCGATTCCACATGTTCAATCGGCAAAAAAGAGAGCTGACGGGTAACACACTAATCCGACAAAACAGACAAAGTCTGTTGCCATCTGTCGGTGCAGTATGAATTGGCCTTTACAGTAAGTGATGTAAGACCTGAATAATGTCATTATAGTCCCTAAAACTTGCATATAGACATACATTTTGAGGTAATTATCCCTTATAGTCACACAACCAGTTTTATTAAGTTAGGAGCTACAAATACTATTAAAGTGTGAGATTTTAACGCAGATCCGACAAACCATTGACGTGGCCGAGTTGCGCACTTCTATGATTATCCCTCCATGTGCCATAAGGTTGCCGACCGCTGTTGTAGAGCCTGTAATCAAAAGTCCAAGGTGTGAAGCTGTTTTCATGTGCCATTCTGTATTTCTCTTCTCTGTTTTTATCAGTAACTGGGGTTCAGAGACAGATGACAGCCAGTCTTACCACAATGGCAACTCAGACCCAAGAGGCTTTGGTAAATATAACATGCATAACACAATTTGTCCCTGTCATAGTATTGACTGTGATTGAAGTCGGGATGGACTATATAACTTAATATATACACATCTCATTATCTTAGCCTTTTGACTATACTCAAGATATATCTCTATATTTATGTATTTTGATGTCAGTGCTCTAAATCAGCTTAAAATGGTGCTTTTTTAATTTATAGAAACGTCATTTTTATTGAACTGCCATTTTGCATGTTGCATGTGTAACGGACGTAGGCCAGTAAGAGCTGTGTATCTAAACCTCACTCCCCTCGCCTCAAGAGACACGCTAGCGACTGAAGCTAGCGGCTGTGGTCTTTAGCGTCCTTGTTAGTGTGCGCCTCCCACACCAGAGACGCCGGTGCAAGTCACGCTCGGAGTGGGTCGAGTAGGACCGGTTAAATGTTTTGCTGTGACCCGGATGGGAGTGAGGTTTAGGGGGGGTTAGTGTAACGAATGTAGGCCAGTAAGAGCTGTGCGTGCAAACATCACTCCCCTCGCCTCAAGAGACACGCTAGCGACTGAAGCTAGCGGCTGTGGTCTTTAGCGTCCTTGTTAGCGTGCCCACCTCCCACACCAGAGACGCCGGTGCAAGTCACGCTCGGAGTGGGTCGAGTAGGACCGGTTAAATGTTTTGCTGTGACCCGGATGGGAGTGAGGTTTAGGGGGGTTAGTGTAACGAATGTAGGCCAGTAAGAGCTGTGCGTGCAAACATCACTCCCCTCGCCTCAAGAGACACGCTAGCGACTGAAGCTAGTGGCTGCGGTCTTTAGCGTCCTTGTTAGCGTGCGCCTCCCACGTCGGGGACCCCGGTTCGAATCCGCTCCAAGCAGGTCGAGTAGGACCGGTAACACATGTAAGAACTAAAAGACACTAAAAAGATAGTTAAAATATACAGGGCATATTTTCGAAATTTCACTATATAGACACAAGAAACATTTGACCAATATAACAGTATACATTAATGAACAGCAATATTTAGGTAAGGCAAAGTCAAAAAAAATCCCCCAAAAAACAAAACCATTCACCAGTTACACAATTCTATTATTAAATACATAAACATTTAAAGGCTACATGCGGTTTAAAAGTAAACATTGTTTATAAAAAAAAGTGAAAAATAAGCAACCCTCTAGGCACACCTAATAATAATAATTATTATTATTATTATTAGTAGTAGTAGTAGTATTACATTGAGACGTAGCTAAATATACTGTACAACAGTAGCCTAATATATTTCTGTCAGTTTCTTCACGTTAAACCAAACTTTTATTTTGACGGGTTGCCGTGAAGACCTTTGAGTGTTTGTGTGTTTATATGATGATAGTTTTTCTCAAATTAAACGGTAAATGCTCATGAAGTCACTCTCAGAGCGGATTATGCATTCATGTCCTCATATAGTGACACAGCAGAAGCTAAAAAGACAGTGAGTGTCACGTGTGTGTGTGGCAAATGAAACATTCACACAGAGACGCAGAACATGCAGGATTAATATTTAAATAGTCTTTTATGGTTTAGTATTCATAGATATTCATAGTATATATTCGGCTACAGTCTGGAGCCCTGCGCTTAGATAAACATGGAAGTGACTGAAAGCAGCTGCCTATTAGTGGGTACTGAATATACTCGGTACTACAGAAATGCTGGTATCGTCACATTTTCAAAATTTCAGTACCGACTTGGTACCGAAGTACCGGTACTTGTGACATCCCTATCGTGGACATGTCAGAGTCAGAACTGTTTCCTCAGTTCAGTGTGCTGGTGACTCGAGAACTGTTGTAACCTTTAACCGACTCGAGAGAGAACTGCTATCTGTACTGCTGTTGACTCGAGAACTCCTGCCATTGCATCACTGTTATATTTCCAATACCTTTTTATTTGTTATACTTTATGCTTTTCAACAAAAGACATCAGAAACATACATTTTGCCCCCTTTATGAAATCCTCGGCACACAGTTCTCAGCATGTCGGACATGCCCAAAGACTGTTCTCAGTTCAGTGTATTGTTGGACTAACTGGAGCGTTGAATGAGTTGGCAAAAACCAGAATCATAGGGTCATATACTCCTGGATATTGTCTCATTTTGAGATGGAGTGACTGTCAGACACTTCTGAAAGGGAGTTTGATTGAGTAACTTGTAGGTCTGTGCTGACTTGAGCTGTGAAATGTTTCAGATGGTTCAGTCCGATTAGGTGAAGTGGTTCAGCCAGTTCACTAAAAAGAACCGGTTCAAAAGAACGATTCGTTCGTGAACTGGACATCACATTCACTACAATATTTACCTACATATAGTTAACTAAAAATTTTATTAATTTAATAATGCCATACAGAGACTTTTGATTGATAATGCAAAATTATTCAAATTCACATTTATTTCCTCTATTTTTGCTACTGACCTTTAAACCAGAGTGGCTAATAAAGCATGTCATTAGGAAATGTAATGTTCAAGAAAGCAATAAAGTACGAGAGGCCGTCGACTCGAGCAAAAACATTTGATGAGGTGAATTCGCTGTCTCTTATTAAACACCAGGACAAACTCATTAAACTCTCATTAAACACCAGGACAAACTCATTAAACTCTCACTAAATACCAGGACAAACTCAAAAAGCTCTTTTCAGATCGGCACAAAACACTTCATAGCTGCTGATGCCATATTTTTCAACTTTGGAGCTTCTGACGGTTCCATAGATGTCACAAAGAATTCCATTGAGTTCCATCTTGGTGATTTGTTTAAAATAATGCTGCAACCCTTTTCATCACACTAGTCACCAAAGCAATTCACTACCCATTGGGATTGCTGCATGGTATTTTTTTCATTACGAGTTTTCTCAAATGTATCAAAGTAATTTTCAGCACCGGAGCATGATGGTTAATTTTTTACAAAGTCTCTCCAAATTTTTTTTCAAACCACTCAAATTGTCAGGCAGCCTAATAGGTCAAAAGTTACTTCAAACTTGTTGGCCTTTCAGTTCTTCCAATGTTTATGTTGCTAAGAGTGTTTGCTATGGGTGTTGCGCAGTGATACACAGAACTGTTGGGTGTAGCGGTCATATCTGTGCTTTATCGTGAACAAAACCAAAGTCCTTTTAAGGCAAGTCATTTCACTCGGCGGCCATCTTTGAAACGCCTCTCGGGCAGCTATTTCAGTCATGCAAGTACAGCTCCTATATCTTTAAGTGGGAAAACATCAAATTCTCCAAAGCTGTTCACCAAGCTTACGATTAAAACAACTGTCTCATAAATTTTTTTTTTCTTAACGCTCAAATCATGACAAAAAAAACTGCATTATTCAGGCTGGAGCAGCCATGTGCATCTCAGAACACTGACTGTTTCTATAGCAATGACTGTTTACCAATCAGCGATTGGCTCTTTTATTTAGAAGGCGGGACTTATTCTGCCATATTGCGCGTTGCACCCAATCATTGTAATATGAGTGCACTATCTTTGTATATCTAAAGTCTTTGATAAAACACATCTACCAATCAGCATCAAGGACTGGAACTAGCCGTTTAATAAATAAAAGTAAATTAAAATCATTGTGACATTCATGATGTTGCATTATTTTATATTGCCAGAATCTTCTCAAATATGGCAAATGTAGTCATAGATAAAAGAAGAACGTAATATCCTTAAATGACATTATTAACCTAAAAATTTCAAATATATTTATCTTAGGCCATATTGGAATTGCTGTGCCGGATGTCTATGCTGCCTGCAAGCTGTTTGAAGAGAATGGAGTAACCTTTGTAAAAAAGCCTGATGATGGTAAGTTCTTTTATATTTTTCTATACAATTATTTTAGTTACATAGTGTTTCCCCACCAATAACAAACTAGCGAATCTTTCATTTCTAAATATGTTAGTCTCATGCAATGTACAAATATTTGTATGTTTACTGTGTTCTCAATAGCATATTCTTACTATTTATGCAGTATATAATATGTGTACTGTGCACAGTATGCACATTTTCTGTTTGGATACATACAGAAATACTTTCTGTTTATTTTGTTGCATAATTATTTCCATTCGGTCTGTCCTGCAGGTAAAATGAAGGGCCTGGCCTTTATTCAGGATCCTGACGGTTACTGGATTGAGATTCTCAGCCCCAACAACATGGTGTCCATCACTTCTTAAAGACTGTTGTTATGCTGTGACCTGATCAGAAGACACTAATTATGAAAATCACGGACAAATGGGGATAAAAAAATGGGGGATTGCTCTGTGCACAGTGAAGACAGACAATCTTCATGTATGACAGCGGCAGTGTGTTAGACATCTGGTGAGCTGAATGTAACAATAGAATGCAACAATAGAATTTGACACCTTTTGATGCAGTCCTCCATAGAGTCTAAGCTTAAAACTTTATTTAAAAAATATATTTTTTTGAATTGATGCAGTCCAAACCCTAGAACCCTACCTTTATTTGTTAAAATAAAGCAAAGAAAGTATTTTTGCTGTGTCACTTTTTTGTTGAATTTGAACAAAGTACAGTAATGTTATTGGTATGTAGCCTTATAAGGAACACTTAAGATTTGTATGCGTAAAACACAGCCTTAATCGCACTTTGCAGGTTTGAACATGCCGGGACGTGTGGTTAACACTGAACCGAGTTTAAGAAGAACTGCTCAAACAGTTGACCAGCATTAAATGAGTCTTCAAGCAGAGTTGGCTGACAATAAAAGCTTAAAAACTTGTGTGGTTGTAAAATGGGGTTGGTCAAAGTAAAGAATCTTGCTGGGGAAGGATCCAACCAGTTTCTAGATTTGTGTTATAATAAAGAATGCAGTTGGTGGCAGCTGCATACTCTTGAGGATCTGTACTAATAAATAACTTTTTGTTTAGTTTAGATTGGTGTCTTTCCGCTAAAGCTGTTCAGTTCTAAAGCCCATTTTGAGCCCTCTACATTTTAATGCGGGAGGACAATAAAAAGTTGAGCTGAACATTAGCTTCTTAAAATTGGTTTAAAGGGATAGTTGACCCAAAAATGAAAATGTTGTCATCATTTACTCACCGTCATGTTGTTCCAAACCTGTATGAGTTTCTTTCTTATTCTGAACACAAAATAAAAGATTTTAAAGATTGTTAGTAACCAGACAGTTGACGGCACCCATGGAAGTCAATTGCTACCGTCAACTGTTTGGTTGCCAACATTCTTTAAAATCTTTTCTTTTGTGTTCAGAATAAGAAAGAAACTCATACAGGTTTGGAACAACATGACGGTGAGTAAATGATGACAACATTTTCATTTTGGTGTGAACTATCCCTTTAAGTTAGCTTAATATTGTATTTTTGTTTAATGCATATGTAAATATTTTCCATACACACACAAAAATCTATGAAATTATTTCACAGTGCTTATCACATTTCTTTGTGATTAATGTAACCAAACAGTTGACGACACTCATTGACTTCCATAGTATTTTTGATAACAAATCACTAAATTGTAATGTAGACGCATGCGCGTTTGAAACGATATGCATTGTGAAAAGCGCTATACAAATAAATGTGAATTGAACTGCACAAATTTTCTGTTTGCATGGCATACACAGATAACTTTTTTATTTATAAAACAAAGAAGAAAGAAACTCATACAGGTTTGAAACAACTTGAGGGTGAGTAAGTAAAGACAACATTTTCATTTTTGGGTGAACTATCACTTTAAGTAGCTTAATATTGTATTTTTTCATGCATATGAAAATTATTTTCCCACACACAAAAATCTATGCAATTATGTCACAGTGCTTATCACATTTCTTTGTGATTAATGTAACCAAACAGTTGACTACACCCATTGATTTCCATAGTATTTTTTTTCCTACTATGGAAGTCAATGGGGCCCATTAACCTTTTGGTTACTCATATTCTTACAAATACCGTCTTTTGTGTTCAGCAGAAGAAAGAAACTCGTACAGGTTTGGAACAACATGAGGGTGAGTAAATGATGACAGAATTTTCATTTTTGGGTGAACTATCCCTTTATAAAACCTACAAAACAGCAAAACTAAAATTAAAATGAAAACGGAAAATATAAAAATAGAAACTATAATAGTACCTCAATGATACTAAAACAACACTGGGATAAATAACTCGAAAATGTCCTGCTCCGGAGAAAGGAAGAAATTATACCCCTCAGTCCACTAGAGGCGCTGTTACATTAACGCGTAACGTACGGGCGCCTTAAAAACATCCGGTAAGTTAGGTGTTTTGCTTCGGAACGAATGGATTTGTGGCTCGTGATAAATTTTGTAACATATTTACTTAATAATTGATATATATTTAACATATATTCACTGGAGTCAAGAGAGCTTTGTCGCCTTCTCAGTCTGCTTTAGGCGGAGACAAACTAAATCTGAATCGGTGTTGGTGAGTGGAAGCTTATAGACGATGGTAATAACGTCACATTTTCTCTAATGTAACCTTGCTATATTTCATTGTTTTTACCACAAAACTAGCATGTGTTATTGTATCTTTGAGTAATGCTTGTGTTTTTATTGTTCATGCGATTGACACCGAATGTTCTGTTATGTTTATAACTGCGGAGAAACAGCAATTTAGTGACATATTAAACATTTGTTACAGCTGAGACATATAGTCATAATTTCACTGGATATTCCTATCCTATATTACATAATTACTATATATAATGATGCTCAGACCATTTATATATTATTATTTATTCCTCTCTCAGAGGTTTTATTCAAGGCCATAAGAGTGTAAACTTGTTTTTAATTGAAATATTTTTTCATATATATAACTATTTTTTTTTTTTTAACATTTTGATCATTTAGATTGTAGAAATTCATGGTAGAGTGTTTTAAAATAAGACAAACCAACTAATACATTTAGACCTGGTTTCACAGACAGGACTTAGGTTAAGCTAGGATTAGGCCTTAGTTCAATTTGGACATCTAAGTAACTTTTATAAATGTTCCTTAGAAAAAAACATTACTGATGTGCATTACAATGGCACAGACGTATTTTAAGATATTTCAGTGTGAGTTGCTTTCAGTTAAAACATCTCAAACATGCATATTTGTCTGGGACTAGATGAACAGTATGGAAAAAGTGACAGAGGACAGGGAGAAAAACGAATGTATTAAGACATATATGATGTCTGCACAGTAGGAATGATCCAATGAATGTACACCTCCTTGGGTTGTTTTCATGGACAAATTCAAATGTTTATGTTGTTTATGATTCAGATGTGAAGGTGTTCCCCAGCAGTGGTCATGAGTGACAGTCATCCTCTGCGGCCGATGAGCTCTGCGTCTGAGATCGACCACCTCCATCTCCTGTCAGAGCAGCTCGGCGCTTTAGTTCCCGGTGAAGAGTACAGCGATGTCACCTTCGTGGTGGAGGAGAAGCGCTTTCCTGCACACAGAGTCATTCTAGCCGCCCGCTGCCAGTATTTCAGGTGGCTCTTTATGAGATGTTGCTTGTCTATTGGGGCATTTCTTGAGTGAAATTATTTATGATAGAAAAAGAATCCACTTTGTTTAGTGAACCAGGGTCATTCTATGAAACGCATGCCTTTTCCATTTTTAAAGTTTTTGTAAGATTTTAAACATTCAGACAAAGAATGTGATGTGATGCAGTCAAAAGTGATGCAGTAATTTGTTAATAAATTGCATTGTGTCATCTGAAGCTAAACAAATACATTTTGGTTTACAGTAAGGTTCATTTGATAGCATTAGTTAACTACATTAGTTTACCTGAACTAACAAGGGAAAATACTTCTAAAGCATGTATTAATTCAACATTTACTAGTACATTATTAAAATCGAAAGTTATCTGATAATATTATTTAAAGGGATAGTTCACCCAAAAATGTAATTTCTGTCATTAATTACTCTCCCATGTCATTAAGGGATACATGTACCCGTAAGACTTTCGTTCATCTTCTGAACACAAATGAAGATCTTTTTGGTGAAATCTGAGAGCTTTCAGTCTCTCTGTTGACAGCGCAACTACCACTTTGACGCTTCAAAAAGTTCTTACAGTGATCGTAAAACTAATCCTTATGAATTGAGTGTTCATTTGCATGGGTTACGCAGCACGTTTGAGCTTCAGCAAGAGGTTTGTTCTGGCACGCCAAGCACTTTTGGTTGAACTTCTGTTTATGTCTGCTGATTAGTCTAAATTCAATCTGTTCATCACTTTATCATCACTGTTCAATCTCTTTATGAACTTTTTGAGACGTCAAAGTGATAGTTGCGTAGCTGTCAATGGAGAGTACAAAACCTTGGTAAAATTCTACTTTCAACTCAGCCTTTTTTTTTTTCTTTGTCTTGCTTTTCAACTCCTCAGGGCTTTGCTGTATGGAGGGCTAAGAGAGTCCCAGGCCCAGGCGGAGGTTCGGCTGGAGGAAACACGTGCCGAGGCTTTTTCCATGTTATTGCGGTATCTGTACACAGGCCGAGCCACCCTGAGTGAAGCCAAGGAAGAGACATTGTTAGATTTCTTGGGACTGGCGCACCGCTATGGCCTCCAACCATTAGAGGGCTCCATATGCGAGTTCCTCCGCACTTTATTGAGCACGCGAAACGTCTGTCTGGTGTTTGATGTGGCTAGTCTGTACTGTCTGAACGGGCTGGCTGAGGCCTGCATGGCCTACATGGACCGCAACGCCACCGAAGTCTTGAAGTCAGATGGCTTTCTCTCCCTTTCAAAGGTGAGTGATAGAAGATATGAGAATTTTAATACATGATAATTAAGATTAGTATGTAATATGGCTGTTTCTTATGTTCTCTCTCTGCAGTCTGCACTATTGACCGTTGTGAGGAGAGATTCCTTTGCTGCGAGTGAAAGAGAGATCTTTCAGGCCCTCTGCCGCTGGTGTCACCACAATGGCGATGGCCCAGAGGCAAAGGAAGTGATGTCATCAGTCCGACTGCCCCTGATGACCCTCTCCGAAATGCTGAATGTGGTTCGTCCCTCGGGCCTCCTCAGCCCAGATGACCTACTAGATGCCATACAGACCCGCTCAGAGAGCAGAGACATGGACCTCAACTACCGTGGCATGCTCAGTCCGTTCACTTCTATCTGCTTATCAGTCTATAGTTACATGAACACTAAAGGTGCTTTTCCACCGTTGGGCCAAACCGTTCTCGTTGCTTAACCGCTCCATTCTGTGCCGATCCGGCCCAGCCTGTACGGATATGGTTTCATTAACGGAGCTGATAACGGAGCTCTTTGGAATGTAATACAAATGTGCCAGTCGTTGTCTTGGTAATGCAAGAGTTTACAGACAGTATGTGATGTAAATAGCGACCGTATTATGGAGGATGATCAGATATTTCTTTTATTTACTATTTTATTATTAACTTGTTTTTACGTCGTTCAGATACAGAGCTACAGAGAAACTGGTAGTCAGGCAACAGACAAGTGACCAATCCTGAGTGGCGACATCACTACACGCATTCTACCAGCACAGTTGCTGAGAATTCTGGGTCGAGAACGGTTTGTAATCAGGCCGAACCTAGCTCAAGTGGAAATATACCTGGAACCATTCCTTACCATTCTTAGAACTGTTTAGCCCGACTGTGGAAAAGCAGCGTTAGATTATTAAAGGAAACAGGTCACATCATGACAAATCAAATTTTTCTTGACTTTTTTATATATTACGGTCTAATTTTAAAACACTCTATCATTTATACATTATTATTATTGTATTATAATATCATTAAAGTGTCAACTTGACAAGTTAATTTGTAATATTTATTAAACTATTTTTTAAAATGTATCATTTATATTTATGTGTGTAATTGTATTTACCATGACGTGTTTTAAAATAAGACAAACCAACTAATACCACAAAACCTTACAGAATTAATCAAATTCATTGCTAATGCTTACATTTGTGGTGTTCCCAGCAAAATTATGTTACTTTCTTGAGGATGTTGTCATTAAGAACCTGCTGGGTTTTATTAGTTAAAGAGATTTCACGAAGGACTAACACTACCAGTACGGAAAGTGACAGAGGACAGGAAATAAACCCAAATATTGTATATTAAGACAAATATGATAGAGAAACAAAAATGTGATGGTCATGTAAAACTAAATTACTATCATGTTTGGTGCAGAAAACCTTGACTAACATTATAAAATGTATAATATGGTCCAATTAATCAGTAGCTAACAGTTTCTGGTGCTAATGCTTGAGATTTAAAGTTATTTGTGTATTTTTCTTAATGCAAAGTATAATTGAAAACTCAAAAAAAGTTGTTTGAGTTGTGTGCCCACCTTTTACATCACTGGCATGTAAAGTAAAGATCCGTAGAGTACGGAAAATGTTTCAGTTTGACTAAAATGTGTCTTTTTCTTTGTTTGGTGTTGTAGTCCCAGAGGAGAACATTGCCACTATGAAGCACGGCGCTGTGGTGGTGAAGGGTGAGCTGAAATCTGCTCTCCTGGATGGAGACACGCAGAACTATGATCTGGACCATGGCTTCTCGAGACACCCCATAGAAGAAGAGGGACGAGCCGCTGGCATTCAGGTCCGCTTGGGTCAACCCTCCATTGTCAACCACATACGTCTACTGCTGTGGGACAAGGACAGCAGGTAATGCAACATTAAAGGGACAGTTCACTCAAAAATTAAAATTCTGCCATCATTTGATCACTATCATGTCAAGTCACTTTTTTTTATATAGCGCTTTATACAATACAGATTGTTTCAAAGCAGCTTTACAGTGATAAACAGGAAGATAATGATTCAATGATGCAAACAGAATTCAATTCTGCTGTAAAGCAGCTTTAAAAAGACAATAGTAAACAGTCATTATTCAGTTGAAATCAGTTCAGTGTTGATTCATTTCGGTTCAATAACTGTAAAGTACATCAATTATGAAATTAGTTCAGTTCAGCTATAAAGCAGCTCTGCAGAAATGTCATCAGTGATGTAAGTTGACAGTGATGTCATCATCCAGCTAAGTTGAGTTCTCATCCAATAGTGTCAGTGCAGTCAAATCAGTAATATTGCTTAATATAAAGTGTCCCCAACTAAGCAAGCCAGAGGCGACAGTGGCAAGGAACCAAAACTCCATCAGGTGAAAGAAATGGAGAAAAAAAAAAACCTTGGGAGAAACCAGGCTCAGTCGGGGGGCCAGTTCTCCTCTGGCCAACGAACTAACACGGTGTGATTATGATTCAGGCTGCATCACAAGTCAGAAGTCAGATTGTGGGTCGCTAGCATTTAAAATATTTCATTTAGTTTCTTCTGCTTGAAGATCAGATTCATCACGCTGGTATGGAGACGAAGCTGGCCATAGGGGTCTGTGCAGAGGACTTGTCTGGTTCTTATGGGCTTTGCTGAGGATCTGTGCCGATGCCTGTCGTGTCGACGAGGTCTTCACAGGGGATTGTTCTAGTTGACACGGTCTCTGCTGACATTCAGGGCTGCGTTGAGGTCGTGTCTAGGTGCAGGTCCACCATCTGATCTGGATAAGACCCGGATCCGGCTGACTACGGTAACCTCGGGATAAGGATCAGACAGACTACTATTAGCGTAGATGCCATTCTTCTTGCGTTGTAACAAGTACATATGGTGTTATAGGAAGTGTTCCTGGTTCCCGTTGACCTAATTCATGCAGCCTAACAATCCTTTAGCGAATTTAAATTATAGAAATGTGATAATGTGTTATGTGTATGTCAGGTTAAAAAGATGTGTTTTAAGTCTAGATTTAAACTGACAGAGTGTGTCTGCTTCCTGAACAAGGCTAGGAAGGCTGTTCCAGAGTTTGGGTGCTAAATAGGAAAAGTTTAATAGGGAGCCAAATGCATTGTTGACAGAACCTGGCTAATATGGCCATATTTCCTATTTCCTGTTTCCTGGTTCTAGTAAGAACTCTAGTTGCTGCATTTTGGATCAGCTTGAGTTTGTTTATTAAGCATGCAGGGCAACTACCCAGTAAAGCATTACAATAATCTAGCCTTGAGGTCATGAACGCATGAACTAACTTTTCTGCATTTGTCATTGAGAGCATATGTTGTAAATATGCGGTTTTACAGATGCTAGAAATGTGCCTTTGAAATGAAAGATTGGTATCAAAGAGCACACCCAGGTTCCTAACCTGGCAACGGCAACGAAAACTTGACAGAGCAGCCATCAAGTGTAACAGTATAGGTTACACAATAACTAGGTTATTACGTTTGGAGGCGTTTGGTCCAATAATTAAAACCTCTGTTTTTTTCAGAATTAAGTAGTAATAAAATTACTAGTCATCCCATTTTTTTTTTAATGCATTCTGCTAATTTTGTGAATTGGTATGTTTCGTCAGGGCACAAAGAAATATAAAGTATCATCACCGTAACAGTGAAAAACGGCATGCTTACTAATGATATCTCCCTAGGGTAGCATGTACAGGGTGAAAAGCAAAGGCCCTGGCACTGAGCCTTGCAATACTCCATACTGAACTTGTGATCGATATGACACCTTTTCATTTACTGCTACAAATTGATAATGGTCAGATAAGTATGAGTTTTCAACCATGCCAATGCAGTTCCGTTATTGACAGCAGCATTTTCAAGTCTATTCAAAAGAATGTTGTGGTCTATAGTATCAAATGCAGCATTAAGATCCAGGAACACTAACAGAGAGATATCATGATTGGATGATAAGAGCAAATCATTTGTAGCTCTAATAAGAGCAGTCTCAGTACTATGATAAGGTTTAAATCCTGCCTGCAAATCCTCACAGATACCATTTCTTTCTAAGAAGGAACATAGTTGTGAAGATACTGCCTTTTCAAGTATTTTTGACAGAAAAGGGAGATTTGAGATCAGTCTGTAATTAACTAATTCTCTAGGATCAAGTTGTTGTTTTTTTTAAATGAGTTTTATTAACAGCCAGATTAAACATTTTTGGTACGTATCCTAATGACAATGATGAATTAATAATATTAAGAAGAGGATCTATGACTTATGGAAGCATCTCTTTTAGTAGCTTAGTCAGTATAGGGTCTAACATACATGTTGATTTTGATGATTTAACAAGTTTAGACAATTCTTCCTCTCCTGTAGCGAAGAATGAATGGAATTGTTCCTCATGGGGTCTATAGTGCGACGTCTGATGTGATGTCGTTCGAAACTCAAAAGGAGATTGTCCGCCATTCTCTTATTCATATAGGCTACGTTTACACTGTCAGTTTTTGGGATTGACAACCGCATTACTTACAGGTTTGAATAGCGAAATGTTCGCGCTCACAGCAACTTGCAGTAGCGTCTTGAATACTGTCTGTATTAGCATGCAATGGTATTCGCTTACCAGTAACCATAGCGACAGAGATCACACATTAGAGACACATTTGTGCATTGCAGAGTGGCTCTGTCGCACTGTATGACTGACAGACAGCTAGTTATCCGGTCCAGTTAACTCATAATATGCGCTATATGCAGCATTTTGATGGCTCTCTCATGTCTGCAGGTCTTACTCATACTATGTCGAGGTGTCTATGGATGAGCTGGACTGGGTGCGTGTGGTGGATCACTCCAAGTTCCTGTGCCGCTCCTGGCAGCATCTCTATTTCCCAGCACGAGTTTGCAGGTAGAACTCATTACACAACAACAACAGCTAGACTCTGCTTTTCAAATTTTGATTTGGGAAACATTGTTTATCTTTGAAATAAAAAACATTTTGTTGTACTGCTTACTCAGTAGAAGACATCAAGACTGAAATGAAAATTAAGGTTAGGCAAAAAAGTGATGTTGCAAATAAAAAATGTTTTTTTCATTAATGTGATGCAAAGCTGAATTTTCAGCAGCATTACTTCAGTATTCAGCCACATGATCCTTCAGAAATCATTCTAATATGCTTAGCTGGTGCTCAAGAAACATTTCCTATTATTAGAAATGTTGAAAACAGAGTTGTGATGCTTAATATTTTTGTGGAAACAGTTTTTTCTTTGATGAATAGAAATTGAAAAGAACAACACTTATTTGAAATAGAAGCTTTTTGTAACAATTTACTGTCACTTTACTGCATCCTTGGTGAATAAAAGTATTAAAGTGCCCACTATTATGCTATTTATGCTAAAGGTTCCTAATTTTATTTTAGAGGTCTCCTACAATAGGTTTACATGCATCCAAAATCAAAAAACACTTTGATATTCTTCTAATAAACATTGCACATCACCATGAACCAAACTCTTCCAGTCTCAGCTACAACTACAGTGTTTGCGGGTGGGTCAAAGTAGACGTTGTTCGCGGGCAGCCAGTGAAGACCATAGGCAGGCATTATGCAAATGTGTTACATTTTTACATGGGTATGTAACAGGAAGTAAGATTTGCTGATGACTCTTTTAGGCAGTTCAGAGTCAGTTCATTCTTTTAGGAGACAAATGACTTTATTTGTTGTGCACTTTCATTTTTAAAACTTTGCAGACTATTTACATTCACAAACAGCTGTATTACACACTGCATGAAAGGTAATATTCAAAAAGCATAATAGGGGCACTTTAATTTATTTAACAAAAGAAAAAAAAAAATCATACTAATCATACTAAACTTTTAAACAGTAGGTTTATGTTATGAACAATATATTCCAGAATGAGTTTATTATATAATGCTTACATGCTGAACAAACTTTATACATTGTGTACAATTTATTATATTAATGTTTTTAGGGTAATTTGTAGTAAGTCAATCAAATACAAACGGTTTTTCCATTAAATTTGCTCAATTGTGACATTGGATATTTGCTAACTGACTGTCTGTGAACACTGCTTTTATTTGTGAATTCAGGTTTATTCGTGTTGTGGGGACACATAACACTGTCAACAAAGTGTTTCACTTGGTGGCTCTTGAGTGCATGTACACACAGCGACCTTTCACCCTGGAGAGAGGCCTAATAGGTAATGTAGTTTTCCTAATTTCAGTGGTTATTCAGGAAGTTACACACATATCAGCTCGGTTACTAAAACTCATCCCACGTCTCCTTCTCTGTGTCTCCCTGCAGTTCCCACAGAGAACGTGGCGACCGTGCAGGCATGTGCTAGTGTGGTAGAGGGTGTTAGTCGCAGCAGAAACGCCCTGCTGAACGGGGACACCAGCCACTATGACTGGGACTCGGGATACACCTGTCACCAGCTGGGCTCTGGAGCCATTGTTATCCAGCTCGCTCAGCCATACATGCTGGGCTCAATCCGGTACGAGAGCTTATGTTACAGGTTAAAAAGGCCATATTATGCCCTTTAAAGGATTAGTTCACTTTAAAATAAAAATGACCCCATGATTTACTCCCCCCTTAAGCCATCCTAGGTGTATATGACTTTCTTCTTTCTGATGAACACAGAGTTATATCAATAAATATCCTGATGTTTCCAAGCTTTATAATGGCAGTGAACGGGGCTCGCGAGTTTGAAGCTCAAAAAAGTGCGTGCATCCATCCATCATAAACGTACTCCACATGGCTCCGGGGGGTTAATAAAGACCTTCTGAAGCGAAGCCATGCGTTTGTGTAAGAAAAATATCCATATTTAACATGTTATAAAGTAAAATATCTAGCTTACGCCAGACCGTCTTCTGTATTCAACTTACGAAAAAAGCATAGCTGGCGCGACGTATGACGTCGGACGTAGTGTTAGTGTTTTGAACTGCGAGAGGTGTTACACTTTCTTCATAAGTTGAATAGTTTTTTTGAGCTTCAAACTCGTGAGCCCCGTTCACTGCCATTATAAAGCTTGGAAGCGTCAGCATATTTATTACTATAACTCTGATTGTGTTCATCTGAAAGAAGAAAGTTGTATACACCTAGGATGGCTTGAGGGTGAGTAAATCTTGAGGTAATTTTCATTTTAAAGTGAGCTAATCCATTAACAAAGTCTTGATTTTTGTTTTTGGAGTCTACTAGAATAGGTTTAAATGCTTGAATGATCAAAAAATTAACATTATTTTTCACATATTTTACAGTAATGCTCTGTTTAGTTCCTGTCTCTATGAAGCCCTTCCTTGCAAGCGTGTTTTTTTTTTAAAGATTAATTTTTGCCGTTATTATGATCGGACAGTAAGTAGACAGGAAGCGAAGTGAGAGAGAGAGAGAGGAGGACGAGATTGGGGAAGTCCCGAAGCGCAACGGTGCCATATGTCGGCATGCTGCCCATGAGGCTATCGGCGCTGACCGCTTCAAGTTTGGGAAATGTCACTGCCCATACAATAACTGCGAATTTCAACACACTGTTAACGCAACTCAACCAGGCTTTGCCCCTTTATTTTGCGTATGCCTTGAGCGGGAATTATTTAAATGAGGAATATTGTGACGTGTTCATTCCCAGAAGAAACTCAAGACTACAATCGAGGCGTTTCAGGGACGTTGCAGACCTTTTTCATGCTCAAACATGCAGCAACTTTACACACTAAAGAAAGTTGAACATGTAATAAAAGCGTAGGTCAATATGTCCTCTTTAAAGGTTATAATTCTGTCATGATTTAGGATGGGTTTCTTGTGTGGAAAGTCGATGTTTAGGTGAAAGTAGGGTAACCCATACTCAAAATTTGTCCTCTGCTTTTAACCCATCTAAGTTAGTGCACACACATAAGGAGAAGTGAGTAGTGAACACACTACTCACAGAGGACACATTGCAAACCGTGGACACACACACCCAGAACATTAGGCAGCCATTTTTTTGCTGTGGTGCCCGGGGAACGAATTGGGGGTTTGGTGCCTTGCTCAAGGGCACCTCAGTCATTTCCTGCTGGTATTGAGATTCGAACCCGCAACCTTCGGGTTACCAATCTCACTCTCTAACCATCAGGCCACGACTAGATGATGATAAATTAAACTCAGCTCAAAAAATTACATAAAAGTATCATGAAAGTAGTTCATATGACTTGTGCAAAGTGTTACATGTTTTCTGAACCCGTACAATAGCATTGTGCAAGGAATAAAATGCAATTGAATCAGTTATTTGCCGAAAACCTCTTCCGCCACAGATCTCAAATCTAATAACAGTGGATACAATAAAGTAAATGGAACAAAACAGGACAAGGTAATCAGTTATATCATACACACTGTTTCGAAAGTGTAGCCACAAGACTTGAACATTATACATGCTAACACGAGACTAGAGTGATAGTTGCTCACTGTGTCACGAAACCCATGATATGTTTAAGGATATAAGAAAATGACATTTCTTAAGTAGAAAAATTAATGAAGAAAAGTAAACAAATTAAAATGCAAAATTTTTAACATAGCATAGTTAGGCTGAATAGGAAATTGACAGTGTTGTAAATGCATTTCAGTGTGTCTTTATAATGTTTTTCTAAACATCTCTTAATGGTTTAATGATGCCAATAATTTTGGTTTATAATCATGGTTTATTCTCATTAGGGGGTGAACCTGTTTTTAATGTAGCCTGGCTTGTATTTTATTTTACTTTGTACAAAAATCATGATATCTAGAAACTGTGCAGAGGAAATATTGTAAGCATTTTAACAAATACTTTGAAGTGCATGGCTTCCATTTAGTCTCTTGCACTGCAAGTGCCTTACTATAACTAGCTTTTGCTTTAAAAAATTATGACTTGAAATAATCTTGTGTTTCTGAACCAGAGACATTCCTTCAAGTTGTATTTAACATTCAATCATTAAAATCTTTGTCTCAGTCTTTAGTTTAGATATACTGATGCTGTGAAATCTGTGTCTGTAGGTTGCTGTTGTGGGACTGTGATGAGAGGAGCTATAGCTATTACGTTGAGCTGTCCACAAACCAGCAACATTGGGTGAGGGTCATAGACAACACAAAAGTGGCATGCAGGTCAGTGAATGCTGTTTTTCTTTGTATTATTACCTCATTATTTGCTTGCATTATAATTATGTCTATAACAGCCTCAGAGTTTACATAAGTTGCATGTAATTCTTACAGGTCGTGGCAGACTCTGACATTTGACACACATCCTGCCTCCTTTATTCGTATTGTGGGAACTCACAACACCGCTAATGAGGTGAGCGATCTCTGCAGACTCACAGGACGTGTTTCTGTGACTCCTTCCAGCATCACATTAATGCTGCATTCATCAGATTACATTGAGATAATATGATGTCAATTTTTCGTCATATTGCAGAACAAATTATACATGCAGTATTTGTCAAAAGAATCACATTTTTGATGAAATTCTACAGCCCTAATGATCTTTTTTTTCTCATGCTGTCTCCACTAGGTTTTTCACTGCGTTCACTTCGAGTGCCCTGCACAGGTTGATACCGTTGTTAAAGAAGGAAGTCCTGGACCAGACCAGCCCAAACCAGAATCCAGCTCCCAGAACTCCCATTCACAGGGCCTGACGCCCCAAAAACCCTCCACGTCTCCGCACACATAGACTGTGGATGTTTATGACGAGACACACTTGAGATGGTCAGGTTGTGTTTTCAAGGTTATGTGCTGCTAAACAAAGAATTCTTTATATTTATATTGAGAAAATACTTGAGCTGATTATAACATGATGGTGAGTATAACAATTACTGTCAAATGCACTTATTTTATTATGTTTGGATAACTACAAAAACCATAATAATAAGTATTACTGGGTTTTGCAATACTGTCTCATTTATTAGATATCTTAAAATATCTTAAAATCGTAGAAAAGTAAACAAATATCCTGTTTAAAATCAAAAATTAAAGTCACCATGAAACGGAAGTTGTGATAGTCTTTCCTTCTCTATTGTGACGTGTGTGTGTGTGTGTGTGTGTATATATATATATATATGTGTGTATATATATATTGTGTATATATATATATATGTGTGTGTATATGTGTATATATATATATATATATATATATATATATATATATATATATATATATATATATATATATATATATATATATATGTATATATATGTATATGTATATATGTGTGTATGTATGTATGTATGCATGTGTATATATATATATATATATATATGTGTGAAACAGCTTCTCGAACAAGAAAAAAATCAGGGTGGGGCTTGATTTTGTCCATGGGGAATTGATTGGATTGTTGGATGGATGTGGTTTGCTATTGGTCAATCTCTTGTGAGTGACAGGTTGCCCCGCCTTCCCGCCAGTAAACGTCATTAGAGAAGAGAAGAGATGTTGCAGCAAGAGGAAAGGGAATTGTTTTGGAAAGCATTGTTTTTGGTTATTATTTTACAGTATGTGCACTTTCAATGTACTTATAGTGTACTTACCCACTAAAGTACTGACTAGTGTTAGGTAACTACATGGGCTAAGTTAAGGTTTAGAGGTAGATTCAGGGTTAGTACCTAGTTAGTGTCGGTGACCCCCTATTAGTACAGACTGACTAGGTTTGGGACCCACCAAATAAGAACCATTTTTAAGATGCTCACAAATGAAAATTGTGTTGAATTGTATTGAAAGTCAAGCTCCACAGTTAGAATTGGGGCTGATTTATTGTCAGATGATGGTGAGAAACAGAGAAACAGATGGAGAGTGTGAACGAGACTGTTTAGTCAGATCACATATTAACATGCTTCGTTCTCTGAGGAGATTTAATAAATACTGAGTTTCAATCAGACATGGAAGGGTGAGTGACACCATAATACCACCTTCATTAAGCAACCAGGAACAGACGCACACTATCAAACTTCCTCGCTGCAATCAAGAGACTTCCCCAAGGGCTGGAGGATGATGGAGAATGACAGACCGACAGCGTGATGTTAAGTTGAAATGAAAGCTGGGATGCCAGTACCCTGTTGAAAAGACCAGGTTAACTCTATAAAACCTACAATACTGTATATAAATTATCAACATGATTAAAACTTTGCTGAAAAAGTTGTTTGCACGCAATCTTCTGCATGCCTTCTGTCATCTGATTGATAGTTTAATCCTAAATCTACTTTCAGGTCATGGTACATGTGTTATCTTTATTTTATAAAGTAAACGTAAGAATAACTTTTATATTGTTACTAATATTTCAAGACTAACATTTACTGGACTGAAGCAATTTAGGTTTAACTTATTATCTATCATTTTTTTAAGGAAAATGTTTAAAATGTATCAAATATGATACAACAGGCTTTTGAGGAACGTTTATTTGTACATATCTCAATCATCATTGTATTGCATTGCATTATATGTTTTGCCCCCACAATAAAAACCACAGAGCTTGGATCATAAAACTAAGCCGTTATGTATCATCTTACTATATATTCCCCTGGTTTCACAGACAAGGTTTTAGCCTACTAAAATGCATGTTGGAGCTGTTTTAATTGAAAGCAACTTGCACTGACATATCTTAAAACGTGTCAGTGCCATTGTTTTGTCTCAAGATGCACACCAGTAATGTTTTTTTCTTTCTTTTTTTTCTTTCTAAGGCATGTTTATAAAAGCTACTTAAATGTCCTAATTGAACTAAGGCCTAATCCTGGTTTAGTCTAAGCCCTGGCTTTCTGTGAAATCAGGCCATAGAGTGACAACTGATATATACACTCACCTAAAGGATTATTAGGAACACCTGTTCAATTTCTCATTAATGCAATTATCTAATCAACCAATCACATGGCAGTTGCTTCAATGCATTTAGGGGTGTGGTCCTGGTCAAGACAATCTCCTGAACTCCAAACAGAATGTCAGAATGGGAAAGAAAGGTGATTTAAGCAATTTTGAGCGTGGCATGGTTGTTGGTGCCAGACGGGCCGGTCTGAGTATTTCACAATCTGCTCAGTTACTGGGATTTTCACGCACAACCATTTCTAGAGTTTACAAAGAATGGTGTGAAAAGGGAAAAACATCCAGTATGCGGCAGTCCTGTGGGCGAAAATGCCTTGTTGATGCTAGAGGTCAGAGGAGAATGGGCCGACTGATTCAAGCTGATAGAAGAGCAACTTTGACTGAAATAACCACTCGTTACAACCGAGGTATGCAGCAAAGCATTTGTGAAGCCACAACACGCACAACCTTGAGGCGGATGGGCTACAACAGCAGAAGACCCCACCGGGTACCACTCATCTCCACTACAAATAGGAAAAAGAGGCTACAATTTGCACGAGCTCACCAAAATTGGACAGTAGAAGACTGGAAAAATGTTGCCTGGTCTGATGAGTCTCGATTTCTGTTGAGACATTCAGATGGTAGAGTCAGAATTTGGCGTAAACAGAATGAGAACATGGATCCATCATGCCTTGTTACCACTGTGCAGGCTGGTGGTGGTGGTGTAATGGTGTGGGGGATGTTTTCTTGGCACACTTTAGGCCCCTTAGTGCCAATTGGGCATCGTTTAAATGCCACGGCCTACCTGAGCATTGTTTCTGACCATGTCCATCCCTTTATGACCACCATGTACCCATCCTCTGATGGCTACTTCCAGCAGGATAATGCACCATGTCACAAAGCTCGAATCATTTCAAATTGGTTTCTTGAACATGACAATGAGTTCACTGTACTAAAATGGCCCCCACAGTCACCAGATCTCAACCCAATAGAGCATCTTTGGGATGTGGTGGAACGGGAGCTTCGTGCCCTGGATGTGCATCCCACAAATCTCCATCAACTGCAAGATGCTATCCTATCAATATGGGCCAACATTTCTAAAGAATGCTTTCAGCACCTTGTTGAATCAATGCCACGTAGAATTAAGGCAGTTCTGAAGGCGAAAGGGGGTCAAACACAGTATTAGTATGGTGTTCCTAATAATCCTTTAGGTGAGTGTATATATGCAGTGTATGTTAGTGATCTGCTATTATGTTATAAAGATCTAATATAGGCCATACATTAGAATCATATCATACTGTTGTATTTGGGCTTATAAATAGCACCATATTGAGTGTTTTTGCTTAGTTTGGGCCTCTGAATAAATTTGATGTGTTTTTTCCTTGAGTGTGACCTCCATATTCTCCTATATCATAGGCTACTGTATGAGCCATATATATGCCTGTTGTATCAAATTATTATTATGGCTTGATTTAAATATGATACAAAACATTAAACACATATGCAAACTTTTATTTATTAAATATTTTATATATTAAATATTTTGTTTAAAGGTTCAATAACGAAGACAAATAAGCTGTTTTAGACAATAAGCTGTTTTGTAGATATACATGAAAATTTAATGGTCATATTTTTTTTAAACAATTTTTATATTTTTAATATATATTTGTTACTTGGACTGTATTTTTATTCTTCAAATCCGTCACTAAAAAACAACTAGAAAAACGAAAAATAAATGCGTCAGCGCATTGAGAACGAATCGTTCACTTTCCCTCAAAAACACTGACCGATTCATTTACGAACGAAACATCCCGGATGTCAAGATGATGGACGGCCCGTATTTGCCCTCACACTCAAAAACCATGAACAAAATTACACAAGGTAAAAGATAACATGACACACGCTAAATATACGTATTCACTTGCAGGATAAAAATGGTTTGTGTCAAATAAACTGTCGATCGTGCGTCGATTGACATAAAACCGTCAAATATCCAAGAGGCTTCGTTCACACAGCAATGCCAGTCCTGTTTTGAGTGCTAAATACGGTTATGTTCATACAAAATTCGCTTATGGAAAATTGAAAAACACACTCTATAATCAGTGACTTAAATTTAAGATAGAGTTCAGTTGGTTTGTGCTCTGTGTGTGTGTGTGTGTGAATTGAACCGTAGTCGACAGCTAGTCTCAAGCGCGCGCTTCGCGGGTCATTATTTGCTATCATTTCGAAACACCTGGTAAGTTTTTTTTAGTTTTTTT
Organism: Coreius guichenoti; assembly: GCA_039654105.1. Taxonomy (NCBI): domain Eukaryota; kingdom Metazoa; phylum Chordata; class Actinopteri; order Cypriniformes; family Gobionidae; genus Coreius; species Coreius guichenoti. The sequence goes on along the minus strand of CM077179.1, from coordinate 36,088,529 downwards.
TTAAACAGATGATAATTTTAATTATTGTTTCAATTCGGTATTTAATTTCACGGACATATATGTTTGCTTTCAAATGCTTAAATCAGGGGAAAATCTTAAATTAGGACATTTCAGAAGATAAATACCAAGTAGTTCGTAAAAACTTGAAAAAAATCTTAAAGGAGTTCTCATATATTTTCTTGAAGGCCCCCTGAAATCAAAATGTAAGTTTTTTTTTTTTTTTTTTTTAGCTTTTAGTATAAATATGTTAGCCTTGAGATTATGAACAAGCTGGTGTTCTAAAACAATGACAAAATTCGCATTTAGGAGATTTAGGTGAAAACGTACAGTCTCCCCCTTCCTTTAAAATGGATCACGGATTTTTATGACATCACCGCGGACTTCAGTTTCTCATCATGATTGGACACTTCTGTCCAATCAAATGCTCTCTACAATCTGAAGCGTCCCACCCCCTAAACAGACGGGCTGAAATCGGTCACTTGTTCACACATTTACTATTTTCTACATGGTGAACACATAGTGCACTATATAGTGGATAGGGAACGATTCAGAGAGTGTAAATATGCTTTCAATGCGAAAGATTGAAAGATATGCGAATGAAGTCACACAGACAGTCTGTGTGGGGGGTTTTTCTAATGAAGAAATGACAGGCTTTGGTGTTATCTGTTTGTATTAATAATAATAATAATAATAATTTGTTACATTTTGTTTATATAGCGCTTTTCTGGGTACTCAAAGCACTTTACGTACAGAAGGGAGGAATCTCCTCAACCACCACTAATGTGCAGCATCCACTTGGATGATGCGACGGCAGCCTTATTGCGCCAGAACGCCCACCACACACCAGTTTATTGGTGGAGAGGAGACAGAGTGATGAAGCCAATCAGTATATGAGGATGATTAGGAGGCCATGATGGACAGAGGCCAATGGGCAAATTTGGCCAGGATGCCAAATGTTCTGTTCTTTTCGATGAATGGGGGTGGGGATTAGCAGATTACACGTAAATGTAGTTACATATTATTTTGTGTAATTTACACATTATCACTCTCTCTAGAGCAGGGGCCCACTAGGGGGTGCTCAACAAACTTTCAAGGGGGCCTTAAGATGATTTAAAACAAAACAAGCTTTAAAATAGGTTAAAACAACAATCAATCAAGATATTTTGTATTTGGTTGTATTATCTCTAAAATATTTTAAATATATATAGTAAGCCACTGTGCAAAATTCCACATACATTCAAGTATATATGTACACACGTTACAGATATAAAATAACATCATTATGGCATCATGATGGCTAGTGCCTGATATGTGAGTTTCCGTAGTGTAGTGGTTATCACGTTCGCCTAACACGCGAAAGGTCCCCGGTTCGAAACCGGGCGGAAACAATTATTGTTATTATTTATATTTATTAGATTTTTGTTACAGACTTAGCATACACAAAGTAGGTCACTAAGTTCACAATGCTAAAAAAATATTTATTTATCTTTCAAACAAACAGCCTATTATACTGTGTTTGTATCGATGTAAAGACAGTGATTATTATCATAAAGTAAAGACAATGATTCTTTATTTCTTGCCTCAGACTCATGAAACAACTTCATTGCTGAATGTTGTTTTCTCAAATCAGAGACAATAACATGAGTATTTTTAATCTTTTTCAACAGAAGAAAGCCTTTTGACAAGTGATGGGAACTGAATCGTCCATGGTGAAAAGTGCTAAACAACTCCTATTAGTTGTAAGCTGCATATGAATAGCCTCAAAAATGAGTTTTTACTAATAGAACAATAAATAAGAAAATACAGTTTTCATTTCAAATTTGTATATCAAATGATATTTAAAACAATTTCCCCATCTATTCAGGATGGTTTAACATGCAGGTTTCCGTAGTGTAGTGGTTATCACGTTCGCCTCACACGCGAAAGGTCCCCGGTTCGAAACCGGGCGGAAACAATGTTTTGAAACTGTAAGTGTATTTTACAACCCTAAATTATTCTGTCCTCTCTCATCTACTCGTACAACAGTTATAAAAAAACATTTTGATTTTCACATGCCTGCAAACTAATTTAAAGGATTTTTGGGGGTTTAGAATGATTGTTAATACTCCACAAGATGGCGCAATAGAATCAGTAATTTTACATAGTCGTGCACTCATCTGCAGTCTAGTTCTTACACCGTGTTGATCTTTCTAAGACAAAACGGTGATTCTTGAATACATAGTGTACTTGACCTTCCTAACCTCTGTCTCACGCTCTCACTGCTCTTTATTATCCCTGCACTCCTGTTTTAAAATCTCTATCATTCTTTCTTTCCATTCCATTTGCTGAAGGTTTTCCTCAATATTCCCTTTGATCTTTCTTCATCCTCTTCCCATGCCCTTTAGAAGCTCTAGTAAGACTCGACCCGTCAGCTGCAGTCAAATTCACGTGACCAGACACGGACGTGTTCTGTCCATCTCCATTTGCTTTTTCCTCTTCTTGGTATTTGCAGGATGAGAGAACCAGCCTCTGTGGCTGCTGCACCTCTCTTATTTGCCTTCAGTAGTTTCTGGCAGTTTAGAGCTGCTTTGATCAGTGGATGTTAAAGCGGCCCACCCTGATGGTAGCTGGGTCGTCTTCGCTGGTACACCGTGCCATGGAGGCTGAAGCCTATTTATTTGCACCGATGGAACAGAGTAGCTCAGTGTGCCAGCAAAACCCAATATATCTCATTAGGGGCCAAGTAGTGTAGGTTTGATACATTAACACATTTGAATGTAATGAATTTGATGGCAAGGATGCCACATGGAAAATGAGGCAATGCTTAGATGTTTTGACATTAAATTTGTCAAATATTGTGAAACGGCTTCTCAAAACAAAAACTTCATTTTGTCCATCAGGTTTTTTTTTTTTTAAAGAAATTACTACGTTTTATTCAGCAAGGATGAATTAAATTGATCAAAAGTGACAGTAAAGACTTTTACCTTGTTTCAAAAGATTTCTATTTCACATAAATGCTGTTCTTTTGAGCTTTCATGGTTTCCACAAAAATATTAAGCAGCACAACTGTTTTCAACATAATGATAATAATAATAAGAAATGTTTCTTGAGCAGGAAATCAGCTAGGGCTATCCCAGACTAACGATTTATCTAGTAGACTGTTAGTTGTTTATTTAAGCCATTAGTTGATTAGTCGGAGGAGAAATACTAAACCATGATAATGAGTAGGGCTGCCACGATTCCTCGATCAAATTTGAGTACTCGATTTAAAAAAATCCTCGATTGCAAATAACCTGTGTTAAATTTCCGGCAAAATACCGAAAGTGGCTACATGAACTGCACTATTAGACCGTTTTCTAAGGCTGCAAAATGCATTAAAATAATTAAAAAACCATACTATAGCATAGTGCTATTGTGAATGGCTGCGATTCAATTAAATGAATATAAGCCCTGCAGTTTTAATATATATGTGCTTTAAATATTTACATGCATGTAGGTTATGTGCGTCTCTACAGAGCCCCTAAAGGGACATGCTTATGAAAAAAAAAAAGATGGAAGAAAACATTTTTGGCAGTGCTTTTGAGTTCCGCCGAGAAACTTTGCATTTGAAAAGTTCGAACGCAATGTTTCTCGGGGAACGCAAAAGTTTTGCAAGCAAACGAAAAGTTTCTTGGGGGAACGCAAAGGTTTTGCAAGCAAACGCAAAGTTTCTCGGGGGAAATCAAAACATTTGCAAGCGAACACAAAGTTTCTCGGGAACACAAAAAATTTGCAAGCGAACAGAAAGTTTGACGGGGGAACGCAAAAAATTTGCGAGCGAACACAAAGTTTCTCGGGGGAACGCAAAACATTTGCGAGTGAACACAAAGTTTCTCGAGGGAACGCAAAACATTTGCGAGCGAACACAAAGTTTCTCGGGGAACGCAAAAAATTTGCGAGCGAACACAAAGTTTCTCGGGGGAACGCAAAACATTTGCGAGCGAACACAAAGTTTCTCGGGGGAACGCAAAACATTTGCGAGCAAACAAAGGTTCTCAGGGGAACGCAAAACATTTGCGAGCAAACAAAGTTTCTCAGGGGAACGCAAAACATTTTGCGAGTGAGCGCAGAGTTTCTCGGGGGAACGCAAAACATTTCGAGCGAACACAAAGTTTCTCGGGGGAATGCAAAAGTTTTGGAAGCAAACGAAAAGTTTCTTGGGGGAACGCAAAACATTTCGAGCGAACACAAAGTTTCTCAGGGGAACGCAAAGGTTTTGCAAGAAACGCAAAGTTTCTTGGGGGAACGCAAAACATTTGCAAGCGAACACAAAGTTTCTCGGGGGAACGCAAAACATTTGCGAGCGAACAGAAAGTTTCTCGGGGAACACAAAACTTTTGCGAGCGAACACAAAGTTTCTCGGGGGAACGCAAAACATTTGCGAACGAACACAAAGTTTCTCGGGGGAACGCAAAACATTTGCGAGCGAACACAAAGTTTCTCGGGGGAACGCAAAACATTTGCGAACGAACAAAGTTTCTCGGGGGAACGCAAAGGTTTTGCAAGCAAACGCAAAGTTTCTCGGGGGAAATCAAAACATTTGCAAGCGAACACAAAGTTTCTCGGGAACACAAAAAATTTGCAAGCGAACAGAAAGTTTGACGGGGGAACGCAAAAAATTTGCGAGCGAACACAAAGTTTCTCGGGGGAACGCAAAACATTTGCGAGTGAACACAAAGTTTCTCGAGGGAACGCAAAACATTTGCGAGCGAACACAAAGTTTCTCGGGGAACGCAAAAAATTTGCGAGCGAACACAAAGTTTCTCGGGGGAACGCAAAACATTTGCGAGCGAACACAAAGTTTCTCGGGGGAACGCAAAACATTTGCGAGCAAACAAAGGTTCTCAGGGGAACGCAAAACATTTGCGAGCAAACAAAGTTTCTCAGGGGAACGCAAAACATTTTGCGAGTGAGCGCAGAGTTTCTCGGGGGAACGCAAAACATTTCGAGCGAACACAAAGTTTCTCAGGGGAACGCAAAGGTTTTGCAAGAAACGCAAAGTTTCTTGGGGGAACGCAAAACATTTGCAAGCGAACACAAAGTTTCTCGGGGGAACGCAAAACATTTGCGAGCGAACAGAAAGTTTCTCGGGGAACACAAAACTTTTGCGAGCGAACACAAAGTTTCTCGGGGGAACGCAAAACATTTGCGAACGAACACAAAGTTTCTCGGGGGAACGCAAAACATTTGCGAGCGAACACAAAGTTTCTCGGGGGAACGCAAAACATTTGCGAACGAACAAAGTTTCTCGGGGGAACGCAAAAAGTTTTGCGAGTGAACACAAAGTTTCTCGGGGAAACGCAAAACATTTCGAGCGAACACAAAGTTTCTCGGGGGAACGCAAAAGTTTTGCAAGCAAACGAAAAGTTTCTTGGGGGAACGCAAAACATTTCGAGCGAACACAAAGTTTCTCAGGGGAACGCAAAGGTTTTGCAAGCAAACGCAAAGTTTCTCGGGGAACGCAAAACATTTGCGAGCGAACACAAAGTTTCTCGAGGGAACGCAAAACATTTGCAGGCGAACACAAAGTTTCTCGGGGGAACGCAAAACATTTGCGAGTGAACACAAAGTTTCTCGGGGGAACACAAAACATTTGCAGGCGAACACAAAGTTTCTCGGGGGAACACAAAACATTTGCGAGCGAACACAAAGTTTCTCGGGGGAACGCAAAACATTTGCGAGCGAACACAAAGTTTCTCGAGGGAACGCAAAACATTTGCGAGCGAACACAAAGTTTCTCGGGGGAACGCAAAACATTTGCGAGTGAACAAAGTTTCTCGGGGGAACGCAAAACATTTGCGAGCAAGCACAAAGTTTCTCGGGGGAATGCAAAACATTTGCAAGTGAACACAAAGTTTCTCAGGGGAACACAAAACATTTGCGAGCGAACACAGAGTTTCTCAGGGGAACACAAAACATTTGCGAGCGAACACAAAGTTTCTCGGGAACAAAACATTTGCGAACGAACACAAAGTTTCTTAGGGGAACACAAAACATTTGCGAGCGAACACAAAGTTTCTCAGGGGAACGCAAAACATTTGCGAGCGAACACAAAGTTTTTCGGGGGGAACGCAAAACATTTTGCGAGCGAACACAAAGTTTCTCAGGGGAACACAAAACATTTGCGAGCGAACACAAAGTTTCTCAGGGGAACACAAAACATTTGCAAGCGAACACAAAGTTTCTCAGGGGAACACAAAACATTTGCGAGCGAACACAAAGTTTCTTGGGGGAACGCAAAACATTTGCGAGCGAACACAAAGTTTCTCGCGGGAGCGCAAAAATGCAAATATTGATTTCGATCTTGATTCAGTATCAATTCATATGTATATAGCCTACTGTACATATAAGGAAAAATAAGTTTGCCTTTTTAGCACTATTTTAAACTTTTCTTGGGTTAAAACATTTCACATTTAAAGAAATCTAGTGTTTGATCATGTCTAAATATGTATTCAAATGCAAAACCTAAAAATAAGCAAGCAGTTATGATCTGCAATACTTTTTTGAGCAACTAGACTAGATACATGTATATTTATTAAAGAGCCATACAGGCACCTAGTAGGTACAGTGGGAAGAACAAGTATTTGATACACTGCCGATTTTGCAGGTTTTCCTACTTACAAAGCATGTAGAGGTCTGTAATTTTTATCATAGGTACACTTCAACTGTGAGAGACGGAATCTAAAACAAAAATCCAGAAAATCACATTGTATGATTTTTAAATAATTAATTTGCATTTTATTGCATGGCATAAGTATTTGATCACCTACCAACCAGTGAGAATTCCGGCTCTCACAGACCTGGTAGTTTTTCTTTAAGAAGCCCTCCTGTTCTCCACTCATTACCTGTATTAACTGCACCTGTTTGAACTTGTTACCTGTATAAAAGACACCCGTCCACACACTCAATCAAACAGACTCCAACCTCTCCACAATGGCCAAGACCAGAGAGCTTTGTAAGGACATTAGAGATAAAATTGTAGACCTGCACAAGGCTGGGATGGGCTACAGGACAATAGGCAGGCAGCTTGGTGAGAAGGCAACAACTGTTGGCGCAATTATTAGAAAATGGAAGAAGTTCAAGATGATGGTCAATCTCCCTCGGTCTGGGGCACCATGCAAGATCTCACCTCGTGGAGCATCAATGATCATGAGGAAGGTGAGGGATCAGCCCAGAACTACACGGCAGGACCTGGTCAATGACCTGAAGAGAGCTGGGACCACAGTCTCAAAGAAAACCATTAGTAACACACTACGCCGTCATGGATTAAAATCCTGCAGCGCACGCAAGGTCCCCCTGCTCAAGCCAGCGCATGTCCAGGCCCATCTGAAGTTTGCCAATGACCATCTGGATGATCCAGAGGAGGCATGGGAGAAGGTCATGTGGTCTGATGAGACAAAAATAGAGCTTTTTGGTCTAAACTCCACTCGCCGTGTTTGGAGGAAGAAGAAGGATGAGTACAACCCCAAGAACACCATCCCAACCGTGAAGCATGGAGGTGGAAACATCATTCTTTGGGGATGCTTTTCTGCAAAGGGGACAGGACGACTGCACCGTATTGAGGGGAGGATGGATGGGTCCATGTATCGCGAGATTTTGGCCAACAACCTCCTTCCCTCAGTAAGAGCATTGAAGATGGGTCGTGGCTGGGTCTTCCAGCATGACAACGACCTGAAACACACAGCCAGGAGCAACTAAGGAGTGGCTCCGTAAGAAGCATCTCAAGGTCCTGGAGTGGCCTAGCCAGTCTCCAGACCTGAACCCAATAGAAAATCTTTGGAGGGAGCTGAAAGTCCGTATTGCCCAGCGACAGCCCCGAAACCTGAAGGATCTGGAGAAGGTCTGTATGGAGGAGTGGGCCAAAATCCCTGCTGCAGTGTGTGCAAACCTGGTCAAGAACTACAGGAAACGTATGATCTCTGTAATTGCAAACAAAGGTTTCTGTACCAAATATTAAGTTCTGCTTTTCTGATGTATCAAATACTTATGTCATGCAATAAAATGCAAATTAATTTAAAAATCATACAATGTGATTTTCTGGATTTTTGTTTTAGATTCCGTCTCTCACAGTTGAAGTGTACCTATGATAAAAATGGCAGACTTCTACATGCTTTGTAAGTGGGCAAACCTGCAAAATCGGCAGTGTATCAAATACTTGTTCTCCCCACTGTAATGGCATTACAAATATAAATTATTATTTTTCCAGCCACAAAATGACAATAATTTGCCTCTTTGCATTGGAATTCTCTATTTTAACCTTAATTATCGCATTAATTGTAATATAAATAATAAAAAATATTTTAAGCAGTCATTAATGGACCATAATTATTGCACAAATAGTGTTTAGTACCAAAATATCTCCTCAAAATATTCAATAAATATTATTAAACTATAATATAGAACATTTATTTACTTGAAAAATAGTTAAGGTGTATGGTCACATTTGACCACCAATGAGTATGAGTGTGACCAATTAGTAAGGAATACCTGAGGGCTAAAACATTAACAAGAAAAACATTAACATTAATGTTAACAATGTTGCATCTCCATCACTCTCCATAATAAAATGATACTGTAAATGTGGTTGACGTAATAATCAATGCACACTATGTTGTACTGTTTACCAAAAATTGCTGCAAATACCTGAACAGTGAAGCTGTTGTCTATCCGCTTAAAGGCTCATGAAACCCTAAACCAAATTTTCTGAGATTTTAACAGAGGTATGTGTGTTGAACATCAATGAACACAATGTTAGCATCTGTTAGATTTAATTGAAGGGTGAAACTGGTTAATTCTTAGCTTTTTTCCCCTATTTTCGTCTTCTGGGTTTAAAAACTACATCGTGTCCACGTCACAGGTTGCGACGCGCCAGCATCTGACTGAGTTTTCTTATCCTATGAGAAGGCACCGTCTCTTAATTATTCATTACAGCACGTGGTTCTTTCCAATGACAGAAGTGTCAGTCTGTGAGTTCGTGTAACCTAGTAGATGAGAGAGGCGTTCATGGTCATGGGTCGTAAGTGTTTGTTTTTGTGTAAAAGTTCAGGTGTGTTGCATGGCTTTCCCCGCGATGCTGGCAGGGCTAGGCTCTGGCTGCGGGCGGTTGGTTGGCCATCAACTACCGACACATCGAAGCTGTTTGTGTGTAGCAAGCATTTTTCGAGAGAGAGCTACGAGAACTGGAGACAGGTGGACTTCAGCCTTGTTCAGCAACGCATTTTGCGTCTTGACGGTGATGCTGTACCAAGTCCAGAGGATTAGTTAGCTACCATTCCGAAACATCTCCCATCCGCGCTGCCTCCGGTTCGACCATGTTTTCCTCCATAATCACGGCAGGGGCTAATTCAAATAGATAGGGCAGAGGACCTGCACCGCTATCCAATGTGTCTTCATTTAGCTCTGGGGATTCAGGAGGAGAGAAGTCCTCCACCTCAGCAGAGCCCTGCATACTGTCACTTCACTGTCACTGTCATGGGTGTTCTGGGGGGCGCGTAGATCTAGGCTACGTACGGAACGTTTTTTTTTTCGCGCAATTTCTTATTTTCAAATATATGCATTTATAGTGTGTATGTAAACATAATTATATATTTATAATGACAGTAATAATTGTGTATGTGCATTTCTATGTTTTAAACAGAATTACGATTAATCTAATATATGTAGCAGGGCATTCAGTTACTTTTAAAAGGGCAAACAGACGGTTGTCAGTGTATTTTATTGGACTTTAATTTAGCCAGCTTTAAAAATCCTGCATTTTTAACCCTTATTTTTAGTGAGAGTTGGCATGGGCCACTAACAGATGACAGTTGCTCGCCCCCGGCCTTGCTCTGCCACACCCACTCCCCTCCCCTCTTCTCACGGCCATCCACGCCCATTTAAGTTGCATTTTTCAAAAAGATTGTGAGGTGGACTTGAGCTGAAAGAGGGGGGTTTCATGACCCTTTAAGCCTTTCAAATGTATTGACAGCGCTGGTTTGTGTGGAACTATTGAGAGCTCCATGAACCACGTAACCGCGCGCGCCGCCGGGAGATGAAAGCATGTCGCAACTCTGTTTTTCAACGGCTCTGGCTTTAACTGTTATGCCACATTAGCGCCAAAACGCTATTTATTGTTTGAATTTCGTATTAAAACTTTAAAAAATGTAAAAGCTTAGACTTTGTTTCATATCAAAAGCAGGTTTGGCAATTCGGCGTGAGATTTACTTGGGCAGAGTGAGAGCGTGAGACAGAGCCTGAAAGCGTGTGTCTCACGCCAAATGCGTGAGAGTTGGCAACCCTGAGGTCGAATGGAACGCACCTTGTGTGTGTGTGTGTATGTGAGAGAGACGTGTGAGTGACAGAGAGACGGAGGGAGAGCAGGGAAAGGAAATGCAGCTGAACGTATATGCTGCGTGTTTTAAATAGCGTTAAAAAAATAAATTAATAATGAAACGCAATATGTGGCGGCCGGTGTTGATTTAATCTATGGTATGGTGTGGCACCGCCACGAATTAATCTATGTGTGGGAAACTGATAAAGAAGTGGCCAAATATTAAAGATTAAGTAAACATTTGAATTATATGTCGTTTGACCATTATTAAACAAGGATTTGATCTGCTGTAAAGTTTAACAACACCAGGCCATTGGCACCCTCTGTAGGCATTTGTTATACATAATGTACATAAGATGATTGTTTATATTATGTATTTTAACAGTATTGTTCTTTGGATGTGGATTTTAAGTAAAACATGACGTGCAGTAAGTGCGCTACTAATTATCTTCCACAATCGGCACGGACACTTTGACACGTGCCTAATATTAGAGCAAGCAGTCATGTAAAGTGACTAAGTACTTACTAGTACTTACATGTTTTAAACGATAAGTCATGTTTGAGGTCGTGCGTCTTCCCACACTCTGTATTTTCTGCCCGACATATTACCTCATGTTCCAGCCGTGCATGGTCTGTCACTGCGTGAGTTCGCCACTTCCTGTGAAGTTGTTTTTTCTGCGACTACCCGACTAATCAAACTTTGGTCGACCAGGCCTTTTCTAGTCGACTATTAGGGTGCAGCCCTAAAATCAGCATAATTAGAAGGATTTCTGAAGGACACTAAGTACTGGAATAATGTGATGCTTTGCATCACAGTAATAAATTACATTTGAAAATATATCAAAATAGAAAACAGTTGTTTTTCAGTATCACTTTAGTGTGTTAAACCTTTGAACAATTTGAAAAATTACTTATTTGCACACTTATTCTAGTTAAGTTATGATAAACACTAAGAGGGGCAAATTGCTAAACCTCACACACCGCAGCTTCATAACACTTTACTGTAGACATTACATTACTGCAACAAGAGTCCAATCCAGTTATAACCAGATTAATGTTCTCATAAGATGGATGCTTTCTGTTATCCTATCCACAACCCTATAAACACAGAAACACTGCTAGCGCACTGTCAATAAAGCTCTCGCTCTTTCTTGGGAAGGAATTAAAGGATAAGAGAAGCACTCGTTTATGGAAAGACATGCACACATAAAGATTTCCCATGAAATCCATGGCTGTTTGTATCTTAAACATCCCTCCTCTGATATTGGCCCTCATGAATCAAGCAGCTGTATTGACTTACTATTTTCTAGAGCAGCACATGTGGCACTTTTTAATTTTTATTTTGCTATTATGGTATCTATCGTTCGTTCTATCGTTCTAGCTATCATTCTGTCTATCATTCTATCTATTGTTCTGTCTGACTGTCCACTTCTGCCATTTTAAATTTTGAGACAATTTCTTGGTCAAGCCAACATTTTAAGTTTGTCTTGACATCTTTCTTTTCTAGTTAAATCTGAATCATACTGAGAACCAGTATAATACTTTTTGAGCAACATGACATTAGTTCACGAGTTCACATGTAAACATGTAAATTAGAGGGAGTAAATTTAAATGCGTATTTGGTGTGCTGTCCGGGGGGAGGGCTCCGAGCTCGGAATTTGGCCCGAACCCAGAGTACTCCCCCTGTGTATGTAAGTGGTTAGAACTAAAAGTGTGGAGAAGGGAGGGATGCTGATAAACTGTCAACAAACGGAGGTAAGACTGCTGAATATATATACCTCTTATTGTTGATTGGCTGAGTGCTCTCCACTCGTGTCAATTATCTGAACGTGCTCCTCCCGAACTTTGTTAATAAAACATCATTAATTGATAATGTAGGAACCAAAAATGGTTCTTTTATTGCATCCCTGTGAAACCCCCTTTTGGAACCTTTATTTTTAAGAGTGTGTTTGTGAACTAGAAACTTTCCACTGTTTCCAAGAGTAAGAAACTTCATACTAGTTTGCTTCAAGTGTATTTGCACCTGCGGTAGGTCCATGAATGGCTTTGGACACTGTGTATCACTCTGGCCTTGTTTACACCTGGTATTAAGATGCGTTTTGGTGGATCGGATCACAAGTGGACGACACTAAATACAGGTGTAAACGGAGTCTAAAACGTTTTGAGCTTGTCCACTTTTGACCACTTTCAGAGGTATTCGAAAACGCATTAGACCGGATTGCTTTCGTAGTGTAGACACTCATGTGGTCGAATGTGTTCGAACAAGGGATGGGCATTTTTCAAAAATATTGCATTCGAATATTTAGGCTCATAAAAAAACGAATATTCGTTTATTTAAATGACGTTTAACGAGAACAATGTTATTTTTTTATTCATCAAGTTGTCATCACCATTTCTGAACAAGCTTACGATTAGGCAATATACACAACAAGCTTACGTTATATCTTAAGGTTTTCTTTTAGTTGAAAACATTAAACAATGTGTAAACTAAAAATATAAAGAACAAAAGCATTTAAGCTCTAGCAGCGCGAACGGGAAAAACTCAAGTTATTGCACAGAACGTACATATACACTTGAATCGGCATATGTTTATCGTGTTTATATTGTTTCATATGTTCATGTTGAGAAAAATAATAATATCCACATGCTCGGGTGAGAAAACACACTCCGCTGACAGACGTTGCAGAGACATAAAGATAACGGTGTGCTATGCGAAGTTTCTAACAGCACTTTGTGTTTTCTGTTCTTAAACCTGTCTCATTTCGATGAAACTTAAAGGGTTAGTTTACCCAAAAATGAAAATTCTGTCATTAATTACCCTCACCCTAATGTAGTTCCAAACCCGTAAGACCTTCGTTCACGGAACACAAATTAAGATATTTTTGATGAAACCCCTCCATAGACAGCAATTTAATTACTTCATAAAATTAAGGTTGAACCACTGTAGTCACATGGACTATTTTAACGATGTCTTTACTACCTTTCTGGGCCTTGAAAGTGGTAATTAAATTGCTGTCTATGGAGGAGTCAGAGAGCTCTCAGATTTCATCAAAAATATCTTAATTTGTTCTCCGAAGATGAACGAAGGTCTAACAGGTTTGGAACCACATGAGGGTGAGTAATTAATAGGGGTGTGACGAGACACTTATCTCACGAGACGAGACACGAGATTGGGTTCACGAGAACAAGATGAGACGAGATTTTTACGTAGTATTTTTAAGAAATCCTCAATGATGAAATACATGACTAGAAAAATTGTTTGCAGGTGCATTTGAAATGTTTTAACTCAACATCTTGTAATGAATGTCATTTCAGTTCTACTTTCTGAGTATGAATTATCATATGCAGTAAAAGACAACAAGCACTGTAAAGGTTTTGCCACAAACTGAACTGACTGGCTTCTTTCCTGTATGATTGTCTCTTCAGACCTTATACATGCACATGAGCTTCTTTTGACCTCCTAACTGAACTCCTTCCCACAAATTGATCATAGGTATTAAGTGCAAACAATAACCATAATCAAAGTACTCAATATTCAAAGTGCAAATAGAGACCATTTTTCTTCAAGCATGATACAGAGCTAAGAGATAGTTACAACTACACAGATAGCTTTCATATTGGGAGATATTCGCATGCCTCAACTTATTGAAATCGCGTTTGAATGAGCGCTCCCGTTTACTTTCACTTTCAATTTCGTGATCGTGCGTACTCTTGTGAATAGGGAGCGGTGGTGCTGAACGCGCATTTTAAAATATAAGAAAATTGTCTGACGCTTCTGTTGCGCAACGAAGCCTCTGCCACGGTCTAGTCAGTCTTCTCGTCAGGTGATCAGTGCTGCGCACTATGTACAACTCGAACAGCTCGTATTGGATGAGCTGATGGAATTGAAGCGACCGTTATCCACTTGAATTAAATTCTTTTTATTTCTATAAAAAGCTAAACTACAGTGGAGGCGTAATGTAAACGTAGCGTTGGCGTATTCTATCCTAACTTCACCCTCACACTCCGTCATGACCAGGTCATGACAATATGACGCGAGACAGCTTTTCACCTCAACGAGAAATCTCGTCACAGTTTAGTCTCGCAAGATCTCGTGGCACGAGATCTCGTCACACCCCTAGTAATTAATGACAGAATTTTCATTTTTGGGTGAACTAACCCTTTAAAGTAAGCATATATCTCAAGATCATTTTGCTATCTGATAAGTTGCAGTCTGGAATGCAGTGATGGATAGCTGTCTTTCCTCATTCGACTGGTGTTTGGTTTTAATGTGATTTCTCATTGTGGTGGTGATATTATGATACTCAGTTTTATTATAACTAATTTGATATAATTAATTTGATCAAAAGGAATTCCATTTTGTAAGTAATTCCAAACTTCACGAGGCAGACAACAACATTATGTGATCAAATACAATAAACTTGGTACAGTATTCAGTGTTTCCCCTAGGTTTACAGCTTTGGGGAGGGGGTTCGCTCAGTTGGTCGCACCGACTTACAATTTGGTCGCACCCTTGTTTTTATATTAATCATAATGACCTTGAATGTTGATGAATCGTTCTCTTGATTAATATATGCTGGTTTTGCATTGATGTAAAGATTGACTAAAAGCTTTATATTTGCAAAATATTTTAATCTGAACATTGCTTCCAACAAGCATACATTTAAAAGAAATCATTACTAAAATATTATCACACATAACATATAACAAAAGTATTATTGCCATGGGTGTTATTATTTTTATTAAAGTAATATTTCCATGACAACACGTCATGCTTGTCACATGACACACCATGCTGAATGGCAGATGTATCGCTTTTGTTTTCTTTTTTCCTTTTTCATTCAAAATATTCACAAACTTGCTGGCCATGTCATCAACTACCTGATATTCCGATTCTCAAATACATGTAAGTGAACGTGTTTTGTTGTTGAAAAATATATTGATCATGTTAGTTAGTCCATAATGCGTGATGGGCGTCGTCATGTTAGTTTGCGCCACAGTTCAGAGAATCAGATCTGTCAGATTTACAACACGTCAATTCATCCACTTCTCCTGAAATACATGAAAGTAAGTGGCCGGTAAAGTGGCAGAAGAATAGAGTAAACTTTATAGTTACTTACACAATGTGTATCTGATATGAATATATCACGTCGTCAATGTGTTGCTTCCATAGACATCATCACTGTGTATTTTACAAACTATAAATGTATTGTTTTGCTAGTACTTGTGTATTTAAATGTGTGAAATGTAAAATAAACCTTACAATATGTGGTTGAAAACACTGAATAGTTGTCCTCAAGCGCTGAGCGCGTCCGTCACTGTCTCGCGCCAGCCAAAGCACGAAAGCATTCTGCACTCGCACTAATGCGACGGTGTGAAATTAACTCGCGCATTATCAAAAATTATCGCATTTGCGACCATTTTGGTCTCAGTCTAAAGCCCTGAGAGCGAGTGTTGCCATCTTCACCACCCAGGGAGAGTTTTAAAAAAGCAGATATTTTTGTCTGCTTTTCAGGTAGTTGACGAGACATATTTTCCGACACACGCTCTCTGTCCGCTGGTGGGAGTGTGCTTATCTGTGTGTGCGCGCACGTGTGTGTGTGCGCATCGGGGCGGAACTCTGCCGTGCGCGACACAGAGAGCAGAGGAGAATTGTAAACGCGCGACCATGTAGAGACAGATCTGTTCTCTATTGATTTTATAACATATTCAGCTATAGACACAAATACACTAATGAAAATACATGTTTATTGTAAAGTTTTTCAATGAGGGATTTTGTTATATAAATTTTTCCCCCTACCCCAAAAAATTACATACACAAACATGCAGGAAATGTTGACTGTTGTACAGTACTGTAATCACTGAACTTTATTGATCACATTTATTGATTTACATCCGGGCAGAGAATTTTCACCTACATCACAGAATATATTCTTATCATATTCTTACACTATCAGCAATCATGGTATAGTACTCATAAATATAGACATGGAATGCCATAGTAACACTTTGGATCTGTTTCCTAGCTTCTCTCAAGAAGAGGCCATGATTTATTACATGGTCAATTATAGGGATGCACCGATATGAACATTTTGGCCGATACCGATAACTGATAATTCTTTATATTTGAAAGCCGATAACTGATATCTAAATCCAAATTTTATATAATTTTTGAGAGCCTGATTCCAAAAACAAAAGTCTCACCAAATATCCCAAGCACAGGATTATAATCATATTTCAAGCAATTTAAAACCATCATGGCGAACTGTACGCATCTAAAGTGTCTCAACTAAAGGAAATAATCCATTATTTATCGACTTTAATATATCGGCCAAATTTTCTTATCGGCCGATACCGTTTTGGTGGCCGATATATGAATATATATCGATATATGTCAATTAGGGTGATTCCCATTACGTTTGAAAGTCTGTACCTTCTACGTCTCTTCACTCCTCTTCCATCCTTCTGGCCCCTTCCTTTCTGACCATGTCTTCTTACAATTTCTCCTCTTATTCTTTCCACTACACCAATGCCCTACCCATATCTTCTCCCTCTCCTTTTCTCCATTCTACTCTTCCTATGCCCTCTCATTTTCTTAAACTCTCTCCTCCTCTCCCTTCATCACTTTCTACCTATTCCACTCTTCCTCTCCCTCTCCCTCTCATTACACCCATTCCTCATCTCTCTCCATCACCTTCCACTCTTACACTTCTTTCTTTTCCCCCATCTCATACTTATTCTTATTTTTTAAATTTGTATAACAATGTTTGTTACTTTTTTAAAATAGTTGTTATAGTTAATGCAATTGTGATAGCTGTATAAATAACTATAAAAATTGCATATCCAGTGATGTGTGTATTATTAACCCAGCATACTAGTTTGGGGCCAAATAAAGTAATTTCATGTGCAATTGAGAATATGAAAAATTAAATGTTTGTTGTGTTTGGACAAATGGTACGCAAATGATTGTGATTTTTGTAAAATCAACAAAAAGAGCTGCAAATACTTTTTTCCTGATATATTAAAATTTTGGTTGGCTCTGTGCACTGTTGTGAACACATTTGAGAATTTTGTACGCAATGTTTTGAGAACATTATGCGTGTGATTTGTAATTTGTATGCAATGAAAACTTACAATCTGTTTAGGACAATTACAAAGTGTTCAGATCACTGTGTTAATTGTTTTGAGAGCAGTGATCTGAGTTTGGAGAAGTGTGTCAAATCGACTGAGAAAAACCATAACGCCCCACAGCGCCACCCAGTGCATTTAATTATAACTGTGAGTTTTAGTGCTTGGGACTTATAATGGATTCACTGCATTTATGGCCAGCAAAGCAACATAGTAAAATTCTAATAGTATTTTTTATTTTTCGAATAATAATTACAGATCAAATATTCGACTATTCGTGCACATCCCTAGTTCGAACAGCCACAAAAGACCGCCTACTCTCCGCCTACTGACCTAATGTGTAAACATTATGGGAAGCGCGCTAGTCAGACAGAAATTAAACTTTGTCGGCCGGAGACCCAAGTTTGGTTTGAAGACGAAAAACGTACCAAGCACAATGTTCTCTCACCACTTTCTAACACTCACAGCGCTCGTGGTCTTGTGGCTGTCAGAGCAGAAACAAAGCTGCTGCTCTCCGTATGTTTTTCTGTCGTCTCCGGTGCATTCATGTGTAAATTGCACAAGTATATTTTTTCCATTAGGTCGAGAGATCTGAAAAAGCCCATACATTTACCCGCCCATAGACCCTCCCCTCGAAGAAATCATGACAGAAGTGTCTGAAAGTGGACAAAAGAGACAGATTAAAACACCAGATGTAAATGGGAATGTGTCTCTCTTGTCTACTTGTGATCCGATTGAAGAAAACACATCTTAATACCAGGTGTAAACGGGGCCTCTGAAACCATCATTTTCATTGTAGCACTCAAAGGAAGCTTTTGAATGTACCTCCTTTGATATAAAAGTGAAATCTGAGTATATTTTACCCAAAGGCCTTGTTGCAGTGTTATTGAAAAGCATGAAAGTTCACCCGTGTTCATCAATTCACTGCAAAAATTATCGCAGTTGTTTTCCTGCACTTCCAGGCACCTTGAGCTTCTGTCTCTTTTTTTGCACATCAATGCATCTTCAAGGTCCCGCTGCACTGCACCTCCTGATTTTCCCCATTAAATAATCAAACCTCCTTTGAGAGTGTCGTCTTTGTAGTTTTTCTTCAGGCAGGAAACAACACAGAGGGTACATGGGGATTTAAAAAGTTGAAGAGTTGACATGAACTCTTGCAAACCCTCATGAATATGTGTATCAATCAGATGGTTATTTTCCTGAGTGACTGTTCGGTGTTTGTGTGCCACTTGAGTGAACGAAACGTTGCGAAATAAAGCGAATCTGTGTCACTGTTGAAGCGCTCAAGCTACATTATAGTTCTGTCATCTTTGAAACAGTTTCTCATTAATTCCTAAAGTAAATGAGGGGAAATTTGTCTTTGAAGTTGTGTGGAGGGTCTCAGGAGACCTGGAGGCCTCAGGCTGGACTTAGCCAGTGATGAGGGAAGATGTTGCTTTGAAAGGGAATCATTCCACCCTCCGCTCATGTTCAGCACATGGTTGCACAGAGCATATGCTGATACAGAAAGGATCACTACAATGTTTGCTAGGTCCTGAAACGGTGACTAAATTTGCTTTACAAGTTCTGTAGACAGACTTTTCGGACCCTGAATATTTGCAACACGACAATGTACTGACATTTTTTGACATCAAGCCTTGTGGAAAAAAAGTTGGGGGAAATGTTATACTGTTAAACAGTAAATGTCCATTGGTGCCTCAGTGACTACTTCGCTCAGAGAAGCTGTCAATCATAACGTCACACCCCTGTTTTTATAGCATCAAATAACTAACTAAAACCAAACTTATTTAAAGAACGAACACTTGAACTTACATCAGCGTGATAAAAACTGCTTAAAATGGCAGAAACCATCTTTGGAAGAAATGTATTTAAAGTGTAATTTGATTGTTTAAATCAAATCAAATCACCTTTATTTATATTATTAAAATGCCAATTGTTTCAAAGCAGCTTCACAGTGGTAACAGGAAAATAATGCAACAGAATTTGATTCGGCTGTACAAACGCTCTGGTGAAAACGGTCATCCAGGTCATTTCAATTATCATATATTGTCAATGCGGGCAGATCAGTAATATAGTTGAAATATAAGTGTCCCCAACTGAGCAAGCCAAAAGCCAAAGGCGACGGTGGCAAGGAACCAAAACTCCTTCAGGGCCAGAATGGAGAAAAAAACCTTGGGAGAAACCAGGCTCAGTCGGGGTGCCAGTTCTCCTTTGGCCGACGAACAAATAGTGTATGATTATGATTCTGGCAACATTACAGGTCAGAAGTCATATTAGATCAATAGATATTCGTAGGATTATTCAAAAGATTGGAGTCGTCACGCCGGGGACGGGTTTAATGAGGATGTCGTGTCGATGCGGCATTTACAGGGGGGAGTTTAATTGACACGGTCTCTACAGACACTTCAGGGATGCGTTCGTCATGTCCAGGCTAAGGTCCACCATCTGGTCCGGATACGGCCCGGATCCGGCAGACTGCAGTAAACCTCGGGATAAAAAGAGAGACTAACATTAGCGTAGATGCCATTCTTCTTATGATGTAACGAGTACATCAGGTGTTATGGGAAGTGTTCCCGGTTCCGGCTGACCTAGTTAATGCAGCCTAAAACAATCATTTAACTGATTTGAATAATATAAATTAAAAATGTTTTATGTGTATGCCATAGTAAAGAGATGTGTTTTTAGTCTAGATTTAAACTGACAGAGTGTGTCTGCTTCCCGAACAATGCTAGGAAGACTGTTCCAGAGTTTAGGTGCTAAATAGGAAAAGGATCGACCGCCTGCAGTTGATTTTGATATTCTAGGTATTATCAACTGGCCAGAATTTTGAGACCGCAATAGACGTGATGGAGTATAATGCGTTAAGAGCTCGCTCAAGTACTGGGGAGCTAAACCATTTAGTGCTTTGTAAGTAATCAGCAAGATTTTAAAATGTATACGATGTTTAATAGGGAGCCAGTGCAGTGTTGACAGAACCGGGCTAATATGGTCATACTTCCCTGGTTCTAG
This sequence comes from Coreius guichenoti, assembly GCA_039654105.1. NCBI lineage: Eukaryota > Metazoa > Chordata > Actinopteri > Cypriniformes > Gobionidae > Coreius > Coreius guichenoti. The sequence goes on along the minus strand of CM077179.1, from coordinate 36,068,065 downwards.
TAAGAACTCGAGCTGCTGCGTTTTGGACAAACTGCAGTTTATTTATTAAGCGAGCAGGGCAACCACCCAGTAGAGCAATACAATAATCTAGCCTTGAGGTCATGAACGCATGAACTAACTGTTCAGCATTTTGCATTGAAAGCATGTGCCGTAATTTAGATATATTTTTAAGATGGTAGAATGCAGTTTTACAGATGCTAGAAACGTGGCTTTCAAATGAGAGATTGGTACCAAAGAGCACACCCAGGTTCCTAACTGACGACGAGGACTTGACAGAGCAGCCATCGAGTGTTAGACAGTATTCTAGGTTACTACTTGTGGAGTTTTTTTGTCCAATGATTAAAAATTCATTTTTTTCTGAATTAAGTTGCAGGAAATGACTAGTCATCCAATTTTTTATATCAGCTATGCATTCCGTTAATCTTGTGAATTGGTAAGTTTCGTCAGGGCGTGAAGAAATATAGAACTGAGTATCGTCAGCATAACAATGAAAACTAACGCCATGCTTCCTAATAATATCTCCCAGTGGTAGCATGTACAGGGTGAAAAGCAACGGTCCTAGCACTGAGCCCTGCGGTACTCCATACTGAACTTGTGATCGGTGTGACATCTCTTCATTTACTTCTACAAACTGATAACGGTCAGATAAGTATGATTTAAACCATGCCAATGAAATTCCACTAATGCCAACAGAATTTTCGAGTCTATTCAAAAGAATGTTGTGGTCGATAGTATCGAATGCAGCGCTAAGATCGAGTAACACTAACAGAGAGATACAACCACGATTGGATGATAAGAGTAAATCATTTGTAACTCTAATGAGAGCAGTCTCAGTACTATGATACGGTCTAAATCCTGACTGGAAATCCTCACAGATACCATCTCTTTCTAAAAAGGAGCATAATTGTGAGGACACTGCCTTTTCTAGTATTTTTGACAGTAAGGGTAGATTTGAGATTGGCCTGTAATTGACTAATTCTGTAGGATCAAGTTGCGTTTTTTTAATAAGTGGTTTAATAATAGCCAACTTAAAAGTTTTCGGTACATATCCTAATGTCAAGGATGAATTAATGATATTAAGAAGAGGATCTATGACCTCTGGAAGCATCTCTTTTAGTAGTTTAGTCGTTATAGGGTCGAGCATACATGTTGTTGATTTTGATGATTTAACGAGTTTAGCCAATTCTTCTCATATAGCAGTGAATGAATGTAATTTTTCCTCAGTGACACTACAATGCACTGTCTGATGTGATACTGTAGTAGACGGCTGCATGGTTATAATTTTTTTCCTAATATTATCAATCTTACAAGTAAAGAAGTTCATAAAGTCATTACTGCTGTGCTGTTTACAAACATCAGAAGGTGAAGCTTTATCTTTGGTTAATTTAGCCACTGTATCGAATAAATACCTAGGGTTGTGTTTGTTTTCGACACAAGAGAGTCGAGAAATAAGCAGATCTAGCAGTTTTTACGGCCTTTCTCTATGCAATCATGCTCTCTTTCCACGAAATGCAAAAAACTTCCAGTTTTGTTTTCTTCCAGCTGCGCTCCTTTTTTCTGGCTGCTGTTTTAAGGGCCCGGGTGTGCTCGTTGTACCACGGCATTGGACTATTTTCTTTAATCTTCTTTAAGCGCTGGGGAGCAACTGTGTCTAAAGTTCTGGAAAAGAGAGAGTCAATAGTTTCTGTTGCGACATCGAGTTCCTCTAGGCTATCTGGGATGCTGAGGAGATGAAACTGATGAGGAAGTTTATTTACAAAGCAATCTTTAGTCGCAGCAGTGATAGTCCTGCCATATTTGAAGCGAGGGCACGGCTTTGCAGCCTTTTTTTTAGTTTGTCTGTCCCATTACATTTCATGGAGGGGGGGGGTTTATGACCTATACTGCATCCAGCCACATGGGGTGATCGAGACGCTTTGGCTTCACTTTTCAGGACTCGTGTGGCACACTTGGGTCACACTTTATCCCGTTAACTGTGTTGGGGCGCTTGGCACTCTTTTTTTTAAATGCCTTCATATATTTTAGCAATCATCATGAATTAGGTATCATTCGAAAGCTTACAAACTCAAAATTCATCCTGTGAAAACCATTTTGAAATTTGACGTTGCGTTCCCATTGAAAGGGTACTCTATGGCTGTGTCCGAAATTGCCTCCTATACCCTTAAACAGGGCACTATTTGAGGGGACAGCCATTTGTAGTGGTGTCTGAAACCATAGTGGACGTTATTGAGTGCAGTCATTCAATCCCACAATGCACCGCAATAACGAGTGTACAACCGATGTACGTTCAACGGCTAGAGAATACCCATAATGCATTGTGAGAGTCCTGTGCTGAATGAATTCCCGCGTCTCGCCAGGAGATGGCGCCCACGGCTGAATCATCCATCCATCCATTTCCCAAACCGCTCTGGTCAAACGCAATATCATACAGGTATAAATTCCTTTTTAATTGACTATTAAATTGTTTAATTGCAGTTTACAAATGCTAGTTTCCACTGCAGAGTTCAAGATAAATCTTTTCATTACTACTGGAACAGCCAGTTAGCTACGTTTCAAATAGTTATTAAACAGCAAGCAGAAACTATGCAAAAGCGGCAGCCCTTCTAGTGCACTCAGTCTGAATTCACTCACTCGTTTTCATTCACTCCTTCAAGTGGACTATATTAGTGGAGTAATGTAGGGAATAGTGAATGAGGGGATAAGGGGCAATTTTGAACAGCATAAATTCTTTTAGGGGCTCCTCCCCTAGTGGGCGGTGTCAGGTTTCATATTACAAAATTAATTTTAACTACTTTATAATCAAAACCTTTTCTAATCTTGACAAAACGCATATCATTGGAAAGGTCTGAGTCTCTAGGTTCCATTTTTGGTGACGTTTTGTGATAGAAGTGATATTTGGACAGAAATGTATAAATTTGTTTCAGGAGAATGCATCAAACAAAAAAATCAATGGAATGTGGATGACACCCGGTGGCTATTTTTGGTACAGCGCCTACATAAAATCTCATGGGAACTACATTTTTTGTGATATCAACTTCAAATTTGGAACACAACTTGGTTAGACATATGTCTTTGATTTTATAGTAATTTTAGAGTAAAAATTATGTTGTAAAATATATATTTTATATATAAAATTTTGTCTTTAAAACAAGACCAAATGTAGGTCTATAATCCAAAGCATTCTTGAATTACAGCCATTGAGATTTGGATAGTGCATTTTCACATCTATTCTCTAAAAGGGAGTGACAGTTAAGGGATTACATTAGGTGTCTTTAACTACTATGCAATTACATCCAAAAACACTTGTGCTGCTATTGAGGAGGGATACGGGTTGGTTAGGGTAAGGTTTGGGTAGGTTTAAGGGTGGGTTAAGGTGTGAGGGAAGGGTCAACAGTATAATTATAGCTGTACAGCTGTATAGCTGTATAATTATAGCTATTACTAAAACTAATGTAATTAGATGCAGGTAATTATAATAAATACAATGTAAAAACGTGTGCACATAATAATGCACTGTATTAAATGATTAATTTAAATGTTAGTACATACTACATAGTAGTTAAAGACACCTAATATAAAGTGGGACCTTTTATTGTAATTATTCATCACAATTTGTATTAGCCACAATGATTAGATATATTCATATGTTACTTTTTATTTTTGTTTCATGAATTATGCGCTTACTGGCCAGAGGAGAATTGCCTCCCCGACTGAGTCTGGTTTCTCCCAAGGTTTTTTTTTCTCCATTTCTGTCACCTGATGGAGTTTGGGTTCCTTGCCACTGTCGTCTCTGGCTTGCTTAGTTGGGGACACTTTATATTAAGCAATATTATTGATTTGACTGCACTGACACTATTGGATGAGAGCTGAACTGAGCTGGACCATGACATCACTGTTTTTTGCAGAACTGCTTTGAAGATGAAATGAACTCATTTTAGTAATTGATGATCTTTACATCGGAAGTGAATCAACACTGAACTGACTTCAGCCGAACAATGACACTATTTTCCTTTAGAGCTGCTATACAGACAAAATTAACTCTGCATCATTGAATCATTTTCCTGTTATCACTGTAAAGCTGCTTTGAAACAATCTGTACTGTATAAAGCGTTATATAAATAAAGGTGACTTGACTGCCTTTGGGGCACATTGTCACAAAACAACATGTTTATATGTTGTAGTTTTATTATTATAATCATTAATTACAATTTCTCATGGCCACAATGCTTTGATATAATTATATGCTACTTTTTATATTGCCGTTTCATGAATTGTGTTCTTACTGCCATTTTGTTTGTATAAAGTCAACGTGTAATGAACGAATACGATGCTTAAGAAATTGTGCTTATCAAGAATATACAACCTCAGGCATAACATTATGACTAATATTCCTAATTTTGTGTTGGTCCCCCTCTTGCTGCCAAAACAGTCCTGATCCGTCGAGGCATGGACTCCACTAGACCCCTGAAGGTGTGCTGTGGTATCTGGCACCAAGATGTTAGCAACAGGAGGCCAAGTCAACACCTCAAACTTGTGCTCAAACCATTCCTGAACCATTTTTGCTTTGTGGCAGGGCGCATTATTCTGCTGAAAGAGGCCACAGCCACCAGGGAATACCGTTTCCATGAAAGGGTGTACATGGTTTGCAACAATGCTTAGGTAGGTGGTATGTGTCAAAGTAACATCCACATGGATGGCAGGACCCAAGGTTTCCCAGCAGAACATTGCCCAAAGCATCACACTGCCTCCACCAGCTTGCCTTCTTCTTATAGTGCATCCTGGTGCCATGTGTTCCCCAGGTAAGCGACGCACACGCATCCACGTGATGTAAAAGAAAACGTGATTCATCATGCCAGGCCACCTTCTTCCATTGCTCCGTGGTCCAGTTCTGATGCTCACATGCCCACTGTTGGCACTTTCGGCGGTGGGCAGGGGTCAACATGGGCATCCTGACTGGTCTGCGGCTATGCAGCCCCATACGTAACAAACTGCGATGCACTGTGTATTCTGACACCTTTCTTTCAGAACTTCCTGAGCAATTTGAGCTACAGTAGCTCGTCTGTTTGATCGGACCACACGGGCCAGCCTTCGCTCCCCACGTGCATCAATGAGCCTTGGCCGCCCATGAGCCTGTCGCCGGTTCACCACTCTTCCTTCCTTGGACCACTTTTGATAGATACTGACCACTGTAGACCGGGAACACCCCACAAGAGCTGCAGTTTTGGAGATGCTCTGACCCAGTCGTCTAGCCATCACAATTTGGCCCTTGTCAAACTCGCTCAGATCCTTATGCTTGCCCATTTTTCCTGCTTCTAACACATCAACTTTGAGGACAAAATGTTCACTTGCTGCCTAATATTTCCAACCCACTAACAGGTGCCGTGATGAAGAGATAATCAGTGTTATTCACTTGCCTGTCATAATGTTATGCCTGATTGGTGTATGCTTATTAAGAAATGGATTTTGAAAAATAAACCAAAGTGACAACTATAGTCCAGTTGTCACTTTGGCATATAATATATTATATGCTTGTTTAAAATGTATTCTGACTTTGCTAGAATATTATAATAAAAATTTGAACATGAAATCTCTATTGTGCAGTGTTTTTTCAGCATTTTTATTTCCGAAATCTGAAATTTTGACTGATATACCACTTAGGGTATAACCTAAGACCAAAATTTTGACTGACTCAATCTAGGTAGAACTTTCTATTACATCCACCAAACTCATATGTATATTTGTATTTGGCTTTCATTTCTTTAACCTTAATATCTATGATGGTTTTAAGTACTTACGTGAACAGTTCCATATTTATTTATCCATCCATCTATCTATGATGCTGCATCTTTAGATCTTGAAGTATTCATAAAGTATTCAAGTTCATTAAGCACATACAGCAACTCAAAAGCTTTTGACATTCAGGCAAGCCAACAACAGTTTGATGCACTTTCCTTTTCTAATTTTAATTCATGATGAATCGTGTAGACAAAAATAGTTTTGAACCCTGAATATTTTCAACACACAACGCACTTTTTGTTAATTCTACTAAAAAGGCTCATATATGATATAATTTACTTTGTGTATATAAAATTCAATCACTGAAATCCCCTTCCAGTGGAGAGAGAGAGAAAATACTGTATGGCCTTGAGCCAGTGTGTTGTCAGTGTGATATTCAATGTCATGTATTTGTAATGTTATTTCATATTTCGAATGACTTTTTTGCGTCCTGCTTAAATATGTGTTGTAGTCAATGCCATCGTGAGCAGCTCATCTTATACAGGGGTCTGCAGCAGGTCTTGTACTTAAACAGCTTTGAAGCACAAATCCCCATTACAAACAAGGAATACAGCTTGGACCGTTCCACTTCCTTTTGGGGTAACGTTGGTTCGATAAAACGTTATTAACACGTGACATTAGTATATACCGACAACTTTTAAACATCGTAGTATGTATTCAATTGTTTAACAACAAGATTTTGTGTAAATATGAGTACAACCGGAATCTGAGTGTTTAAATGTTTTTACTCATGATTAACAAAACCCTATGTAGGAGTTGGTATCTTCCACTCGCCAGCTGATCGGCCTCAACTCCCGGTGCGGTCCGTCGGACTGTACGCGGCCGTAAATTTCTTGAATTTTGTCTAATTTACGTCGAATTTATAGTAGCGGCTGCTCGTGTCCGTATCTATCAGTTCTTACGCTGCGTTTTCAGCTCGGGGATTTCGTTGTAAAGCGTTTTTGATCAAACGTCGAGCCGAGGAATTCCCGCACAAGCACTAGGCCGCAAGTGGATCCCCGGTGTTTCCTGCAGAAACCTGCCGCCTTCACATCGCCGCCATGGGGGACACAGGAAGCGAGCGCAGCAAGCCGCCTAGTATTCCTCCCCGCTGCCCTTGTGGATTTTGGGGGTAAGATGATTCATTTTACACGTGAGTGTACCCGTGCGGCGAATTGGATGTGGATGAAGGCGATAAATGTGAATGAAATGTGGAGTGTTTGTTGTTCATTGTTGTAGGCCGATGGATGGGGGTGGGGAACAACCACTCCTGTTTTTCACATCCACAGCTGCTGTTTCTCCTCAAATACACGCATAAAACATACACTTCCATCAAACACATAACACATTTAAACAGCAGGGCTGATCAAAAGCAGATTTGGGCGATCCTGTAGTTTTTAACGAGCCGTGTGAGCTGGACTGACAGATCACTGATATCTCACTGTTCTCTATCACAATCATGGGCTGTGTTTGAAAACGTTATCTGTACAGCACATTTTGGCATAATATATTGTATAATGTTGCTGTTATATATAAAAACCTGGTGAACATAGACGTTTGCAGAATTTTGGGGGGCATCATAGGGGGACATCGTTATTATTAGACATCGCCAGCATTATTATTAATATTATTTAGGCTATATTCAAAACCTGGTGTGCTGCCTACCAAGAAAACATTATAAGTGGCACCATTTTTGAACTGTATTTCAGAACCTAGTAAGCAGCCTACCTAGACAGCTTTTTAGGGCACCACAGGGGACAGTGTGTTTGTGCTGTATTTCAAAACATTGTGTTGGCTTACTAGACCAGGGGTTTGCAATCTTTTAGATGCTATGGACCCTTAAATGTGATAATCATTGTGTGAGGGACCTCCATCCTAAAATTTAAAAAGCAGCTCGATTATTATGTATAAGGTCCAAATTTATACAGTGAAACTCAATATAATTCTGTACTGTTGGATAAAGTATCAATTTATTTAAATCAATTTTGTATTGTTTTAATCAATATATTAATTTTTAGTTAATTACGTGTTTTTATCAAAACCCTGTCCTAGACAACATTTTGGGCGTGTTATTACATTATTTTTTCCTGCATCTCAAAACCTAGTGTGCTTCCCACCTAGAGGGTTTTGTAGAAGTTGGCATTGTAGGTGCTTACAACAGATTTTGGCATCATTGGGGGACCTAATTTGTGTGCTGTATGTCAAAACCTAGTGAGTAGCCTACCTAGACAGCTGGTTGATCATTTGGTACACACCTCTGATGTCTTTAAATTCTGTCTAGGTCAACACCTCCCTAGGTTTTGAGACACAGCCAATGTCTTCATATAGCCGAATCAAAGTACAATGATAGATAGAATTTTGCTTGAGTGACACACCAATCAGGGCTCTTCTTCAAGCATGTGTCAGGCTCACAGGTGCAGTCATTTTACACTCCACGTTGTCTGTTCTCCAAACAAATGCACCAGATCTGGGCAAGACCAAGACAGACCTCTGACAGATGATTTTTCAACAGCCTTTTATTAGCCATTAAAAAAAGATGGTTGGATAATAACTAAGTAAATATAATAAGTGTTGGTTGGATAAAATGCTGATGATGGTATACCAGTTATTACATGTTTCATGGCTCGTTTATCAAGTGAGAAGTGTGTGATCCGATGCGTGCGCCCAGAAAGCCAGCTCTTAGAGTCAAGCCGAAAGTATACTTCGTTGTTTTACGCATACGTGCACGTATACGAACGCACAGCCTTGCAAAATATACTTCTTTTGAGTCGTATGCGTACACAGGCGTTCAACGCATGCACAGTTTTGAGCAATCTCTCGCCACGAGTTACAACCCATGTAAATACTGCAAAAAAAAAAAATTTAATTAAAAAACCTGGGCGTACAAACTCTTCTGATGACAAAATTGCGGCACGCACACTGTACGCTGACCCTCGCGTACATGTAAATAGTGAAGTATACTTTGGGCTTCACACAGCGTGTATCAAATTGAGTTCTTTCACGTCTTCTTGCGATTGAATATTTAAATTGGCGAGGCTTAAAAACGTGCAAATGATAAACGTTCGTGGCGATGCATCACTGGCCCAATTGGGCAAGTGACAGTTCCGTCAACTGTCCCGAACATCTTTTACCTTGGCCCCAGGCCGTCAGGGAGTCCTTATTGTCTAGCCCTATTCTTGAATGAAGTCAGGGTGTACTTCAAGGTCTGTGTGAGTGTACATGGGTGTGTGTGTGTTGTGGTGAATAATCTACAAATTGGTCTTTTCATCATCATAATCACTCTAGTCATTTTCAGCTCTCTGCTTTTAATGTGTCATTTGTGCGGCTGAAAGACTAAATAGATTGTAGCCATGGTTTATTTTGGAGTCTTTATTCAAGTGACAGTTGCTGTCATTGAAGATGCACATGAGACATGAAGCTGGGCGTTAACATAGCACATCATATCTGGCCTTTATAAGGCAATAAACTTTATTCAAAAATGTCACAGACTTTTGATGGCTGTGTATCCCACAGCTTTAAGCCACAGCCCATCTCTATTCTGATTCCTTGACTGTTTTTCCCATTCAGACAGACTTTAACAGATTGACTGGTTTGCTTTGTGGCAGAGAAATATGAAATGATGCAGTAGATTAGGTGTACGTTGAATCAGCCCACCATTTTACCAGTAACAAGTCTGTCTGCACCGTGGTTTTAGTGTGTAACGGTTATGCTGATGATTTCTGACTGAAACTTCTGCCATCATTTACTCGCCACTTTTTTTGCATATTGTCCTTTTACTTTTAGTTTGTTTTTTTTTAAAGTATGATAGTCCACATGACTAGGGATGGAACGATTACCGGTTTCACGATAAACCACGATAAAATGTACTGGCGGTTAGTATTATCGTTTAAAATGTAATTATCATTAAAACAGTGTTTGATTATCGTGATTTTGAAAACTCGTGCGCAGACGCAGCACGCAACGTTGTTTTTTTGAACGAGAAGAAATGGCGGAAGGCAGTGACAGTGCTCGGGAGATTTTTCAGCCTTCTAAAAGGACCAAATCTGACGAGGTGTGGTCATATTTTGGCTTTTACAAAAGTCGTAACCCTGTCTGCAGAACATGCAAGAAGAAAGTCGCTGCAATAGGAGGAAACACTTCAAATCTGCTAATGCAAGGCAAGTGAACTGTGACCTCAATACTAAAACTACGTCTGGGAAATAATAACGTGAAGCTTCCGCGAAGAAAAGTTCGCAGCAAGTTCGACGGTCATTATAAGGAAGGAAACGCCACAGAATAGAATCTTGCTTAAAAAAGTGCATAGAGCTGCTTGTTTTATTTGTTGTTTGTTGATTTTCAAATATAAAACTAGTTGAAATGTTTTCAGTGTGTGCATCAGTTCTTTTTGAACACTTTCATCTCATTTGAACAAAACCGTGATAATATTGATAACCGTGATAATTTGGGTCACTATAATTGTGATATGAAATTTTCATACCGTTCCATCCCTATACATGACTCGAGTGTTCTGAAGGCGACACAATAGTTTTATGTGGTTAAAAGTCCATGATGTAAGTCATTATTTGCTGTAGCAGCTCTTCTTTTGTTTTAAATGAAAACTAAATCATGCAAATGACACAAGGATAAATAACTTCGAGCTGTCCAATTGTTTGTCATCACCTTCTGCATGGCATTTTCCATATATTAAAATATTAGTAAAAACTATATGTTGGTAGATGTTTCTTTGACACTTGTATTGGTGCATATAAACTGCAATGATTGAACAGAATTTTTATTTAGTGTGAAACTTTTTTTTTTTTTGTCTGATTGTAGTTTGAATACATTAATGTGGACCAAATTATAGTTACTGATGGCTTGTAATGTCACTAAAGACAGTGGTCTCTCACATAATTGTAGGCATATGTTTGTTATACCTGTCATGCATTAAACTATGCATGCTTCTTGTAAGGTAGCTATTTTGATTGGGCAGAACATAAAACCTAGTAAACCGATACTTGAGGAAAAGGTTTCGGCTAACCTGTTTCATGTGTAAAAGCAGTCTCAAAACGTTAGTGGTTCTTCCCTCAACCTTGTACTTTGTGTAGACTTGCCTAACTGGTGTTGAATGACACAAGCAAACGCTGCTCTGTTTTGATAACCAGTGTCAAGAAAAATTGTGCACACCTACATCTTCACTAACATGTCAAGATTAGACCAACGGCTATAAGTACAGTGGGGAGAACAAGTATTTGATACACTGCCGATTTTGCAGGTTTGCCCACTTACAAAGCATGTAGAAGTCTGTAATTTTTATCATAGGTACACTTCAACTGTGAGAGACGGAATCTAAAACAAAAATACAGAAAATCACATTGTATGATTTTTAAGTAATTAATTTGCATTTTATTGCATGACATAAGTATTTGATACATCAGAAAAGCAGAACTTAATATTTGGTACAGAAACCTTTGTTTGCAATTACAAAGATCATATGTTTCCTGTAGTTCTTGACCAGGTTTGCGCACACTGCAGCAGGGATTTTGGCCCACTCCTCCATACAGACCTTCTCCAGATCCTTCAGGTTTCGGGGCTGTCGCTGGGCAATACAGACTTTCAGCTCCCTCCAAAGATTTTCTATTGGGTTCAGGTCTGGAGACTGGCTAGGCCACTCCAGGACCTTGAGATGCTTCTTACGGAGCCACTCCTTAGTTGCCCTGGCTGTGTGTTTCGGGTCGTTGTCATCCTGGAAGACCCAGCCACGACCCATCTTCAATGCTCTTACTGAGGGAAGGAGGTTGTTGGCCAAGATCTCGCGATACATGGCCCCATCCATCCTCCCCTCAATACGGTGCAGTCGTCCTGTCCCATTTGCAGAAAAGCATCCCCAAATAATGATGTTTCCACCTCCATGCTTCACGGTTGGGATGGTGTTCTTGGGGTTGTACTCATCCTTCTTCCTCCAAACACGGCAAGTGGAGTTTAGACCAAAAAGCTCTATTTTTGTCTCATCAGACCCCATGACCTTCTCCCATTCCTCCTCTGGATCATTCAGATGGTCATTGGCAAACTTCAGACGGGCCTGGACATGCACTGGCTTGAGCAGGAGGACCTTGCGTGTGCTGCAGGATTTTAATCCATGACGACGTAGTGTGTTACTAATGGTTTTCTTTGAGACTGTGGTCCCAGCTCTCTTCAGGTCATTGACCAGGTCCTGCCGTGTAGTTCTGGGCTGATCCCTCACCTTCCTCATGATCGTTGATGCCCCACAAGGTGAGATCTTGCATGGTGCCCCAGACCGAGGGAAATTGACCATCATCTTGAACTTCTTCCATTTTCTAATAATTGCGCCAACAGTTGTTGCCTTCTCACCAAGCTGCTTGCCTATTGTCCTGTAGCCCATCCCAGCCTTGTGCAGGTCTACAATTTTATCCCTGATGTCCTTACACAGCTCTCTGGTCTTGGCCATTGTGGAGAGGTTGGAGTCTGTTTGATTGAGTGTGTGGACAGGTGTCTTTTATACAGGTAACGAGTTCAAACAGGTGCAGTTAATACAGGTAATGAGTGGAGAACAGGAGGGCTTCTTTAAGAAAAACTAACAGTTCTGTGAGAGCCTGAATTCTTACTGGTTGGTAGGTGATCAAATACTTATGTCATGCAATAAAATGCAAATTAATTATTTAAAAATCATACAATGTGATTTTCTGGATTTTTGTTTTAGATTCCGTCTCTCACAGTTGAAGTGTACCTATGATAAAAATTACAGACTTCTATATGCTTTGTAAGTGGGCAAACCTGCAAAATCGGCAGTGTATCAAATACTTGTTCTCCCCACTGTATCTTGGTAAGTCATGTGAGTAAACTCGGCCTGTGTGTAGTGCAGGTTAACTATTATACGGAGTAAAAGCCAGGATAATAGTAATGAAATAAAACAGGTGCAGCTGTTGCTATTGCTATAGTTATTTTAACGAATCAGTCAAAATGACTTCTGAGTTATTGGTTTGAATTGCTTTTGAAAGAAACTCAGATTTTGCTGAGTGTGCAGAAATTACATAATCTTTTAAAGATATGCATTTGCTGGTGCAGCTGTTGCTATTGTCACATTGATTGATAAAAATGTTTTGTTTGTGATCAAAACTTAATCTTTTGCTTCAGAAATTCTAGTATCAATAGTATCCTCTAGAAAATTTTAGTCTATTAAGTAGGGATGCTCCGATCAGGATTTTTGCAGCTGATACCGAGTACCGATTTCTTGTCATGGTGATTGGCCGATACCGATTCCAATGCTTCACTGATTTGTAAGCTCTCTGATCACTGTTAACCTTTTTTCAGATAAAAAAAAAAAAAAATACTATAGATGTTGCCTTTATTATATTTTTGTTACATTTTTATAGTAATTATGTAATGTAACTATTGTTTTAACAGCGTACTAAATACAAACCCGATTCCAAAAAAGTTGGGACACTGTACAAATTGTGAATAAAAAAGAATGCAATAATTTACAAATCTCATAAACGTATATTTTATTCACAATAGAATATAGATAACACATCAAATGTTGAAAGTGAGACATTTTGAAATGTCATGCCAAATATTGGCTCATTTTGGATTTCATGAGAGCTACACATTCCAAAAAAGTTGGGACAGGTAGCAATGAGAGGCCGGAAAAGTTAAATGTACATATAAGGAACAGCTGGAGGACCAATTTGCAACTTATTAGGTCAATTGGCAACATGATTGGGTATAAAAAGAGCCTCTCAGAGTGGCAGTGTCTCTCAGAAGTCAAGATGGGCAGAGGATCACCAATTCCCCCAATGCTGCGGCGAAAAATAGTGGAACAATATCAGAAAGGAGTTTCTCAGAGAAAAATTGCAAAGAGTTTGAAGTTATCATCATCTACAGTGCATAATATCATCCAAAGATTCAGAGAATCTGGAACAATCTCTGTGCGTAAGGGTCAAGGCCGGAAAACCATACTGGATGCCCGTGATCTTCGGGCCCTTAGACGGCACTGCATCACATACAGGAATGCTACTGTAATGGAAATCACAACATGGGCTCAGGAATACTTCCAGAAAACATTGTCGGTGAACACAATCCACCGTGCCATTCGCCGTTGCCGGCTAAAACTCTATAGGTCAAAAAAGAAGCCATATCTAAACATGATCCAGAAGCGCAGGCGTTTTCTCTGGGCCAAGGCTCATTTACAATGGACTGTGGCAAAGTGGAAAACTGTTCTGTGGTCAGACGAATCAAAATTTGAAGTTCTTTTTGGAAAACTGGGACGCCATGTCATCCGGACTAAAGAGGACAAGGACAAGGATAAGTTGTTATCAGCGCTCAGTTCAGAAGCCTACATCTCTGATGGTATGGGGTTGCATGAGTGCGTGTGGCATGGGCAGCTTACACATCTGGAAAGGCACCATCAATGCTGAAAGGTATATCCAAGTTCTAGAACAACATATGCTCCCATCCAGACGTCGTCTCTTTCAGGGAAGACCTTGCATTTTCCAACATGACACTGCCAGACCACATACTGCATCAATTACAACATCATGGCTGCGTAGAAGAAGGATCCGGGTACTGAAATGGCCAGCCTGCAGTCCAGATCTTTCACCCATAGAAAACATTTGGCGCATCATAAAGAGGAAGATGTGACAAAGAAGACCTAAGACAGTTGAGCAACTAGAAGCCTGTATTAGACAAGAATGGGACAACATTCCTATTCCTAAACTTGAGCAACTTGTCTCCTCAGTCCCCAGACGTTTGCAGACTGTTATAAAAAGAAGAGGGGATGCCACACAGTGGTAAACATGGCCTTGTCCCAGCTTTTTTGAGATGTGTTGATGCCATGAAATTTAAAATCAACTTATTTTTCCCTTAAAATGATACATTTTCTCAGTTTAAACATTTGATATGTCATCTATGTTGTATTCTGAATAAAATATTGAAATTTGAAACTTCCACATCATTGCATTCTGTTTTTATTCACAATTTGTACAGTGTCCCAACTTTTTTGGAATCGGGTTTGTAATCAAATTATTCATTATACAGTGAACATTTTAATATGCCTTTAAAATGGGGTTTCTGCATAACAATATGCATATCAGGATATTTAATAGGGCTGGGCGATATGGCCAAAAATCATGTCTCTGTATTTTTTGGTTGAATGGCGATACACGGTATATAACCCGGTATTTTCTACGTTTTTCTATATGGATTAAAAAAAATCTGTATTTATTTTAATAATAATTTTATTTCACATCCTGCCCAATGATGTCCTAAAAACAATGTTGATATTGAAGGCTATAAACAAATACAGTGAATGTAATGTAGGCATGTATTAATAATTGTGTTTTTAAATTCACTAAACTAAAAATGAAAATAAAAACAAAAGCATATTAGCCTATATTTGATTACCCAATTATAATGGTCACTTTCATAAAAATATACATACTTGTAGGTTTAAAATTCCACATATGGCACATTTATTGTCCAACAACAAATATTTTAGAAATATGTATATTTTAGTCAGAATTATTGCGTTCCTATTCTATTGCGCTCCGTCTGTTTGGCGGGAATGCACGTGGCATGCTCATTCACGGAAGCCTGAATTTTAGCGGAGATTCACATGCAGAAAGCTCGCCCTCTCCGGACAGCAAAATGGACATATTTGCATGACTTTCTAACATTTACAGATGGAGAATATACCTGTGAAAAATGTAAGTTATGCACTGAGGAAAGCACCACATTTCAAACGCATTAAACTCCGCAAGTATTTATCTGTCAGTCAGCACAAGTAACCTATCTCTCAGAGCATCTGACAGGGCAAGCTGCTTTAAACTATACATGTTAACTATATCTTACCAGTTACTTTAAAGCCCTTAATATAAAGCATGTGTCATGTTTAGGACAAATTGTATCATGCACTTTCCCTGCATCAGCTCACTCTGCGTGCTCCGCTATTTTTCAGATGCGTTCGTATCAAACTACTGTATATCGATACTTCCGAACGGTGTTCGCCCATCCCTTAGGACAGACTGACCCATGTTCAACTGCTGTTCACATGGAACCCTTCTCCACTTCGGCCTTCAAAGCTCTTGTTTGAATATTTGCTACTACCCCAGGCGTCATGTACGTCCTCACACGCGATCGAGTCATAAAATGATTATCGGCCAATACTGATCTCCGGCCGATCAATCGGAGCATCCCTATTATCAAGGTGTAATTTATGTCATGGTAGCATTATATGTCATAGTATAGTTGTGTTTGCTGTAAATGCAATGAAAAAAATTATTTGTTTATTAGATAACTATGTGGCAATGTCTACTTTTAGATAATCTAGTGAATTTAAAAACTTAATCACTTGTTTGTTTTTTTTGGTCCTTTTTTTTAAAAATTTTATTTAGAGCTTTATGGATGCAAACCAAAAGATCAGATTATTCACAATAAATACGTCTGGTCTAAAAGATATAGCAAAATTGCTACTAGCTGGCACATTTCTACTGTTGCACGGTACCGTCCTAATTGTATGATGTTTGCTCTGGTTCTAAAGACATTTCTCTGTTTGTGTAGATAGAGGGCACTGCAGTTCAGAGGGGCTGAGTGTGAAGGGCAGCTGTGGCATTTCATTTTTCATTCGATTTCCATACTTCCATCTGGCATCTTACATTTTAACACCTGTTAGCATGTCAGCCTTCTCATTTTCAAACATGCATTATCTTTTGGGAGCTGGTGCGGGCTGGGAATGAGTGTGGATGGTGAGATCATCTGTTGTGTTTGGATGCACCGTCCCCTGTGATTCCCACAGAATACTCTCATTATTGCTAAAGAAAACCTTTACCATTTCAATGTTGCTTTTATTTCCTTTCAAGGTAGGTGCGGTAATATCAGACCATAGTGTAGGAAACCTTGAACAGCACCTACCTTTTAAAACATGCAACATTCCTGTCTGCTGTAGATGTTGACTTTACACACACACACACACATTGTTTCTATGTGTATTCAATTATAGGCAGGACTTAACTCTGTTTCTGAAGTCCTGTTTGAGTGAAACAGAGCTTTTGCATAAATACATAATGGAATTGTTAGTCAGACAGATAAGAAACTCTATTGGTTTTCATTGGTCTTTCACAAACAGTTTAGTCAATTTAGTTGATTAATATTTGGGGTTTTAAGTTACAATTCATGCTTGCCCTTGAAACACTAACTGTTGAATGTGATGAGAAAAGACTAAATACGATGACATAATAAATTCGATAAAGCTAGTTACTTTAACGAATCAGTTGAAACAACTATCGAGTTATTGGCTTGAATTGCTTTTGAAAAACTCAGGTTTTACTGGGTGTTTGCAGAAATTACATGATCTTTTAAAGATACACATTTGCTGCATTTGAAACAAGTTTTATTTTAATTAAGTTAGATCCAGTTATTGGTAGGTGGGTTTATTTTGTAGGAAGCGCTGCATCATTCACACCTACAAATTAGATTCAGTGTTATTGTGATTATTTAGTAAAATGGCTTGATTAATGGTGTGATGTGATGTGATTTGTGTTCCTCAGGTTGTTGAATGTGTCGCGCACACACACTAACTCTTCAGAAGGTGGGATGAGGTGTGTGTGCGTTGGAGTCTTGATTGGGCTGTTGCCTCTTTTCATAAGCAGTAATTGCGGATGACATTTAACAGGAGATGTCAGATTAATCCAGAGAGAGGCTGACTTGATTGGCTTGGAATCATGTGACAGAGGAAGACCATGCACACGAACAACAAACAACACACAAACTCACTGTTGCATTCTCTGAAAATATGTAAAAGTTTATCTGCCGCACAGTTTGTCAAATGCTGTATTTATTTTTTCCCAACTAGGGCTGCAACAAATGGTTATTGTGATTAGGGTTGGGCCGATAGATGATGACAGACATCACGATGTTGAGGCGGCATCCAATCCCCCCCCCCCCGCAAATATTGAAGTTGTTCCCGATCACAATACAAATTACATTCAAAACAGTTCAGTTAACTAAATTTAAACACTAAAGATTTTCTTGTGCAAAAAAACGCAAACGAGTTATAGGCTACTAGATGTTTTACACAAACTAAACCGCATCCGGACACCGGCATGTTTACATCGGAGCTGCGAGACAGAACGGTAGCACCATTTTCCTGTTTCTAGTTGAAGTGAGCAGAGCATCAAAACAGCGCTGCGGATCACACCACAAGCATTTAGGATCGTTTGTGTTAATGATATTTCAGCGCTTTATCCTAGTAGTTTTATCTAAAGCCAACCACATCAACGGAGCTTAACGCTCAAACGCAACCCCCCGATGTCATCGTCCATCGCAGTGTTTCACTGTAGACATCGTCTGATGCCAATTTGGTAGACAGCCTAAATTGCGATAATTGATTAATCTAATGATTATTAGAAAGATTAATCGTCTAATTGTCGATTCTTTTCCAGATTCATCGGTGGACTTTGATCGATTATTCAGCTTTTGCAAATAGTTAAAGTATTGAAGCTTTTGAAAATGTCTATTCAATCGAGCCAACTGATTTTAACATCTCCTTCAGATGTTAAAATGACTGGTACTGTTTTTATTAGGGCTGGGCATTGACATGAGTTTCACGATTATATTTCTGTTCATAAGCTTGCAATTCAGTTCCGATATCGATTAAATTTGTTTCAATATCAATTCAGTTGGATATACACTCACCTAAAGGATTATTAGGAACACCATACTAATACTGTGTTTGACCCCCTTTCGCCTTCAGAACTGCCTTAATTCTACGTGGCATTGATTCAACAAGGTGCTGAAAGCATTCTTTAGAAATGTTGGCCCATATTGATAGGATAGCATCTTGCAGTTGATGGAGATTTGTGGGATGCACATCCAGGGCACGAAGCTCCCGTTCCACCACATCCCAAAGATGCTCTATTGGGTTGAGATCTGGTGACTGTGGGGGCCATTTTAGTACAGTGAACTCATTGTCATGTTCAAGAAACCAATTTGAAATGATTCGAGCTTTGTGACATGGTGCATTATCCTGCTGGAAGTAGCCATCAGAGGATGGGTACATGGTGGTCATAAAGGGATGGACATGGTCAGAAACAATGCTCAGGTAGGCCGTGGCATTCAAGCGATGCCCAATTGGCACTAAGGGGCCTAAAGTGTGCCAAGAAAACATCCCCCACACCATTACACCACCACCACCAGCCTGCACAGTGGTAACAAGGCATGATGGATCCATGTTCTCGTTCTGTTTACGCCAAATTCTGACTCTACCATCTGAATGTCTCAACAGAAATCGAGACTCATCAGACCAGGCAACATTTTTCCAGTCTTCAACTGTCCAATTTTGGTGAGCTCGTGCAAATTGTAGCCTCTTTTTCCTATTTGTAGTGGAGATGAGTGGTACCCGGTGGGGTCTTCTGCTGTTGTAGCCCATCCGCCTCAAGGTTGTGCGTGTTGTGGCTTCACAAATGCTTTGCAGCATACCTCGGTTGTAACGAGTGGTTATTTCAGTCAAAATTGCTCTTCTATCAGCTTGAATCAGTCGGCCCATTCTCCTCTGACCTCTAGCATCAACAAGGCATTTTCGCCCACAGGACTGCCGCATACTGGATGTTTTTCCCTTTTCACACCATTCTTTGTAAACTCTAGAAATGGTTGTGCGTGAAAATCCCAGTAACTGAGCAGATTGTGAAATACTCAGATCGGCCCGTCTGGCACCAACAACCATGCCACGCTCAAAATTGCTTATCACCTTTCTTTCCCATTCTGACATTCAGTTTGGAGTTCAGGAGATTGTCTTGACCAGGACCAAACCCCTAAATGCATTGAAGCAACTGCCATCTGATTGATTGATTAGATAATTGCATTAATGAGAAATTGAACAGGTGTTCCTAATAATCCTTTAGGTGAGTGTATATCAGATAGAGTACATGTTTATTTTTGCATATTCTTTTTTTAATATGTAAAAATATACATTTTTCTCAAGGAAAAAAATCTCTCAACTAATGCTGTAAACTCAACAGGGAATTCAGTCAGCTGGTACATTACTTATAATATTAAAGGTTAAAATAAAACAACTGATTTGTATACAATTGCATTTCAGTCACGACAACTCTCAGAGGGTTTGGTATGATGATGGATATGACAGTGTTATTGTATTTGGTCTTGTTGGAATAGATCTGCTGTAATACTAACCATCTGGAATTTTCATTGTGGTTTATCGTCAAACTAGTAATTGTTTCATCCTTAGTGCTGTACGATTGGAGTTTTTTTTTTTTTTTTTTTTTTTTTTAAGTCTGCAACTAGACGATTCTTTTCCACCAGTGTGTTCCATTCAGACCAATTTGCGGATAAAATTATAATAGGCGTGCACTATAGCATTCATCAGCCTATCATAAATGCTTGTGAGGCTCTGTGTGTTCAACAGGTGTAACTGTTTCAGCTTATCTCAACGGCAACCGTCATACGTTATTCAATCAGCACTGTCAGTAGCACCTTTACGACCTTTTTATTGCTCATGCACACGCAGCTACCCCATCGGTGTGTTCATGTGGTGACGTGCTCTTCTACACTCAAATGTGCTCATCTTCTTAATATGCATTATTCCTACCCACAATGCCCTGCTCTCTCCCCATGCTTCCTTCCGCCTCCTTGATTGGCCGCTGATTATGATTGCGCTTGATTGTGCCGAAGAAGGTCTGTTGATGTTGTTTTCATTGCTAACCTCTGTCATCAAGTGCAATGGTTGTTTGTTCTGTCTGTGTAAATAAAGTGTTTGATATGTCACCACCCTTAGCCTGCAGGTAAAGAACGGTCTCCACTGAAGAGGTGTCTGAAGCTATGTCCACACTAGTGTTTTGTCATTTTAACAGTGTTTTAAAATGAAAACGATCCTTGTCCATACTGGCGATTCCACTGCATTTCAGAAAAGATCTCCGTCCACACTACACGACCGAAATCGCATGTCACATGATCTTTAATGCACACTGTGCATGCATGTACAAGTGTAAGCAGTTGCCAATTGCGCTAATAATTGCTTGTCTTGTGCATGTAGGCAGCTGCAGTATTATAAAATGCAGAGTTTAACTCACAATGGCTGCTAAAAATGACAACAAAGTCAGCAAAGCTTGCAGTTCCATCTCCATATTATTGTTTACATGGTCGTCGAGGCTGGTCTGTTACAGAGCCGTTGAGAGAGACAGCTCTGGTCTGTTATCGTTGTGTTCCAGTAGCGTAATGGTCATATGACATTGGCTTGACGAATCGGGGAAGGGTACACAGTGATCCAGAAGACCCAATCAGCGAATGTGGGCAGCCACGCCTTCGTTTTCAAAAGTCTCCGGACTCCGGGTTGATCCGTCTACGCTGAAACACAACCCCGGAGTTTTCAAACTAAAACAGGGTCTGCAGCATTTCCAAAAGTGTCTGTTTTCGAGGGTCGAAAACTCTGGGTTAGTATGGATACCAGGCATAACCGTAGCAAAAGTTATGCATTTTAAAGCGAAAACGCACTAGTGTAAACGGGGCCTGAGGTTTTGTTCATCCTGCAAACAGTTAAGATTGGTTTTTCAAATATCCCCACTAAAATATCTCATTAAATAGGTATAGCTCTTGTGTGGAGTAAAAGTTGTTTGCAAGCCATAGTGTTTGTTTTGTGAGGTAGTTTCAGGACTGAGTTCTTTTCAGTGAGTCAAATGAACTGGTTCACAGTCTTAGTGATTCATTAGCGCATGTTTCTGAATTAAATTAATTTCTAAACATTTTTACCCAGTAATCATAAACAACTGGAAAGGTCATGCAGGAAATGTTAATTTAATAAAAAATAAAAGTTTTTGCTAAAAACATTAATTTTTTTTTTTTTTGTGGTAAAGCCTTGAAGGTTACATGTCATTTTTAAATGTAATTAATATATTTAGATTTTTAGGTTTTCAATAAAGAATGATTGATTTTGTGGTGGTATTGAAATCTGTCAACAATCGTGAAATTTCGCTAGTGTTGGTTTCAACTACTAATATTTTTGGCGTTGTGATGGTCATACACATGCAGGGATCGACATTAAACCTGTTCACGTGAAATCTGTCATTCACTTGCCCGAGTAAAAAATGTGCTTTTTTTTTTTTTTTTTTTTTGTGTTGTAAATATAATTTATTTTGAAGCAATATTCTCACCAGTGTTCAATCAGCTTTGACATATTTAAATCTGCATATTTGTGATATTTTTACCTTTTATAAAGGGCATTTTTCCCTAATCTTATTAAATATAGGCTATGCTTCAGCTTTCATTTTATATTCTTAAATTTGATCAATAAATTAAATTAGAATAAGACACTATAGGGCTGTTACCAGTCAAATTAAATAATTTACACTGAAAAATTACAACTGCATTAAATAATGTTATGAGATTGTTTAAAATATTTTTTTGAATATACAAATAAGAAATGTTGGAAAGAATGTTTAAGCATGAAACTAAACTGCCAGTAGGTGGCAGCAGGTGACTGTCTTAATGAGTGAGTCATTGAGTCGATTCGTTGAAACGGCTGATTCATTCAAGAATGAGGCAGTCGTTTATGAATAGGTCATTGAATATTTGATTCAACCGATTCATTCAAACGCTGAATCATTCAGTAACACACTGTTGCTGTGAGATGCGTTATGGTTCTGCTGTGATCTTTGTTTGGAACTATCTTCGCTGCTGAAATAGAACAAAAACAGTCAATATTGCATCTAAAATGTAAGTGACTTAATGTTAATTAATTGTTTATGGAACTGTCATATGAAACCAGTGTCACATTTTCAATTGTGATGGTATTCAGGAAAACAGCACTCTTGGTCGTGTGATGTTGCTTTACTGTATCATGTTATAAATATTAAAAAAAACTCCACATTTCGAATTTTTACTGCAGTATGTTAACTGAGTTTCTCTGTGTAAGCTGCGCTCATTTGTTTCGATTTCTCAACAGCGCAACCTTGTTACCGTCAGTACATTATATATTATATTATATTATTATCCACTATCGATCGCCACTTACACTAAATGAATGCTGAATCATTCTTGCATTTCGGTGATTCCCTAGTTATATTTTGTTATTGACATTTTAATCAGGCTACTTGTCTGGTCGGGCAAAAAAAATTCTCTTTCGCTTGCCCCTTCAAAAAATCCACTGGTCCCGGACAAGCGTTAATGTGGAGCCCTGGACATGTGCTCCTCCTCTATACAGATATTTAAGAGAATATCTCCTTTTCTCTCTCCAGGTCCAGCAAAACCATGAACCTTTGCTCCAAATGTTTTGCTGGTAAGTTACTTATAGTACGTGATCTATATAATCAATTTGTCTGAACTGTTTGAGAGACTCACATTCTCTCTGTTCTCTCCATCAGACATACAGAAGAAACAGCCAGACGAGGACTGCACTCCAGAGCCCGCCCCCAGCTCCAGCAATAGCCAATCAGCAGTCTTCTGCAATGAGACGAGCAGCAGCAGTAGCCAAACCCTGTCCTCCAAGCCAGCCAGCTCTGAGGAGCCCTCGACAGAAGCCACGCCTCTTCCTGCACAGGACGGTGAGGACACAGTTTTTCGTCTTACCTGTAATAACTGAGATGATATTTCAGCGCGCATCGCATCTAGTCTCAGATGGACCCTAATCATTTTAATATTCCACAGCAGTCATGGAGAATGATAAACTGCTGAATATTGCGGATGCAACGGACACATTTATAATGTTTGTTTTGGGAATATGAAATGCCTGTCTTCTGGTTGAAGACAACTAGAAAGTCTGAATCCTAAGAGATCTAGACTAGTGGTTCTCAAATGCTGGGTTGCAGGGAAAAACACTCCTAAATAGCAACGCCAAGGTCAAGGGTTTGATTCCCAGGGAATGCATGAACTGATAAATGCAATGCAAGTCACTTCGGATAAATGCATCTGTCAAATGCATGAATCTAAATCTTATATCATTCTCTTTCTCTCTCTCTCTCCCAGAAGTCTCCAGTACAGACACAGCTCGCGGCACGCTATCCACTCCTACAAAACGACCCTGCGACTCAGGTGCACCTCGCCACTGCTCTTGTGTTTGTGTGTGTCTGGCAGCTTTTAATAGTCTAGCACATCACACCACTTTAGAACTGAGCTGTAAATGTACAGCAGCGTACAAATGTGGTTAGAAAGTCTCAAAGCAGCTGCTTGAAGATTACCAATTGCACAAAACATATCTTTTATCTCTGTTTTGTTGCAACATTTTTTTTGTAAATCGATGCAGAAACGTGATGCATTTAATGTGTATTTTCTCCCACCTGTTACCTACCTTACACATTCATTACCACCTCTCTCGCCACAAAAAAAAAAAAGAGTTTTAAAGCTCTGGTTTAGACTGACTAACCAAGGTCAGAGAGAGCTAAATCAATAGAGTTCAAGCTTTGGTCAAGCCGTACTTCTGTCTAGAGTATTTGCAAACTTTCTGCCGACTCTGAAGTCCGTCCTCAGGGGCTTCATGATATAACCGCTTCTCTGGGCTGGGCGCTATGGATGGTGATATTGTAGCGACAATATAAAGTTCCTGTTGATAGAGATTTTGGTATATAGTTTATATTGTAGTATGTAAATATATGCGGGCTGCCTAAAGTTATTGACACGTTAGAGCATGAATGAGACAATACAGTACGGGAAGTGTATGATATTAAAAACATTTATTAAATGCAATAAGCCTTGAAAAAAGAAGTCTGTACTCACATAGACTGACACACATAGAAGTCCGCCTCTCTGAACAGCATGCGATCACAACACAAAATTGTCAGAATGCCAGTCACATAAACACAATAAGTTATGTCTTAAGTGAATGTAAACCGTTGGAAATCAGATGTGTGTCAGTATATTAGATCCATGCATTAGTGACAGCAGCCTAATAAACCTGCGGCTGTCTGTGTCATTAATGCTAATCAAACAACAAAAGAAAAGAGAAAATCACTCACTGCTCTTGACTGAATAGCTTTGACTGTAGCTTTAACCCTGAAAGACCCAAATATAGAAAAAAAAAAACTTTAAAAAATGTTTCCACCTTTTACATTTTGTTGTAGGAGGCCTCTAATGCAGAAATAAATGGGTTTTTACATTTTTGACAGTGCGTTTTTAAGGGGATGTTGTAATATTGCGACATTGGGCCTGTTGGGTAGCAGAATTTCAGTGATTTCACTCACTGTCTGAACAAATGTAGAGAACATATACACTAATAATCACACAATATTAATAATTGGACATGTCATATTTTTATGAAAAATAATTTATTATAAAAAAAAATTCAGATTATATTTACAAAACCTGATGAACTAAATGAAAACTTTATGTGATTTAGCTATGTTCATAGCCATATTCAGTTATGATAGTCCCAAAGGCAGTTCTTGTCCTCCGAGAAGCAGAGGCGTACATTGCACTTGCTGCAAAGTGTGTTGGTGTAGTCTTTACCACAGTGTCTGCAGCGTCCTCTATTTTGTTCATATCTTCTGACACAACTTTTCGAAATACTCCAGTGTATGAAGGGAGATGGCATCATTAGTGATATCCTGACATGAAAAATCAGCCAGCGATACCTGTCACAGGGCATGGTCAGTGTTCTTGAGTGACTTGATTTTGTTGGCATGATGTCCACATAATCATCAGATGGGTGGTCAGTGGGTTGTGTTTTTTTTTTTTTTTTTTTTTTTCAGTTCACAGGCATCTCAACATTCATCTTCTTAACTTGTATCAGAATCCATTTAAAAATCACTGTTCCCATTTTGGACACCATCAATGACATCATACACTTTGTAGATAATACAGTCTTTCCTGGCTGGTGGCATTCTGAAATGGGAAAAAACACTGGTTATTTTCCAAATCCCAATGATACTTACACATTGTAAAGAATTCACACATTCCACAAAATCACATAATACTGTCTGGCTAGCTTATTGTGCCCTCTACTATCATGCTAATATAATTTATAGCCCCCACTTTCCAGAACGTTATCACCTGTCCCTCATGCAGGAAGCAGATGTTTGGGCAAACAAGCAAAGCCCAGAAAAGAAAACAGGACCAGTTAAGTATGTTTTATAAATTCATAAGATGCAGATAGTTTCAAATATTGCTACACAAATACTTTCAAATTCTCAAAGAAATAATTTATTTCTTAATTCAACTTGAACTTATCATTTAATAATAACGAAGTTTTGATTAACTCAAAACTGTAACAAAAACTTGTGAATGATCAAAAACATAATGTTTCTATTAGTATTTATTTCACATGGAACAGATGATAAGTAAAATTCATTCATGTAATGTGCAAGGTGCACAGGCAAATTTTGCTACCCCTTTCACCCAGTGTTGTAAAATTACATTGACATTACAAGCTCAAAATCTAACATGATTAAAGCATTCAACAGTACCTTAATATCTGCATGATCTAGACATATATAACTAATCACATAAAAAAATATTTTGGGCATTTTACTTATTTGACTTGAAGCACATCATCTTGTTTTACTGGACTGGATAAATCGTTGTGTGAGTTCATCATTCACAAAATAGCATTCCATCCAATAGCATTGCAAGACTGAACAATATGACCCATTAGTTGTGTAAATGTGGTCTTAGAGAGAAAAAAAAATATCTGCAGGTTTATTTTAGTAGAGCTAAAATTGATGTTGTAATATTACAACAGTTGGCCTTACAGGGTTAACAAGGAATGAGTATATATTTAATTCATGCTGTGAAGACAGTGCAGTGTTTTATTTAATGTATTTTTAATTTATATTAATCCTGACTAATCACTAATTTTATGATGTCATCACCAATGGTATTAATCATGACATCAGTGCTTTCATTGTCATCACCACATCATCACTGCATTAATCAAGACAGCACTGCATTCATAATTAACCATGATTGTCATCACCACTGGCATTAATCATAACATCATCACTAAATTAATTATGTCATCACCACTGGCAGTAATCATGATTGTCAGTTATGCTTTTTTCGTAAGTTGAATACAGAAGGCAGTCTGGCGAAAAGCTAGCTATTTTACTTTATAATATGTTAAATATGGATATTTTTCTTACACAAACCCATCGATTCGCTTCAGAAGGCCTTTATTAACCCCCCGGAGCCGTGTGGAGTACGTTTATGATGGATGGATGCACTTTTTTTTTGGGCTTCAGATTTTGGGCTCCCGTTCACTGTCATTATAAAGCTTGGAAGAGCCAGGACATTTTTTAATATAACTCTGATTGTATTCATCTGAAAGAAGAATGTCATATACACCTAGGATGACTTGAGGCAGGAGTTAATTTTCATTTTTGGTTGAACTATCCCTTTAATCTTAACATAATCACTGCATTCATTATGTCATCACCACTGGCGTTAATCATAACATCACTGCATTCATTATGTCTTCACCACTGGCATTATTCATAACATCACTGCATTCATTGTCATCACCACTGGCATTATTCATAACATCACTGCATTCATTGTCATCACCACTGGCGTTAATCATAACATCACTGCATTCATTGTCATCACCACTGGCATTATTCATAACATCACTGCATTCATTATGTCATCACCACTGGCATTAATAATTAATAATGATTGTCATCACCACTGGCGTTAATCATAACATCACTGCATTCATTATGTCTTCACCACTGGCATTATTCATAACATCACTGCATTCATTATGTCATCACCACTGGCATTAATAATTAATAATGATTGTCATCACCACTGGCATTAATCATAACATCACTGCATTCATTGTCATCACCACTGGCATTAATAATTAATAATGATTGTCATCACCACTGGCATTAATCATAACATCACTGCATTCATTGTCATCACCACTGGCATTAATAATTAATAATGATTGTCATCACCACTGGCATTAATCATAACATCATTGCATTCATTATGTCATCATCACTGGCATTATTCATAACATCACTGCATTCATTGTCATCACCACTGACATTAATAATGATTGTCATCATCACTGGCATCAATCATGACGTCATCACTGAATTTGACATCACCACTGGCATTAATCATGACATTTATCCATTCAAGTTCTGTATTTTTTTTCTTACTTGAATCCTACTATTAAATAGACCTACTATACCTCAAAAACTGTTTAATAAAGCACTGTTTATTTCATTTGTATCTTACTCTATGTATAATATTTTTTTTTTTTTATAACATTTGTCCTGTTTGTCATTCTAATAAAAAATACATTATTTAAACCTCAAATCATTCTTCAAACTGCCCAAATATTCAAACTACATACACACTGAATGTAGTTTGAATATTTGGGTAGTTTGAAGAGAGATTTGAGGTTTAGAGGATGTCGGTCTTGCTATGTTGTTACTATGGTGTTCTGAATGGTTTAACCTTCAATCCATTATAATCCATGCCAACTACCCTTTTCCCTGTTTAGTAATGAGATGCATGGTAAGTCAAACACTTGCTACAATGCTACCCAACTGAAGTTCTTTGTGCTCCCCAGTGTGTTTTATAGCGCAGTTCGACTCGTACCAGGTAGTTCTGCAGTAGCGATGCACTTGCAACTGTGTAAGAATTTAAAAGTTCTTGTCTGTGTGTTCAGCCTCAGGTTCGGAGAGCGAGTCGTCCCCGGAGAAGCGTGTTCGTGTGGGAGAGGCCTCATGTTCTGAAGATTCTCCACGAGTTCCCAAGCAGAAGAACCGTCGGCGGTGCCATCGCTGCCAAACCAAACTGGAGCTCGTACAACAGGAGCTGGGGTCCTGTCGCTGTGGTTAGTATGGCCGTCATCTTACGCTGTGTCATCTGCGAGGTGATGTGACAAAACTATAATGCATGCGTGAAGTCTCGACAGCTTTGTTGATGACAACGAAAGTTTTCTAGTTTTGTCACATCACGTCACTTGTTCCGACGGCGTAAATGATGGGTTTTCCAATTCTGTGTGGGCCTGTTCATTCCTCACCTGACTGTTTGCAATTTCAGCGAGAACTTTTAGATTCCTACAGAACTAAAGTATATTTAACCCCCCTCGGTCATTTAAATTTCAGATGCTAACTGTAGGTAATGAAATAAAGTGAGCATTTAAGCATAATTGCACGGTAACATCAGTCCTCCTGGCTGTGCTAGTTATCTTTTTGTCTTGTTTTGTTAAACTGAAGGTGGTATTGTAAGTCATCAGTCTAATGACAATTCCCACTGCTCTGCTAATACACTTATGGATCTGACTGTTCCTGTGACAGCTCACATCTGAGTCATTATCCCGCCGGGGTTTGTCTCAGGCAGGACTCCTGCAGCTATTCATCGCTGAAAACTCTGCCGCATTTTCTTCCTAGGGTTAGGAAATCTGCTTGGATGCTTTTTAAAATGTACAGTAATGTATACGCGAGTAATCCGAGTCGGTTTAAGTGTTCTGAATCAGCGATTCAGGCTGATTTGCTAATCGAATCGAATGATTCATTAATATTAACCGCCTCATCTGAACAAATCTTTCATGAATCAGGCAGCACATTATGCTGTGGGTTTATGGTTGCATGCAGTCAGTGAGAACAACCCTGTTTTTCTTTTTCGTCAAACAATTCAGAAGCTGACAACTCATCTAGAATATATATTCGGCGACGTCGCCCCTGAATAGCGCTACATGATGCGCTGGTGTGTGTAGTGCCGTGCAGCTCTTCTGTGGCTGTCGTAATTGAAACATTGTAAGCTTTTAATCATCTCTGACTCATTAAAAACACCATGTGTATTAATGAATATATTAAACTCCTTAACGAGACTCTCTTCTTAATGAGCCTCTGAAGACGGAATGGATCCTCTGTGCACAGAGCTGGTTTTTATTTACTTGGAAATGATCTCAGATCACGCTCTCTAAGAAGTCAAACTACATTTGGTCTATGTATAGTTTGTGGTGTTTGCTAGCGTAGATATCGCTCCGCTTCTTATGGATTTGAACACAGCATGTGTGCTACGGTCATGAATGATACCTCAAATTATGCGGCAGAACACCTTAGCAAACATAGCAACACACTGTTGTCCACTAACCAAAGTATTTTATTTTAGCTTATTGATTTACACTATTCATTTTAGATTTCATATTATTATTATTATTATTATTATCATCATCATTATCAGTGTTGGGTGTAGGGATGTTAACGATTAATCGATGATCGATTAATTGTCGATAAGACATTTAATCGATTAAAACTTATCGATCATCGATTAAGCAGGGTCATGCGCGTGCGTGCGGCTCAACCGCGAAACACAGGAGGAAAAATGAAGCGAGCATGCCGGAGTTCTGTTTGGGACCATTTTACAGCTGGAGTTGCACCTTCATCATGACTATAAGTTTGCGTGTGCATTCGCAGCCTTTTGTTTTGTGCAAGTTGTAATATTGTTTATTTTGTGTATATGTGATCAATCTCATATAGGATGCGTCTTTTAGCTAAATAACGCGCTAGCAAAGGGCTTTAGTGTACCGGTGTTTATTCAGCGCTTCAGCACGTGCAGCTCAAACAGCAATGCACAATTAATAACTATGATCGGGACTGTCATATTACATAACATTAATGAGAACACCATTTTAATAAATGGTTGTGAATTCACATTCTGAATAACAGATCTGAGGCGGCGTTGGTGACGTGTTGTATTAGAGGTTATATTTGATTATGAAATAAAGTAATTTAATTAAATGATATCGGCTAATTTTACAATCCTAACCCTTTATTTAGATTAAAAACCTTCTCATTCATTTGGTGAAGTACATGGCGTTTTCAGCAGCATTTGCACACCCTGACATGCTGTTGGCTTTAAGCCACTGCTGTAGACGCATATTGCAGTATTAAGGCTAACGATTAATTGATCAATTAATTTAAACGATGATCGATCATGGGAATTTGTGTAAATTGACATCCCTAGTTGGGTGTAACTAGTTACTAAGCAGTTACTGTAATTTAATTACGTTTCCCTTGAAAATGTAAAGGATTACACTTATTTTTTTGTGTAATTTAATAAAATTGTATAAAACCTAAATAATAACCTGCAAACAAATCTGAATGCACAGTTTATATCATACCAATAAAACACCAAACTGAAACTGCAGTTGAATTTAGGGGTGTCGCGGTGATGGAATTTTGAGTGGCTCAATAGCGCGATATGCGGTATTATCGCCATATATATATATATATATATATATATATCACACAGTGGGGAGAACAAGTATTTGATACACTGCCGATTTTGCAGGTTTGCCCACTTACAAAGCATGTAGAAGTCTGTAATTTTTATCATAGGTACTCTTCAACTGTGAGTGACGGAATCTAAAACAAAAATCCAGAAAATCACATTGTATGATTTTTAAATAATTAATTTGCAATTTATTGCATGACATAAGTATTTGATACATCAGAAAAGCAGAACTTAATATTTGGTACAGAAACCTTTGTTTGCAATTACAGAGATCATACGTTTCCTGTAGTTCTTGACCAGGTTTGCACACACTGCACCAGGGATTTTGGCACACTCCTCCATACAGACCTTCTCCAGATCCTTCAGGTTTCGGGGCTGTCGCTGGGCAATACGGACTTTCAGCTCCCTCCAAAGATTTTCTATTGGGTTCAGGTCTGGAGACTGGCTAGGCCACTCCAGGACCTTGAGATGCTTCTTACGGAGCCACTCCTTAGTTGCCCTGGCTGTGTGTTTCGGGTCGTTGTCATGCTGGAAGACCCAGCTACGACCCATCTTCAATGCTCTTACTGAGGGAAGGAGGTTGTTGGCCAAGATCTCGCGATACATGGCCCCATCCATCCTCCCCTCAATACGGTGCAGTCGTCCTGTCCCCTTTGCAGAAAAGCATCCCCAAAGAATGATGTTTCCACCTCCATGCTTCACGGTTGGGATGGTGTTCTTGGGGTTGTACTCATCCTCCTCCTTCCTCCAAACACGGCGAGTGGAGTTTAGACCAAAAAGCTCTATTTTTGTCTCATCAGACCACATGACCTTCTCCCATTCCTCCTCTGGATCATCCAGATGGTCATTGGCAAACTTCAGACGGGCCTGGACATGCGCTGGCTTGAGCAGGGGGACCTTGCGTGCGCTGCAGGATTTTAATCCATGACGGTGTAGTGTGTTACTAATGGTTTTCTTTGAGACTGTGGTCCCAGCTCTCTTCAGGTCATTGACCAGGTCCTGCCGTGTAGTTCTGGGCTGATCCCTCACCTTCCTCATGATCATTGATGCCCCACGAGGTGAGATCTTGCGTGGTGCCCCAGACCGAGGGAGATTGATCGTCATCTTGAACTTCTTCCATTTTCTAATAATTGTGCCAACAGTTGTTGCCTTCTCACCAAGCTGCTTGCCTATTGTCCTGTAGCCCATCCCAGCTGTGTGCAGGTCTACAATTTTATCCCTGATGTCCTTACACAGCTCTCTGGTCTTGGCCATTGTGGAGAGGTTGGAGTCTGTTTGATTGAGTGTGTGGACAGGTGTCTTTTATACAGGTGCAGTTAATACAGGTAATGAGTGGAGAACAGGAGGGCTTCTTAAAGAAAAACTAAAAGGTCTGTGAGAGCCGGAATTCTTACTGGTTGGTAGGTGATCAAATACTTATGTCATGCAATAAAATACAAATTAATTATTTTAAAATCATACAATGTGATTTTCTGGATTTTTGTTTTAGATTTTGTCTCTCACAGTTGAAGTGTACCTATAATAAAAATTACAGACCTCTACATGCTTTGTAAGTAGGAAAACCTGCAAAATCGGCAGTGTATCAAATACTTGTTCTCCCCACTGTGTGTGTGTGTGTGTATATATATATATATATATATATATATATATATATATATATATATATATATATATATAATTATATTATAATATATTATATTATATTATCTGTGTGTGTTACGATGTAACGAGGTCATAATCAGAAACTGAAAATAGAGCGTTGAAACAGGAAGTGCGGTATTGCGATATTGCGGTTATCGCAACAGCCCTAGTTGAATTTGCCAAAATTGCCAAAAAAACAATCCCATAGAATTGGAGAAACCTGAGCAAGCTTTAGATATCATAGAGACTTTGGGATTCTTTTATTTTATTTAATTTATTTCTTTGTTTGCACTATTTATTAAATATTTTGTTTTTCATTTATTTTTCTTAAAATAGTTTGTTCATATTATTTACTTTTTAGCACAGCTGAGCTTCAAACAAATCTCAATGCACAACTTTTACCATGCCAATTAAACAGTAATTTGAACTGAAATTAAATTTGGAGGGGGAAAAAAAGCAACAAAAAAATCCCCATAGAATTGCATTGAAGGAGAAACCTGAGCAAGCTTTAGGATATCATAGAGACTTGGTCATAGGCTTTTTTAAAAAAAATTTTTATTCTTGTTCTAGTTAGTAACGGGTTGGGTATCATTTGCATTAATGATTCTTATTGATTCTGTAATGATTCTTATTGATTCTGCTTATTGATTCCTAATTTTGATTCCAATAAAGTAAAAAAAAAAACTTGGATTTTATTGTAGCTGAATACCATGACCAAAAAAAAAAAAAAAAAAAAAAAATCAGACTAGGAACTTTTGCCTATGGTTTAAAAATACCATTGCAAAAAACAACTAGCCTAACTAATATACATTTCAAGCATTATTAAAGACAAGTAAACGCTCAGTAATTAAAGAACAAATACACAAATTAGCAATCGCAAAAAATAAATACAACTGAACAAAGATACAATTGAAATAGCGTTTGAAGATTATTAGGTATTCAGTTACAGAAGCTGTAATCAAATGTAAAATAACACTGCACTTCATAAATAAAATATACATTACAAATATAGTTACAAAAGTAACTGAACAGCGATTGAATCTTATTGTATGATTAACGTTATTATAGAGACTGCAGCAGGAATATTAGGCCGCTGTCACTTTAAGAGCTGCGCGGATCAAATATACTATTACACGTGTTTTCTTTGTCAACTGCACTATACTGTATGAGAGGCAGCTTTCTGTGCGCTCACTTTAGATGGGTGCACAGCACAGAAAACAGCGTGCTTTTCTTCTTGCGCTTGACTGGTTCATATTAAAATTACTTTGACTGTGCACACACTTTGGATGTGTGCGCAGCACAGAAAACAGCTACGTGGGTGTTCTTGTGCATGAATGGTTTAAAGTCATATTAAAATGCACACAAAGGAATCAATAAGAGGAATCTACATTTTAATTTTATAACAAGTATCCGATTTCTGACCTTAAAGGTGCACCGTGTAAATTTTAGCGGCATCTAGCGGTGAGGTTGCGAATTGCATCCGCCCACCGCTCACCCCTCTCTCAGCAGAGAGTAGCTAGCGCTCTGTAGAGCAGTTTGTCCATTTAGGGCTACTGTAGAAACATGGCGGCGCAAAATGGTGACTTCACTGTAAGGGGACCCGCGGTGTATGGAGATAGAAATGGCTCATTCTAAGGTAATAAAAACATAACGGTTCATTATGTAAGGTCTTTATACACCACTGAAAACATAGTTATGTATATTATATTGCATTTCTGTCAACAGATCCTCATAAATATTGCACAGTGGACCATTTAAGTGTCCGATTCCAGAATTCCCAACCCTAGTAACGACCCCCAACAACACCCCTTCTTCTTTCCAGTGCCACTAAAATCTTTTATTTAGAAATGATCTGAGATCAGTATAATCTCTCTGGCATTCATTTATAAAAGCAGACACTTCAGCAGGCTAACAGTGACGTAATTAGTGACTTTTCAGAGTCATTTGTGATGTGTTTGGGAACAAGATGTGCTCGCAAGCATGCTGTTAAATGACACTGTTACATGCTGTGCTATTAGTACACTTTTTAAACCCAACCTTGAGCAGGTTATACAACACTTTTATCTCATTGTGATCACTCTTTATCTCTCTTGTTCTCAGGTTATGTGTTCTGCATGTTGCACCGGTTGCCGGAGCAACACGACTGTATGTTTGACCATCTGGGCCGCGGCCGAGAGGAAGCCGTGCTGAAGATGGTTAAACTGGACCGCAAGGTGGGCCGAACCTGCCAGCGCATCGGAGAGGAGTGCTCTTGAACGCACACACTCGCACACGCACACACGCGCACACACACACACACACACACACACACGCACGCATCCACCAATCACTCACCTGTTAGTGGCATCTTTTTTTCTCCAACACATCTCAGAGGACCCCGCATCCCTGCTTGACCTCTGACCTCTGACCCCTCAGTAGCCTTGTGCTCATCACATACAGGCAACCCGCACAGCCTTAACGTTCTGTTTTCAGTCCCCTTCCACACCCAGTGCATATGCAGGTCAGTAGGTCAGATGAATTTGGGCTCCCAAGCGGCCTGTACTTTGGAGAACTGCTCTTGTCTCAGAAGCTGCGATCGACTCCAGGGGAAACACATCGATCGATCGAGACCTCTGGGAACTACTTCTCCATCACACGGACAGATGCTGACCGAGGGTGACCTGGATCACACGAGTCACCCTGTCCCGGAAACAAAAAGCCCGGCTCTGCCGCGACGTGTCGAGTTGTTTCTCTCTGCCGATCCGCGTCAGAGCCGTGCCCGTTTTACTCACGTACACTCACACTCACATATGCACTTACAGCCGTGTTTTCATGCGCCGTTCAGCGCAATCAAAACGGTACCCTTCGGTTTGGGTTCAGTTGGGAAAGAGCCACCCACAGCTCATCTGAGAACTGTAGTTCGTTCAGGTCTGAATAAACACACTCTGTAACCTCGTACAACTCCCATCAGCCCTTGCATCATACACTCTGCCTCTTTTAAAGCAGCTGAATATCTCGGTGGCTTTTTTTTTTTTTTTTTTTGCCCTTTTTCTCGCTTTCTCTCTCTTTCCTTCATCATTCTCACTAGTTTCCTGTTCTTTCTCCTGCCTGCTCATGCTAACCTTTCTTTCTATATTCTCTTTATTCTTTTTCTCTCTTTTGCTTTCTTTTCTTCCCTCCCATACATGGCATTATGGAGGGATGTGTTCAACTCTGGTGGGAACGAGGAAGGCGGAGTCTCAATTTACCGGCGCTTTTGTTTTATTTTTTTATTTTTTTTTTTTTTATTACTTTGACTGGTTTTCTGTTTATGTCGACATGGACAGCTGACGATAAGAGATGAATATTGTGTATCTTAAGAAAAATCCTTATTTAACCTCCTTTGTGTTTCTGGTTAACTCACTCTAAGCATAGAGCTGCATTACTTTGCCCTTTTTAGGTTAACATTTAAAAAAAACATACAAAAAATGAAGATATGGATAAGATAAAATTCTGTAGCCTTTCTTTTTTTGTTTTCTTGTTTTCCTTTTTTTCCCTTTCCTCTTTTGCTGAAAAAGAATAAAACTGGATTAGAGGATGTGTGGCATGCTTTTCTTTTTTACTATATCAAGTGATTTTCATTTAAATACAGAGTTTGTGCAAAAACATGTTGACTTATACAACAGTGAAATATACAAAGAACAATTCATAAATAGTAATATACTATTATTCAAAAGTTTGGGATCAATAAGATTAAAGATTTAAGTCTTTTATGCTCACCAAGTTTGCATTTATTTGATACAGTAGAAACAGTAATATTTTAAAATATTATTACAATTTCAAATAACTTTTTCTATTTGAATTTTTTTTTTAAAGTGTAATTTATTCCTGTGATCAAAGCTGAATTTTCAGCATCATTACTTCAGTCTTCAGTGTCACATGACCTTTCCGAAACCTTTCCTAATATGATGATTTGCTGCTCATGAAACATTTATTATCAATGTAGCAAAACAGTTGTGCTGCTTAGTATTTTAGTGGAAGCCGTGAGAATATTCAAAAGAACAGCTTTTATTTGAAACGGAAATCTTTTGTTGCAATTTATTTACTGTCACTTTTGATCAATTTAATGT
Organism: Coreius guichenoti; assembly: GCA_039654105.1. Taxonomy (NCBI): domain Eukaryota; kingdom Metazoa; phylum Chordata; class Actinopteri; order Cypriniformes; family Gobionidae; genus Coreius; species Coreius guichenoti. The sequence continues at coordinate 36,031,373 of CM077179.1, read as the reverse complement.
GTATTAATTTCTTTGAGATCATATTCTGACCCCACACTTTTGAACATGGCCACTGGGTAAACCAGCTTTCTTCAATAAAGATTTTAGTCATATTAAATAAGTTAGTAAATAAGTTGTATGTGTGCAGTACTGAAGAGTTTTTATGCACAAGAGATTCTAAAACATGATAATACAGAGCTTGATCATGCAGGCCCAGAGAGTTCACAGAGCTGAAATTGGAGCATACACAACAATAATTCTTATATTTTTAATGTGGTTAAAAAGAAAAATTGTCAACCAGCATAAGCCAAATGTGAATTTCTTTGACAAATAGGTTAGCTGTAAAAGCTGGAAGCACAACCACAGGACAGACAGAAATTAGCAGGCTAGAGGAATGGCTTCATAAATTCCCCTGGATGGAATGAACACCTGTGACCCAGTTTCAACAAAACCTGCATCACGAGTCCCACAAATATGGGTCTGACGGCGGGCGTTCATAAACTGCTGGTGTTTGAGTCAGTGATGTGTAACCTGGGGTTGAGAAGGTCTGAACCTGGATCCCACGAACATAGTGGCGGTTACGGTGGTCTGTGCGCTTTCAGTCAAGATGAACTGATAATGGCTGTGTCTGAAACCAGAGGACGCTGCATTACTGCCAAGTCAGCTAATGACTTAATGTTTTTTCTTTTTCATTTATTTCAGACAGCCAACATTTCATTGACATTAGCTAAATATGATGGCATGTAAAAGTGCACTTTCCATGAATATTGTACATTTTAGTGTGCCTCCTGATGTTTTTATTGAGACCTATTAGATGTTCAAAGAACTATTATCTAACAAAAAACATCAATAGCATGAAACAAATCTTTTTTTTAAACACATTAAATGTCTGTATGCCCCTTTAATTCCATGCAATGTCAATGTTTATATAATATGACAGTAAAACCAACATTATAATTTTTTTTATACATTTTCTCATTCAAAATGTTCATTTTTGTAAATAACACATCAGGCTTGTGTAATTAGACAAACTTTCCCACTTAGTGGGTGGGATATATTAGGTAGCAAGTGAACATTTTGTCCTCAAAGTTGATGTGTTAGGAGCAGGAAAAATGGGCAAGCGTAAGGATTTGAGCGAGTTTGACAAGGGCCAAATTGTGATGGCTAGACGACTGGGTCAGAGCATCTCCACAACTGCAGCTCTTGTGGGGTGTTCCCGGTCTGCAGTGGTCAGTATCTATCAAAAGTGGTCCAAGGAAGGAACAGTGGTGAACCGGCGACAGGGTCATAGGCGGCCTATAGGCTCATTGATGCATGTGGGGAGCGAAGGCCGGCACATGTGGTCCCATCAAACAGACAAGCTACTGTAGCTCAAATTGCTCAAGAAGTTAATGCTGGTTCTGATAGAAAGGTGTCAGAATACACAGTGCATCGCAGTTTGTTGGGTATGGGGCTGCATAGCCGCAGACCAGTCAGGGTGCCCATGCTGACCCCTGTCCACCGCCGAAAGTGCCAACAGTGGGCATGTGAGCATCAGAACTGGACCACGGAGCAATGGAAGAAGGTGGCCTGGTCTGATAAATTTTGCTTTCTTTTACATCACGTGGATGTGTGTGTGTCACTTACCTGGGGAACACATGGCACCAGGATGCACTATGGGAAGAAGGCAAGCCGGTGGAGGCAGTGTGATGCTTTGGGCAATGTTCTGCTGGGAAACCTTGGGTCCTGCCATCCATGTGGATGTTACTTTGGCACGTACCACCTACCTAAGCATTGTTGCAGACCATGTACACCCTTTCATGTAAACGGTATTCCCTGGCTGTGGCCTCTTTCAGCAGGATAATGCATCCTGCCACAAAGCAAAAATGATTCAGGAATGGTTTGAGAAGCACAACAACGAGTTTGAGGTGTTGACTTGGCCTCCAAATTCCCCAGATCTCAATACAATCGAGCATCTGTGGGATGTGCTGAACAAACAAGTCCGATCCATGGAGGCCCCACCTCGCAACTTACAGGACTTAAAGGATCTGCTGCTATCATCTTGGTGCCAGATACCACAGCACACCTTCAGGGGTCTAGTGGAGTCCATGCCTCGACAGGTCAGGGCTGTTTTGGCAGCAAAAGGGGGACCAACACAATATTGGGAAGATGGTCATAATGTTATGTCTGATCGGTATATATAAGGGTGCATGATATTGGTAAAAACTGACATTGCAATATATATATATTTTTTGCAATATATATTGCGATATGAAAACCATTTCACCATATGATTTGAATAGTTCTATTTGTAAAGAATTAATCATTCTAGAATTAATGGGGATTTTGTAGGGTAGAAAATGGAAAACAATAAACAAATTACAAGCATAGATATATACAACAGAACAAAAATTCAAATGAAATATGTGCTTCATGGTTTTCAGGTAAATCTAACTGTATTCCCGTACAGACATTGAATAATCAAATGAAAAATAACTGCATAATCTTCACTGTATAAATGAAATATAATTAATTAATTCATTTTATCTTTGTTAAAGCTACAAAAGTGATTTTCTCTTTATCTTTTGTTGTTTGATTAACAGTTGTGACAAACAGCTGTGGGTATATTAGGCTGCTGTCACTTTAAGATGAATGCACGGATCCAATATAATGATACGTATCCATTTTCTTTCTCAGTTGTTTACAGCACATAACCGACTGTGTTTATGAGGATACTTGTCGAGACTGGCATTTCGATTTAATTTTGCATGCACATGTCTGTTCAAACAAAACAAAAAAAAAGCAAAAGAGAACTGAATTCGGTATTCACTGTCTGCGTGGCTCTGTGTGCGCTCACAGAAAACAGTGCGCAAGTTCCAGTCTTCTTGCGCTTGATGTTTAAACTGACAGGACTTAAAAGCAAATTATAAACTTTCACTCTATTACGGTTAAACTTAATCTGCGAATCACATGCGTTCAACTACATCAACTACAATCTACGGATCAACTACAATACTTGACATCGCACATTCTGCGATGTGACTATCGCGGATGCGCACATCGCGCTATAGATGCTAAAACGATATATTGTGCAGCCCTAATATAGTTTGAAAAAAATTACACTGAACAAAATTATAAATGCAACACTTTTGTTTTTGCCCCCATTTTTCATGAGCTAAACTCAAAGATCTAAGACTTTTTCTATGTACACAAAAGGCCTATTTCTCTCAAACATTGTTCACAAATCTGTCTAAATCCGTGTTAGTGAGCACTTCTCCTTTGCCGAGATAATCCATCCACCTCACAGGTGTGGCAAATCAAGATGCTGATTAAACAGCATGATTATTGCACAGGTGTGCCTTAGGCTGGCCACAATAAAAGGCCACTCTAAAATGTGCAGTTTTATCACACAGCACAATGCCACAGATGTTGCAAGTTTTGAGAGAGTGTGCAATTGGCATGCTGACTGCAGGAATGTCCACCAGAGCTGTTGCCCGTGAATTGAATGTTCATTTCTCTACCATAAGCCGTCTCCAAAGGCGTTTCAGAGAATTTGGCAGTACATCCAACCGGCCTCTCAACCGCAGACCATGTGTAACCACACCAGCCCAGGACCTCCACATCCAACATCTTCACCTCCAAGATCGTCTGAGACCAGCCACCCGGACAGCTGCTGCAACAATCGGTTTGCATAACCAAAGAATTTCTGCACAAACTGTCAGAAACCGTCTCAGGGAAGCTCATCTGCATGCTCGTCGTCCTCATCGGGGTCTCGACCTGACTGCAATTCGTCATCGTAACCGACTTGAGTGGGCAAATCACATTCGATGGTGTCTGGCACTGGTCGTGTGGGTGAGCGGTTTGCTGATGTCAACGTTGTGGATCAAGTGGCCCATGGTGGCGGTGGGGTTATGGTATGGCCAGGCGTATGTTATGGACAACGAACACAGGTGCATTTTATTGATGGCATTAGATACCGTGACGAGATCCTGAGGCCCATTGTTGTGCCATTCATACACGACCAGCACGATAATGCACGGCCCCATGTTGCAAGGATCTGTACACAATTCCTGGAAGCTGAAAACATCCCAGTTCTTGCATGGCCAGCATACTCACCGGACATGTCACCCATTGAGCATGTTTGGGATGCTCTGGATCGGCGTATACGACAGCGTGTTCCAGTTCCTGCCAATATCCAGCAACTTCACACAGCCATTAAAGAGGAGTGGACCAACATTCCACAGGCCACAATCAACAACCTGATCAACTCTATGCGAAGGAGATGTATTGCACTGCGTGAGGCAAATGGTGGTCACACCAGATACTGACTGGTTTCCGGACCCCCCCCAATACAGTAAAACTGCACATTTTAGAGTGGCCTTTCATTGTGGCCAGCCTAAGGCACACCTGTGCAATAATCATGCTGTCTAATCAGCATCTTGATATGCCACACCTGTGAGGTGGATGGATTATCTCGGCAAAGGAGAAGTGCTCACTAACACAGATTTAGACAGATTTGTGAACAATATTTGAGAGAAATAGGCCTTTTGTGTACATAGAAAAAGTCTTAGATCTTTGAGTTCAGCTCATGAGAAATGGGAGCAAAAACAAGTGTTGCGTTTATAATTTTGTTCAGTGTATATATATATACACACACACACACACAGTAAAAAAGAAAAGAATCAATGTTACTTGCCATTTGAAATTTAGTAGCATTTCTGAGTGAAAATTGTTTCTGCACAATTTTTTCCCTGTGTGTGTCAGTGTGTGTGTGTATATACCCTATTCATGGAAAATAGCTAACAGTTGTCAGCTGTATGTGTTTTGATGAATGTAAGGTAAGTGGATGATGAGTGTTCAATCTTCTCAGACATCAGTCTCGCAGCTCTGCTGCAGCAAAGAGAGAATCTCTAATCATATCTACACCTTCAGATACAGCGCGGCCAGCCGGTGTGTTACAGATTCAACAGGGCCACTGCAGCACTGGCAGCAGATGGGTAGATCAATCAAATAAATGGAGACAAAATATTCCTCACGAACAGAGATCTTTGATAAATATCTGGCTTATTGTGCTGAAACGTTCAAAAAAAGACAATAAATGAATAAATGCCTTGTACTTAGTGTAATCGGGTCATTTCTACAATACAATATGCTTATTATATGTTGAATAAAATATTGAACATAAACATTTGTATAGATGTAAATCTTAGTAGTTACAACAATATTACAATAAATTGTACATGGGGTAAATTTTAAATAATTTCACTCCTTTGCTGTGAGCAGTTTTTGACATTTTTAAAAAATAAATAATTTTCTATACTGATAATTAACAGGAAAAACAGTATTTAAAAAAAAAAAAGTTCCAGGTGCTTTTAGTTTCTTTAATGAAAATGTTTCAAACATAATTTTCATACTGATTGTTAATATGAAAACTCCAGGGGGGTATTCCAGAAAGCAGGTTGTGACATACCCGGGTATGTTTAAGAGTAAGTAAGCAGATAACCTCAACTTTCGGTTCCAAAAACGGAGGTAACTTTCAGGGTATGTAAGTAGCCATAGCAACTCACTCTCTGAACATAACCTGCTCCAGAGCAGCTTCTGTTCCAGAGTTAGATTGCTTAAGAGGTATTCAGATGTGTGTTATATAATTAATATAGTTATATTAATATAACTAAATTTGCTATATAGTTACAGTTATATAATATACAATATTATATATTAATTCTAAAGCACTATTACAACAAGGTAACGTTTAAATGTTAATTCAATTCAAATATATTTATTATTTATTTTATTGTCATCTCACACATGGATCTGCATCCAATTAATTAGCATCAAAACAAACAATATAATCCTTATTCTCAGTGAATAAAGATTACTTATTTAACGAAAAGGTCGAAAAAATAAATTTGCACAGCCACCAAATAGCTGGCGATGTGCATTAAGTAGGTTATGTAAATCGCCATTAAACAAAAGAAGAAGAAGGAAGTAGAATGGCGCGCTTTTTCTTAGCGTTTCCATGGTGAATCATCGATTCGTTGCTCTGTTGAGAATGTGCGTTAACCGGGAACATACTCTGAGTTGACTGAATTTACTCCGGGACTCGTTTTTGGAACCAGCATACCTTGAGTAAGCAAGGTTTGGGTTAATCAACCAAGAGTTCAAGGTATATGTGACAGTAAGTTAACCTTGCTTTCTGGAATACCCCCCTGCTCCCGACCAGGTTAGGTTCACAGAGTAAGTTACCCTTGCTTCCTGGCTCCCGACCAGGTTAGGTTCACAGAGTAAGTTACCCTGGTAACTGACTCTGAGTATAAGTTACCTCTCTTTCAGAAACGGGCTTGACTTACCCTGCTTTCTCGGGTTTGACATACCTCCCATTCTGAAACAGAAAACCCAGAGTTTCCCTAATTTCAGGGTTAACATACTCAGAGTTTTCACTTAACCTCCTTTCTGAAACGGGCCCAAGGTGTCTCTTAATCACAATACGTTTTAAATAAACTCTTTTTATTATAACTTTTAAATAAGTAGTATGTATTTTTATATAAGTAATGTTGCTTTTGCTTTGCATGTGTATAGTTTGTGTGTATTATGTCTTTGATCAGTGTATGTGTATGTGGGCACCAGAGTCCAAGACACATTTCCCCATTGGGGACAATAAAGTGCATTGAATTGAATTGAACTGAAAATCGAATTGAATTAATTTTTACTTTTCTTAAAATGTTCAAAACAAAACATTTTCTTTCCACCCTGTTGTTTTTTTGTAATTAAAAAAAAACAGCAACTAACAAAAAGCCACTTTCTTAATGACATCATCCTCCTCCAGGAAGTGACATCATTTTGGAGGGACGTCATGAAATCAACAGCACAAATTAGTGAGGATTTAGTGGTGGATTTGATGAATCGCTGTGGTGTTTTGTGGTATAAGTTGGTTTGTCTCACACCCTGTTGGATAAAATTACAAAAGCCAGTTTGATCATCATTTCAAGATGAATCAAAACAAAAAATCAAATAAATTAACGATTTGACACCCTCATGTAATACAGCAGTCAGTACCTCACTGAGCAGTGACTTTAGCACTTTCCATCTAGCTAACTTTCTTGCCCTTAAGTAAATAATCAAGTTATAACTTATACTAACTAATAACTAATACATTTCAAGCATTTGATCTTGACCAGAGCAGATTTGTGAAATGTTTGGAGTGCTATTGTCCAGAAATGCATCCTTTTAAAATAATAATATATTTTATTTTATTTTATTTTATATTGTTAAATGCTGTTCTTTTTAACTTCGCATTCATCAATGAATCCTGAAAAAAGTATCACAGATTCCAAAAAATATTAAGCAGCACAACTGTTTCCATAATAAATCATCATATTCGAATGATTTCTGAAGGATCATGTGACACTGAAGACTGGAGTAATGATGCTGAGAATACAGCTTTGCATCACAGAAATAAATGATATTTTAAAGTATATTAAAATAGAAAACAATTATTTTAAATTGTAATAATATTTCACAATATTACTTTTTTTCTGTATTTTAATCAAATAAATACAGGCTTGATGAGCATAATAGACTTCTTTCAAAAACATTAAAAATAGTAATGTTTCCAAACATTGGGAATATATATATAGACTCAGATTACCCCTAAATCTCCATCACAGACCCTCTTGATAGGATACTGTAGTGCAGAAGTGGATTTGAGGGCCGCTGTGTGTCCAGTTGTAATCCACTCAAACCCTGATCCTCTGACGGGTAGCAGTTGGCCGGCCATGCGGGTGTAATCCAGGCAGATTTATCCACAGCGTCCGGTAACAGGCGTCCTGCTGCGTCCTAATGCTGTTCTCCTTCCCAATTAGCCTCATGTTTCTCTTGCACTTCTTGCAAATGTTTTCCTGACAGAACAATTTGTTCTGGCTGATGGCAAGTGAAAGCAAATTACCACTGGATTAATGGAGTGAGTGTGTGCGCGCGCGCTTGTAAGGGTTCATGTGTGTATGAGGATGTTTTTCTAATCAAATTAAGATGGCCAGCAGTGGACGACGTCCTTATTTACTGTCATATTAGTCAGATATTTGGTGGAGGACGAGAGAAGAAAGACTGCAGGGGTGTCTAATGTGATTTGCGTTCATTATCTCTGAGAATCGAGTTGAAATTACATCTCTTGTTAATGCACACTTTGTTCAGTCCGAGTCTTAAATGAACAATCAATCTTGAGCTTTTAGTGTCGACAGTGACCTCTCTGAAATCTCTCTTAATCTTCTGCTCTTTGCATATATTTCTTTCCATTCCTGACACTTGATCTATGACTTTTTAACAGTAGTACATATTGTAGACTATATATAAGACATTTTTCTGGAGTAACATATTTTGTTTATATAGAAACAAAATATGTTGCTCCAGGAACATGTCTCACTTGGCAAAGTTATGTGACCCTACCTTTTAAAATGTTTATCATTGCATTATGCTTACATCTTTTGTAGTCATCTACTGTTTTATTTAAAATAATAGTATGTATAGTATTCATTCCATGTCAACTCAACCATAGGTCCCCGGCTAAAAATTTAGATTTTGATCTTTTTTTCTGGTGAAATAAATACATAAATGAAGAAGAAAGGCAAAATATTAAATGTCATGAATGTATATTGACTGAGTAATCCACTGTTTTGTAGAAGGGGTGAAAATGACGAAAATGAGATGTGGAGCCAAAATACAGGGGTGTAAAAATGACTTCAGAAAGATGGCAGCATCATTATTTTATTTGTACACAGAAATTGGTAGGTCTGTTAGTAAAATCTGTTGACTTTTTCAATCTTTGTTACATTATATGCCAACGGTGACAGTTTAAAAATGGGAAAAAGCACTGCTTGTGTTTTTTGCTTGAAGTTTGCATGTCTGAAACTCAAGAAGTATTAAAGATCTCTTCATATCCTCTTAGATTCTGGTTCTTAACAAACTTTTCTTTTGCTATCTTCATTTTAAAGGCCCTGTATGGTTCAATCCCAGAGATATGGACATGTTAATGTGGCTCCATGAGTAAATTGGTCAATTGTACACACCTTTCATACAGCTGATACTTTTTTCTTTTAAAGAGGAATATTTGAAGAACAAACAATGTTGAAACTAGAAATGTTTTTCTATCAACACAACTGCATAGAACATACGTCTGAGTGCCATATATTCTTTTTCCAAAGTTTGTGTGCCTGTAACTCTAAAAGTATTACAGATATTTCAGTATGATTTTAGATTCTCATTCTTAAAGTTTTCTTTTAAGCCCTATATGGTTCAATCACATAGATATGGGGATCCCAATTTGACAACATGGCATACAACTGTTAAAGGGTACAACACACACAATTTCTGCCAATCTCATGTTAATCTTGAGTACCTATAGAGTAGTATTGGATCCTTCATATGTCCGAAGAGTCTTTAGTTTTATCATATTTATAAAAGACAGATACGCTGAACCGATTCTTTCCGAAAACAGCTGAACTCGTGGAGGCGTGCAGTGGGCGGAGCTAAAGAGTCACGAGCACACACACAATACATCATGGCATTATCCCTGGATAACTTTCAATTCACTATACTTTAGTGTTGTTTACATTATATGCACTTTGCCGATTGCCAATAAAACACAGACATTTAATGCAGTTTCACTCGCTGCCTGCGGTTTCGACTCATGGCCGGGAACAAACAAACACACTTGCAGAACTCAGTTTCTGCTCCGGAAAAACAAACTGCATCCACAGTTTCCTTAACGCTGGGTTATTTGGGAAGCTGAACAAAGTTATCTTTCCCTCACAACCAGAAACACACTTCTTTAGTGACATTGTTGATTTTGTGGTCTAAAAACAAAATGACAGCGCTGCCGACAGCTTCTGTAACCCGGACGAAGCGTGTTGATGGGCACGCTCTTGCTCTCGCTCTGGTGTGCGCACGCGCTCATCCGGGAGAAGTGCCCATACAAGGAATTCTGTCCTTTATGAAGTCATACAGGGCCATACTCTGAAAAAACTTTCCGAAACTTGTTAGAATCCTGAAGGAGTGTAATTGACACAGAAATAGTCCATCATACGTCCAACTAATTTTTTGAAATTTTGGCCATGTTTAGCATGAGAATCAAACTCTTTAACAGTGTAAATAAGTCAGAATGCATGAAACAGCATTAGATCCCCCCTTTAAACATTTAGTGTTGCATACTGCATACTGTTTCACACATATTTTTGAGCAGTATAGCAGTAAGTTAGTAATTCCCAAACACAGTCCTGGTGCAGTTTTCTTATGATTGTTATTTTTTAACAAAATTAATGCGGTTGATTTAAAGATGATCTTGGTTAAAAAATGTCAAATGCGATACATAATGCTAATATGCTGTATGTGTGATGCAGTGATGGTCATTTTGTTCAGTTAATAAGAGGTGTTGATTTCAGAGTGACATTTGCTCTTCATTAACACAGATTTCTGTTTATTGAATGCAGTGAAATGCTGTAATCCTCCTTATTTCAGCACTGTTAACCTCCTGTTAACACATGGTCAATATGTTGAACAGGTATTTAGCTGTTTGTCCGGCACATCAACACCCTTAAATCGGTCATAGTGACTTTGTGATCCTTTTGTCAACATCATATGCTATCCTGATGAATATCGAGTGGACAATAAAAGTGAACACTGCATATAAAAAAGGGGGTGTTATAAAAAATAAATATGACGGGATGTCCGGCCTAGGATAATTGACATCGTCATCATTTATTCAAATATTATTAAACATTTGTTAAAGATTTAGTAAGCATATTGTGTGCTTTTTGTGATATACGCATATATGTGATATATTTTTGTGATTATTTATGATAAACGCAATTTTGGCCATGACTGTCATGCAAAGAAATTATGAACGCGCACAAAAACGAGAGAACCAACAAAATATTAATAACAGATTATGTTGTAGTCAGTGTATGCTTTCTGTGTGCTTTTTGTTTTATGCATAGTAAAATAAAACCTTAAGTAGCGCCCCACGGCTTCACAGGGCTTATTGCTTTTATAAAACGGTTACCACAATACAAATATTAAAGCCAAAATGTATTAAGTAAAATCACTAAAAGCCTTCCGCCGGAAAAAAAAATAGTCCCTGTACGTACATCAACAGCAACCACTGATCTATATAAATGTTCTTTATATAGATCAGTGACAGCAACAGAAGTTACATTATTACGCCATTAGATGGCAGCAAAGACTGTCTTTATGAGCGAGTCACTCAATAGCGATGACTTTTATATTGAAAGTCCTGAAACTTGTTGTGTGAACATGGGAACAAGACGCAACTGACAAATGAGCGCTGTCACTGTCAGGACACGGAAATACCCCTTTACTGTTAAAAAAGGACAAGATATCGCAGCAGACATTCAACGGATTTTTTTATTACGAACATAGGACTGACCTTAAGGAATATGCTAAATCTGAATGCAGGTAATACACTTGATCACTCAGTCTCTCTCTCACAATAATATAAGCTTCTATAAACAATATTAATGAGAACAAACATATGTTTACGTTGATAAGAGTGGTTGCTAAGGGTGTTGTGCAGTGATGCAGAGAACCATTGGGTGAAGCAACGTGAATAAAACACAGCTACTGACCAATCAGAATCGAGGACTGGGACTAACCGTTTTATAATTTCCTTTTTTTGCAAAATAATTATGTCAGATAAAATACCTTGACCAAGTTTAGTGTTTTGTCTTTCCTTCACATTTAAAATATTTTACAAATATAAAATATTTTCCTCATAAATAATGTAAATTCATAAATTTCAGCAAATTTCCTGTCAGTGTTAATAAGTAAAAATAGCTAATAATTAAAATTGAAAAGCAGTAGCAAAACATTTTTACATGTAATGAGCCCAATTATTTTGTAAACCATTCTTACATTAAATGTTGCATTGAATTGACTGCAATTATTGACATAAGAATAGTTTTAAGAACTATTTGTATATTCTGATAGTGTTTCATAAGTCATTCTCAATGTTAACTTTTGTAGTCTTGCGTTGAAAGTCAGAAGTCTGGTTTGAAGCTTTTCAACAGAAACAGGAAGGGAACGCTTGACCGAAATGTACAACGGCCAACCACATCTGGGTCAGTCTGAAATAGATCAGATCACAATAATAGACTGCTAGAGAAAAGCTCTCATTCACAGGTTGCATAGAAAACAGTGAAAGTGCTGGAAATGTGTGAAGAATTTGCAATCAGAATTTCTGTCTGGCTGAAAGTAATAAGTAGTGATTATTTCACAGACTGATAGAATATGTTTAATTGCTTCAACAAAAGTCTTTTAAAGATTCAAAACCTTGAACTTTGGCAAATCCAGGGTATATCAAACATTTTGCATGTGGTTAAAAGCTAAGGATGAATTAATTTAGTAGACCAGCTGTAGTTACTATACTGAACAATATTCTCAGGAATTAATTCACACATTTTCTTTTAACCTTTCTGAAAGAAGTCTCTTATGCTCACCAAGACTACATTGATTTGATTAAAAATACAGTAAAAACTGTAATATTGTGAAATACTATTAGAATTTAAAATAACTGTTTTATATTTGAATATATTTTAAAATGTAATTTATTCCTGTGATCAAAGCTGAATTTTCAGCATCATTACTCCAGTCTTCAGTCACATGATCCTTCAGAAATCATTCTAATATGCTGATTTGCTGCTCAAGAAACATTTCTGATTATTATCAGTGTTGCAGAACAGTTGTGCTGTTATGTTTGTGGAAATCATGATACATCATGATTCGTTGATGAACAGAAAGTTCAAAAGAACAGCATTTATTTGACATGGAAATCTTTTGTAACATTATAAACGTCTTTACTGTCGCTTTTAATCAATTAAATGCATCCTTTCTGAATAAATCAAATCAAAAAAATCAAATCAAATCATCTTTATTTATATAGCACTTTTTACAATGGCAATTGTTTCAAAGCAGCTTCACAGTGGTAACAGGAAAATAATGCAACAGAATTTGATTCGGCTGTACAGCCGCTCTGGTGAAAACGGTGATGTCATCCAGGTCATTTCAATTATCATATAGTGTCAATCCGGGCAGATCAGTAATATAGTTGAAATTTAAGTGTCCCCAACTGAGCAAGCCAAAAGCCAAAGGCGACGGTGGCAAGGAACCAAAACTCCTTCAGGGCCAGAATGGAGAAAAAAAACCTTGGGAGAAACCAGGCTCAGTCGGGGTGCCAGTTCTCCTCTGGCCGACGAACAAATAGTGTATGATTATGATTCTGGCAACATTACAGGTCAGAAGTCATATTAGATCAATAGATATTCGTAGGATTATTCGAAAGATTGGAGTCGTCACGCCGGGGACGGGTTTAATGAAGATGTCGTGTCGATGCGGCATTTACAGGGGGGAGTTTAATTGACACGGTCTCTACAGACACTTCAGGGATGCGTTCGTCATGTCCAGGCTAAGGTCCACCATCTGTGGATTTTAAAATGTATACGATGTTTAATAGGGAGCCAATGGAGTGTTGCCAGAACCGGGCTAATATGGTCATACTTCCTGCGTTTTGGACAAGCTGCAGTTTATTTATTAAGCGAGCAGGGCAACCACCCAGTAGAGCATTACAATAATCTAGCCTTGAGGTCATGAACGCATGAACTAACTGTTCAGCATTTTGCATTGAAAGCATGTGCCGTAATTTAGATATATTTTTAAGATGGTAGAATGCAGTTTTACAGATGCTAGAAACGTGGCTTTCAAATGAGAAATTGGTATCAAAGAGCACACCCAGGTTCCTAACTGACGACGAGGACTTGACAGAGCAGCCATCGAGTGTTAGAGTATTCTAGGTTACTACTTGTGGAGTTTTTTTGTCCAATGATTAAAAATTCATTTTTTTCTGAATTAAGTTGCAGTTAAATTACTAGTCATCCATTTTTTTTATATCAGCTATGCATTCCGTTAATCTTGTGAATTGGTAAGTTTCATCAGGGCGTGAAGAAATATAGAACTGAGTATCGTCAGCATAACAATGAAAACGTCTTGGTTGCGTATGTAACCCTCGTTCCCTGAAGGAGGGAACGGAGACGTACGTCGGACGTCACCGACGAATTGGGATCACTTCTGGGAGCCCCTATCAGCTTCGAGTGTATACAGAACGGGCCAATGGCCATTGGCGTTCGGGTTTTGCATCTCGCGCTCCGCCCTGCACCGCGGGTATAAAGCGGAAGGAGATGCAGCGCACCTTTGTTTTTCACTGAGGAGCCGAACTAGTGACTCGGCCATGCAGTGATGGTACAGCAACTCCTTCAGGGAACGAGGGTTACATACGTAACCGAGACGTTCTCTTTCAGTCACCAACGATTTGGGATCCCTATGGAAAACGCCACAGTTACTACCACTTCCAGCGCCCAGCGAAAGCCCCAACAGACCCCCGTCTGTTCGGGGCGGGGAACTCACGCAGGGAGAGTCACTGCTGCTGTTCCGCAAGACCCACTCAGCAGAGTATTGGATAACTCTGGGAAAGCGTGCCCCGGGGGGGCTGCTGCGGAAGCCACATCCTACCCGTAGGGAGGTATCATGTGGAATATACACGTATGGACTGGCCGTGGGCAGTACAACATACGGAAGTCCCAGGGGTGGCCCCGGCCAATGCAGGCGGGAGACTACACCGCACAGAGACGGCAGAGCGAGCTCTGCCAAGGGAAAGACACGGGCTCGCCGTACCGTGGAAGAATACACATATGGGACCACCGTAGGGGTCACAACATATGGATACCCAGCCTAACACAAGTTCCACCAATGCATACCAGTGTTAGACCTGGCGTCGGACGCTCCGCCACGTCTGACTGCCGCGAGTGGCGGAGGACTCAACAGGGTTCGCCATTCTGGGGAACTCGACTGGAGCATATCAGCGCACGCATCCGGTCCATGAGGAGGGGAATGGCGCAGCAAGCCGATACTAGAACAGGCACTTCGGTGTTACTGGCTATTTGAAGCGAGCACACGGGAAGAAACCGGCTCTCCACGGAGGCTATAAAATCTAGCGAACGTGTTAGGTGTCGCCCAGCCCGCAGCTCTACAATATCTGTCAGTGAGGCGCCATGCGCCAGCGCCCAGGAAGAGGCCACACTCCTAGTGGAGTGGGCCCTCAACCCGAGTGGGCAAGGCACGCCTTGGGTTTCATACACCAAGGCGATGGCATCCACTATCCAGTGAGCCATCCTCTGCTTGGAGACAGCCTTTCCCTTCTGCTGGCCTCCATAACAGATGAAGAGCTGTTCTGAGGTCCTGAAGCTTTGCGTTCTGTCCACGTAAGTCCGCAGAGCGCGAACGGGACAGAGAAAAGCCAGGGCTGGGTCTGCCTCCCCCGAAGGCAGCGCTTGCAGGTTCACCACCTGGTCCCGAAAGGGAGTGGTGGGAACCTTGGGCACATATCCGGGCCGGGATCTCAGGATTACATGAGAGTTAGCCGGCCCGAATTCCAGGCACGATTCGTCGACCGAAAATGCCTGCAGGTCCCCTACCCTCTCGATGGAACCAATGCAGTCAGGAGTACTGTCTTCCAAGACAGAATTTTTAACTCAGCTGACTGCAAAGGTTCAAAGGGTGCTCTCTGCAGTGCGGTTAGCACCAGAGATAAGTCCCAAGAGGGTATAGAGTGAGAGAGAGGAGGATTTAATCTCCTCGCCCCCCTCAGGAACCTGACGACCAGATCGTGCTCTCCTACGGACTTACCTTCAACTACATCGTGATGTGCAGCAATGGCGGCGACATACACTTTGAGGGTGGAGGGAGACAGCCTTCGCTCCAACCCTTCTTGCAGGAAGGAAAGCACAGAACTGATCGAACATCTCCGGGGGTCTTCTCGTCGAGAAGAACACCATTCGACGAACAGGTTCCACTTCAATGCATAGAGGCGCCTCGTAGAGGGAGCTCTAGCCGAAGTGATGGTGTCTACCACAGCCTGTGGTAGGTCACCTAGAACCTCCGCGTCCCGTCCAGGGACCAGACATGGAGTTTCCAGAGGTCTGGACGCGGGTGCCATAGGGTGCCCCGTCTCTGAGTCAGAAGGTCCTTCCTCAGAGGAATGGGCCAAGGAGGTGCTGTCGCGAGGAGCACTAGTTCCGGGAACCAGGTCCGGTTGGGCCAGTACGGCGCAACGAACAAGACCTGCTCCTCGTCCTCCCTGACTTTGCACAGTGTCTGTGCAAGAAGGCTCACTGGGGGAAAACGCATACTTGCGTAGACCCCAGGGCCAGCTGTGTGCCAGCGCATCCGAGCCGAGGGTCCCCTCGGTCAGGGAATAAAACAACTGGCAGTGGGACGTGTCCGGGGCGGCAAACAGGTCTACCTGTGCGGTCCTGAAGCGACTCCAGATCAGCTGGACCACCTGGGGATGGAGTCTCCACTCTCCCGGGAGCACTTGCTGTCGTGAGAGCTCGTCGGCTGCACGATTGAGCAGGCCCTGGAATGTGAGTGGCACGAAGCGACCTCAGATGCTTCTGACTCCAGAGGAGGAGATGGCGGGCGAATTGTGACGTGCGGCGAGAGCGTAGACCACCCTGTTTGTTGATGTACGCAACGGCCGCAGTGTTGTCCGTACGGACCAGAACGTGCTTGCCTCGTAGCGGCCCTTTAAGGCGGCCCAGCGCAAGACGAACTGCTAACAACTCAAGGCCATTGATATGCCATTGCAGTTGAGGCCCCGTCCACAGACCCGAAACTGCAAGCCTGTTGTACTTGACCCCCCAGCCGGTGGATGAGGCATCCGTGGAGACAACAGCATGCCTGGACACTTGTTCTAGGGGAACTCCTGCCCGTAGAACGAAGGGTCCGACCACGGACTGAAGGTTTGGCCGCACTTCGGTGTTACTGAGACACGGAACGAGCCGCTCTGCCACGACCATCTCGGGACTCGGTCGTGTAGCCAGTGTTGAAGCGGCCTCATATGAAGCAATACGAGCGGCGTCACTGCGGCCATATGCCCCAGGAGCCTCTGAAAATGTTTCTGTGTTTGAACGAATTCAAGCAGTTCAACACCGACTGGACGCGCTCCTCTGTGAGTCGCGCTGTCAGATTGACCGAGTCCAGCTCCATACCAAGAAAAGAGATCCTCTGCACGGGGCAGAGTTTGCTCTTTTCCCAGCTGACCCGAAGTCCCAACAGGCTGAGGTGACTGAGCACCATGTCCCTGTGTTCGCACAACTGTGCCTGCGACTGAGCCAGGATCAGCCAGTCGTCGAGGTAGTTGAGGATGCGAACACCACGCTCTCTCATGGGAGCAATGGCAGCCTCCGCGACTTTCGTGAAGACACGGGGCGACAGGGACAGCCCGAAGGGTAGGACTCTGTACTGATATGCCCGTCCCTCGAACGCAAAGCGTAGGAACGGTCTGTGTCGAAGGAGAGTCGAGACATGAAAGTACGCGTCCTTCAGGTCGATCGCTGCAAACCAATCTTAGGGACGGATGCACCTGAAGATGCGTTTCTGCGTTAGCATTCTGAACGGCAGCCTGTGAAGGGACTGATTCAAGAACCGCAGGTCCAAGATTGGCCGTAACCCGCCGCCTCTCTTGGGTACAGTGAAGTACGGGCTGTAGAAGCCTGTCTTCATATCGGCTGGAGGGACCGGCTCTATTGCGTCCTTCCCCAGTAGGACTGCGATCTCCGCCTGTAGCACGGGGGCATCCTCCTTCAATACGGAGGTGAAGTGAATGCCCCTGAACTTGGGGGGCCGCCGGGCGAACTGAATCGCATAGCCGAGTCTGATAGTACGGATGAGCCAGCGGGACGGGCTGGGAAGCGCTAGCCAGGCTCCCAGCGACCGAACCAACAGAAATCAAAATTTGCACAAAGGATTCTCCCCCGGCCCTCCTCCGGGAGAAGGAGGGGTGCTGTCACCACCTCCTGAAGAGCTGTCCCCTCCATCTCTGGGTGCCAAGGGTGTTTCTGGACCAGGGTGGACATCGTCTGGCCGAGGGCCAGCGCTGTGACTTTAAATATGATCAGTCACTGTGCGCAGCTCAACCTCGGCTCAGAACTACCCTCGTCTCTTTTTAAGAGTGCAGGGCAGAGGTGGCCTGCCAGTGGCACTGCCACCCCACCGATGAGGGTAGTGAGAGAGAGGAAAACTTTATACAGAATTATGGCTCCTTTGGTGTTCCATATTTTGGCACCAAATAGTTCCACACTGCCAAAGCTTTCCAATGCACATCCGGGGAAAAGGCAAGGGGGCGGGCAAGGCGATTTACGCGTTGCACTACGCCTCAGCCACCCGGGAAAGCATGGCTGTCAAGTCTGAATCTGATTCAGCATGAGCACACACTATTATAGTGGGAATCTCAGCCTCATCTCATTTCCAGCACATAACAGCCCTCTCTCCGATGTAGCGATTGACATCTGTCCTCTGCTAGAGCCCCAAATGAAATGCTAGGTCCCTTTTTTAAAGACCAGCAATTCCATCTGAAAGCTACCAGCAGGCATGTGAGACAGTGAGCGTGGCCGTTAGACGGCACACAGCGCGCTGGACACTCAAGCCCCTATGAAAAAGGCAAGGTGAACAACGCGCTGACGTGGCCATGCTCTCATGAGAGAACATGACCACCCACGAACAGTCTCAACATGCTCGCGATGCGATAGAGGAGTGGGGGCCCACGGAGATGTACTCGGAAGGGAAGCCCCACTGTAATCCTCAGGTCACCCAGGCTTATTAGCCGAAGTAGCCCTTTTCTGGTGCACCAGAAGAGAAACTAGATCGGGGAATAGGCGAAGGGACTCAGCCCCGTTTGAGGTTGCGAGTCTCGACCGCGCATCTAAAGTGCCGAGTGGCAGCTAGACGGCACACGGCGCGCTGAACGCTCAAACCTTACGAGGAAGGAGAGATGAACAGCACGCCGACGTGATCGCATTCTCCTTTTCTGAGATAACATGGATTACCCACAAACACAATCTCAACATGCTTATGTGAGAGAGGTCGTGGCCGTCAATAAGGACAGGAAACAACCGCATCCAGAAACGCACGGGTGGAATGACGTCTTGAAAAAGACACAGTGTCACACCCGTGTACTATTTTAGGGGAAAAGCTCTTTTAACGTGCTGAAGCACCCAGGGAGATAGCCGCGGCAAAAACACAGGGAATAGTGCATCCTGTGTTTTGCACTCAGAGTAATGTGAACGCCCACCGCACTGACAGAGTTGCTGTAATAACAGCAGTTTTTGCTCTCAGTGAGCTCGCGGTCCTCGCTGCTGTGCCTTCACACCAACACTCAGAGCTTCTCCTCTCTCGTTCTGATTATCTCTGTATAATACAGGAACACTCTTCAGCAGCACACAATCAGCTCCGAAGTGAATGACAAAGGTGCACTGCATCTCCTTCCGCTTTATACCCGCGGTGCGGGGCGGAGTGCGAGATGCAAATCCCGCACGCCAATGGCCATTGGCCCGTTCTGTATACACTCGAAGCTGATAGGGGCTCCCAGAAGTGATCCCAATTCGTCGGTGACGTCCGACATACGTCGAACGTGACCGACTGAAAGGGAACTAACGCCATGCTTCCTAATAATATCTCCCAGTGGTAGCATGTACAGGGTGAAAAGCAACGGTCCTAGCACTGAGCCCTGCGGTACTCCATACTGAACTTGTGATCGGTGTGACATCTCTTCATTTACTGCTACAAACTGATAACGGTCAGATAAGTATGATTTAAACCATGCCAATGAAATTCCACTAATGCCAACATAATTTTCGAGTCTATTCAAAAGAATGTTGTCGTCGATAGTATCGAATGCAGCGCTAAGATCGAGTAACACTAACAGAGAGATACAACCACGATCGGATGATAAGAGTAAATCATTTGTAACTCTAATGAGAGCAGTCTCAGTACTATGATACGGTCTAAATCCTGACTGGAAATCCTCACAGATACCATCTCTTTCTAAAAAGGAGCATCATTTTGAGGACACTACCTTTTCTAGTATTTTTGACAGAAAGGGTAGATTTGAGATTGGCCTGTAATTGACTAATTCTGTAGGATCAAGTTGCGTTTTTTTATTAAGTGATTTAATAATAGCCAACTTAAAAGTTTTCGGTACATATCCTAATGTCAAGGATGAATTAATGATATTAAGAAGAGGATCTATGACCTTAGTCTCTTTTAGTAGTTTAGTCGGTATGGGGTCGAGCATACATGTTGTTGATTTTGATGATTTAACGAGTTTAGCCAATTCTTCTTCTCCTATAGCAGTGAATGAATGTAATTTTTCCTCAGTGATACTACAATGCACTGTCTGATGTGATACTGTAGTAGACGGCTGCATGGTTATAATTTTTTTCCTAATATTATCAATCTTACAAGTAAAGAAGTTCATAAAGTCATTACTGCTGTGCTGTTTACAAACATCAAAGACTTTATCTTTGGTTAATTTAGCCACTGTATCGAATAAATACCTTGGGTTGTGTTTGTTTTCTTCTAAGAGAGTCGAGAAATAAGCAGATCTAGCAGTTTTTACATGCAATCATGTTCTCTTTCCACGAAATGCGAAAAACTTCCAGTTTTGTTTTCTTCCAGGTGCGCTCCATTTTTCTGGCTGCTGTTTTAAGGGCCCGGGTGTGCTTGTTGTACCACGGCGTTGGACTATTTTCTTTAATCTTCTTTAAGCGCCGGGGAGCAGCTGTGTCTAAAGTTCTGGAAAAGAGAGAGTCAATAGTTTCTGTTGCAACATCGAGTTCCTCTAGGCTATCTGGGATGCTGAGGAGATGAAACTGATGAGGAAGATTATTTACAAAGCAATCTTTAGTCGCAGCAGTGATAGTCCTGCCATATTTGAAGCGAGGGGACGGCTTTGCAGCCTTTGCTAAATTAAGTGTACATGATACTAGGTAATGATTTAAGATGTCATCGCTCTGCTGCAGAATTTCAATGGTATCAACATTTATTCCATGTGACAGTATTAGGTCTAAAGTATGATTAGACCTAATACTGTCACATGGAATAAATGTTGATACCATTGAAATTCTGCAGCAGAGCGATGACATCTCAGATCAACAGTATCAATTGTCAATAACAGTATTAATTGTGTTAACTTTGGACAGTATTGAATGATAATTGTACTTTTTTAATTTTATTTCAGCTATCTGATGGAAATAAAATGGCTGGAGTAGCTCTGCAAAGTGTTAGCCCAGGTGTCCGCTGGTAATTGTGTGCAGACGGCTCTGTTGCTGCTGTTCTCATGATGTCCATGATAATAAGGTTTGCAGTGAATTTCAACATTTTAATTTCTCCTGTCTCGCCCCCTCTGTCTTCCCCTCCCTCTCCTCCTCCTTTTTTCTCATCTTCCTCCTTCTCTCCGTGTCTCGGTGGCTTTTGTTATTGATTTTTCTGTCCCCCGGACTCTTAAAACAAGCCAAAGTGGAGGAGATTGTTTTCTTTGGAAGGGTTCTCTCTCTCTCTCTCTCTCTCTCTCTCTCTCTCTGACAGGGGGTCTTTTCCGGTGTCTATCTGCTTTCAGTTGTTCATGAGCTGAGAGGGCACTGGTGTCATGGAGAGCTTTAGTGTTTGGTGCGTTCGGAGCGAACTGCTTTGGAATATCAATCAGCTGCTGCGAGTGAACCAGCAGGAAAACTAACAGACTCATCTGATGGAGAGCGAGAGAGAGAGCTCCTCAGCCCCGAGGGACTCCTCCAAGCGCTCGCGTCTGATTGGTGGAGAGATAAAGGTGGTTCAGTGCCCACCTACAACCACACAGTGCTTAAATATCTGTGAATGCTCTCTAACATCTTCTCTCTTTAACCCCCCTCTCTCTAAATTCAATTTCAGTTTTCAATTTAGTGTGTTTAATTGGCATGATGACAAATTGGGCATTCATATTTGTTTGCAGCTTGACTGTACAATGAAAGCAAAATCTGCAAAAGGATCTTAAGTAATGTTATTCATTTAACCTTAACCTTAATCTTAATTTGATTTAATTTAATAATTATATATTACATTTGTAATTTAATTGATTTATTTAAAATTACATTTACTATTGTGTTTTACATTTAATATTAGATTAAATAATAGTGCAAATTAAATTTATTATTATTATTATTATTATTATTAGTAGTAGTAGTAGTAGAAGTATTAAGATATAATACTTGTAATAGTAATTACAAGTATTATATCTAGTAAACAAGTATCTAGTAAACAAGTAAACATATCTAGTAAACAAGTAATATTTTCACATATTAAATAATATTAATAATTTAACTTAACATCTTAATTTAATTTTAAAAATATATTTTGGTTATATTTGTAATTTAGTATAATTTATTACTATTTTACATTTACTATTATGTTTTACATTTAATATTAAATTAAATAATAATGCAAATTAAATCTATTATTATTATTATTATTATTAATATTAATAAGAAACTTTTTTTTTTTTTAAATATATTTTTCAAGTAATATTTTCACATTATAAGTAATATTAATAATTTCACTTAACATATCTTAATTTAAAATAAAATAAAATAAAATAAATAAAAAAGGCCCAAGCCAAAAGAGCCGATCTGTTTTTAGGCTCAGGTCTGGTCTGAGCCTTGAGGTTTTGTTGTTGTTATTTTGCCCATTTTATCATCCACCGGACAAATCCCAGGTTTTATCGCATGGACTAATGATAATAGCAGACCTCTCCTGAACATGTCCATAGCATAAACAATGCAGGACGAGTTACATGGGGAAGTTTAATACTTAAGGTTAGTGGTTTGATGAAATATTTTATGTCACAGTGTAAATGTCAGCATAAATGAGGCCTGCAAATTGATTCATGTCTGTCTCATCCATTACCCTGCAGCAAAACTCAGATCATTATTGATCTATATGTGAAAGTGTGTGTATCGGTTCACAAAGCTGCCTGCTGGAAATCTCCCAAATGAAACCCCTGACACGTCCCCTTCCCTCCTGCCACTGCCCCATCAGCAGTCAGCTCACCCCTCTGTGTGCACATGAACCTGCTTCTGCACGTGTGAGACTGTAAAGCTTTACTCATGTATCAGAGTCGGGTGACAGAATAATCTCTCTGCCGTTCCCTGGATTCCATTACCAACAAACAGATAAAACTGCTGAATAACATATAGTGGCATTACATTACCGGCACATGCATAAATAGTTTCCTTTCATGCACACACAATCAGTACGGCTAACTGCTGAAAACTAAGATTACAGATTACTAATTCTGACTCTATGTGCTAGTAATGTAGGACATTTATATTATTTTACTTTTTATTTTATTTTATTTTTAAATTATTTTATTTTTAAATTATTCTATTTTATTTTTAAATTATTTCCTTTTTAATTTTTTAATTTTTCTTTTTTTAATATATTTTTTAATTTTCTTTGTATTTTTAATTTTCTTTTTAATTTAAAATTTAAATTTTATTTCAGTTTTTTTTTTAAATATTATTTTATTTTTTAATTATTTAATTTAAATTTATTGTTTTTATTTTTATTTTTTAGATTTTTTTTTTTTCTTTTTCTTTATGTTCTTTTTATTTTTTAATTTTAATTGAATTTATTTTTAATTTTATTTTACATTTTAAATTTAATTTAATTTATTTTTAATTTTATATTTAATTTTAATTTCTAAAATAAAATTATTTTATTTTTTATACAGCTCTGGAAAAAATTAAGAGACCACTTAACATTGATTTAAGTTTTTTCTTTTTCTTTTTTCTTTTTTTTTTTAATTTTTTTTTTAATTTTTACATTTTTATTTAATTTTATTTATTTTTACATTTTTATTTTATTTTACATTTTTTCTTTTCTTTTCTTTTTAAATTATTATTTCATTATATTTTTAAAGGTTTTTTTATTGTAATTTTTTTCTTTTTTTCCTTTTTCTTTTTTCTTCTTTTCATTTATTATTTATTTTTATTTTTTGAAAATCTTTTGGTCTTTTCTTTTTGAATTTGTTTTATTTATTTTTAGTTACGTCCCCCAGCCTGCTAACTAATCTTGCTGCCAAAGAAAATATTTCTTCACCCTCTTCTTTCTCTTTCATTTCTTCTGGGAATGTTCTTTATTTATTTTATTTGTTTAAAAGTGCACAATAAAATATGATATGATAAATAAGTCATTGCAACATGTTTTTATATTACTTTAACTCATCAAAATAATGTAAGCAATTTCAACTTTTTTGTACAAGTTATACGAGATTCAACTAAATTTTTTAAGTCAGTTCAATATTTTAAGTTGAAATGACAGCCAGTTTGATTATACTTAAATTAAGGCAGCAGCTGAACTTAAGTTTTTAATTTAAATTAGGTGGATTTTTTTTACAGTGTGATTATTGTTAACTGTGTGCATCTCCTTGGATGCTGCCATGTATGTGTGAGTTGTGGATATCGGCACCAACTATTTTGCACCATTCTATTGCACGTTTCCACGTAGGAGGTTATGACTTTCAGAGTTGAAATGATGCGTTGATGTGGATGATATGACTTTGAGTCTGGATCCCCCCCTCTTCCCCCTACCATTTCCTGTCTTGCTGCCAAAAATAAAATTAAAAGATGAACCGGGAGACACCGATTCACTTCTTGCAAGTGCAGTTGATTGGGTTTTTATGTAAACAACCATTTTGTTCCGTCTTAAATAGAAATGATTGAATGATATAAAATATGCTGCATTGAAGGATATTATGTTAGTAAGTGGATTATTGGCTCAATCTGTGTCTGGGAAGTCGTCTATAGTGTTTAGGATGCGGCACTGAGATAATAGGATGGTTGTAACACATCCAGCTTTCGTTTGGACCTTCATGTGAATTGATTTCAGCTCTCATTTCAGGCTTGTCAGTGGCGTGCAGCAGATGAAGAGATGCGGGGAGGGAAAGGGACAGTGAGGGGCGGGAATGAAAGCGAACAGCTGGGGCGGCCAGAGCGTGACTCCCCTATCTCATGCATGGCTCTGTGGCGTGGCAGATCACAGGAAATGCTTTCAGATTATGTGTTGAGGGATCACACCGAAGCTGTATGTGAAATTCTTCTCCGACGAGTACCTGAGGAGATTTCAAAGCCTGATTTGGGACACTGATTTTATCAGTGTCAGGGCCCAACATTATTTTGCTGCAAGGGTCAGCAAATTTGATTTTATTACCCACTGTGAGGGGACCAGACATTTAGAACTGCATTTTGTATGTAAAATAAACCCTTATTGATCAAAAGTGATGTTCAGAGGAAGATAGTGATTAAACTGAAAATATTTATAGGCTACCTAGCCCAAATGTGACTCTTTAGCACAAATGTAAACACTGAGATAACTATAGGAACGTAAGTAACTCATAACATAAAATTGAACATAAGTTTTGTTAATTTCAGGGCCAGTGATTTATTGGATTCTTCAAGGGATGATACTGATGCACCTGCTATATATACAAGTAAGTGTGTGCATGCAAAGTGGAGAAGTTGCAATGGAGCATGTCAGTGAGTAAACCCCCACCGCCCTTTTCTCCCTCACTCTCGGGTAAAGTTCTGTTTGATTGAATGCGAGAAAGAGCAGTATTTTCTAGGACTGTTTTTTTGTTGTCTCCCAAAGCTCTACTTCTAGCCTGAGTGAAATGCCAACAGATCTTCTCAATAAACATCACCCAGGACCCCCGTTCAGGTCTGAAGTAATGGAGGGAGGAATGGTGGGGGTAATGAACAGATGATAGTTCCTCTCTTTGGGAGAAAAGTGTTGAAAACTTGCTTGCCTTTTCAGGCTCAGTGCACCAGAAGTTACATGTTCCACAAAGTCTGACAACCAGAAAGACATTATATCTCTATCTATCGTTTCATCCATCCTTTCATCTATCTATCTATCTATCTATCTATCTATCTATCTATCTATCTATCTATCTATCTATCTATCTATTTCAAGTCTTTTTGAGTATGATGCTACAAGCTTGGCACACCTGTTTTTGGGCAGTTTCTCCCATTCTTCTTTCAGGTTGGATAGGGAGCGTCGGTGCACAGCCATTTTCAGATCTCTCCAGAGTTGTTCAATCGGGTTCAAGTCTGGGCTCTGGCTGGGCCACTCAGGGACACTCATAGAGTTGTCCCGTAGCCACTCCTTTGTTATCTTGGCTGTGTGCTTAGGGTCGTTGTCCTGTTGGAAGATAAACCTTCGCCCCAGTCTGAGGTCCAGAGCACTCTGGAGCAGGTTTTCATCAAGGATGTCTCTGTACATTGCTGCATTCATCTTTGCCTCGACCTGACTAGTCTCCCAGTCCCTGCTGCTGAAAAACATCCCCACAGCATGATGCTGCCACCACCATGCTTCACTGTAGGGATGGTATTTCTGGAAGGTTCTTCTCTCTCCACAGAGAAACGCTGTCAGAGTGACCATCGGGTTCTTGGTCACCTCCCTAACATCATTAATTTGACTGGATGTAAAACTTACTCCTTCAGATGCAATCAATAACTTATTTCTAATTTGATTTATTTATTGTTTATTGTTATCTATCTATTGTTCTGTCTACCGTTCTATTGGTCGTTTTATCTATAGCTCATTCTATCTATCGCATCTCTTTATTCCCAACAAATGAGATGATTATGCAGTTGAACGATATTCTTTTGTTTAGGGTAAAAATCCAAGTTTTGCTCCTAATACCTCAGACAGAGTGAGAGATCCATGAGTGTGGCTTCTCTGTAAGAATAGCAGAACGATGCTTCCTCTGTTTTATTTTAACTGGGACATGAGTGATCTTATCATTAGTGCAGCTCACACCACTGTCAGATGGAGAGATACACACAGAGAGAGAGGACGTGAGCATGTGTGTAGTGTGTGGCAGGGAGAGGTGGTCTACTAACCATGTGTAAACTCCTGCTGTGTGATGTATCGTTTCCAGATTCAGATATTCTGCCTCCCACCGTTACACTGATGCTCAGACAACACCTGTCAAATGCCATCGGCCAAACGGGAAGCTGGGAAGCTGGAAGCTTGCAATATGTGTCTGGAAATGCTGTTTGCGTTTATTTGTGAGTGATTTTTGTTTTAATTGCGTGAGTCATCTTTCTTACATCTGTAGTCTGTAAACTGGGGTCTCTATTACTTTCAGACTCCACATATGGCACCAAACCAAAAGGTAGAGAATGCTATATACATACAATTCTTATGTATACACAGTATTAGGACACTTTTAAATGTCTATATTTCATTGCATTAGACAAAAAATATCAAATTGCAATCAAGTGGCATCTATTCTGTGCTCAAGTGATGATAGAGCTAACTTTTTTGAATTGTTTCGACATTTACATTTAGCAGACACTTTTATCCAAAGCGACTTACAAAAGAAGAACAAAGCATTAATCAAAGAGCCAACAATCCTTGTAGTACACAATCCCAGGTTTATTAGACAACTATATTAGAAAACTAGCTAGAGAAGAAATGCAGATAAAAAAAAAAAAAAGTAGTGTGTGTGTGTGTAAGTTCATTGGTTTAAGAGTGTGAGGTCATTAAGTGCTTGTGGAAGAGGTGCGTCTTCAGCTGCTTCTTAAAAGATGTGATGTTCTACAACGATCGTTGCTATTTCTGGAACTGTACTATCTTGGTTCACTTCCTACATGTCTGTCCGCCAGCATTACATTTCTATCCGCCAGGCTAAGTCCACTATTGCCCCTGTCTCACACTGTGTTCCCCAGGGTTCTGTTCTTGGGCCTTTTCTCTTCATCATCTGTATGTTTCTATTAGGTAACATTATCCGCCATCATGGCTTTAACTTCCATTGCTACGCAGATGACATCCAACTTTACATCCGTTCTCAACGCACTGCTCCTTTCCCCACTAACTCCAAATCAGCTTGTATTGATGCTATAAATGCTAGGGTGACCAGTAATTTTCTCAAACTCAACACTGATAAAACAGATCTACTTGTTGGTTCACCTCAAATTACATCCCGTTTCTATGTTGACAATGTTAATATTGCTGGAGTCTTGGTTCAACTGTTAAAAACCTTGGCATGATCTTTGATTCTTCTCTCTCTTTCCTTCCTCACATTTCCTCACTCAATAGTGTTGTAGTACTCGAGACTGGTCTTGGTCTTGAGACCGGTCTTAAGACCATTTTTTTAAGGTCTTGGTCTTGTCTTGGTCTCGACCACATTTGTACTCTCTTGTCTCGGTCTCAGACTTAGAGACTCTGGATTTTGTTTCAAGACTGGTCGAGGCCACAACTGCTGGGATTTTACTAAATTGCCAGTGCATTGTCTGATTTATTTATTAACATCATTAATGTGATTGGATGTAAAACTTACTCCTTCAGATGCAATCAATAACTTATTTCTAATTTGATTTATTTATTGTTCCAGGTCAGAAATTGAGGGATTGTGTCAAAAATGTCACCAAAAGTAATACAAATGCTCACAAAATTCAAGATATTGTTAAAAAGTACTTGTATGAGTTCTGGATTTTTATATTAAAACGTGATATAATTAAGCAATATCACAAGAGCAAGAGAGCTGTTTTCACAAATTTGAGCATGACTGCAAACATTCAATAATTTTTTTTTTAACATTATTCTCAACATTATTTATGCATTTGTAATTGACCAATTCAGATGCATCTTCTGTACCACCTCTGCAGTGCAAAGATTATTTTTTTGTTTGTTAATGATTTCATTTGATTGGTAACAGCTCTATATAGTGTCTTATTCTAATTATACTGATTAAAAATAAGTCATTTCTGAAGCGGTAATGTGGATCTTTATGCATTTAAGGAGTGCTGGTCTGGTCTTGGTCTTGACCCGGTCTCGCCCTGCCTTGGTCTTGTCTTGGTCTCAAAACACATTGGTCTTGGTCTCAACTTGGTCTCGGATTAGGTGGCCTTGACTACAACACTATCACTCACTAAGTCTGCCTTCTTTCACCTCCGTAATATGGCTCGTTTACATCCGTTTTTAAATGTCAGCGATGCTGACACCCTTGTTCACGCTTTCATCACTTCATGGCTTGACTACTGTAATTCTCTTTTCTATGGCTTACCCAATACTATCTTTCCACATTACTCCTATTCTACGCAGACTCCATTGGCTACCCGTTCGCTTTCGTATTCAATACAAGATACTCCTTATCACATTCAAAGCACTCCATGGTCTTGCCCCCCCCCCCCCCGTATATTTTTGATTTCTGATGTCATCCATACCTACTCCTCAGCATGCACACTTAGATCTTCTGATACTTCTGATATTCCACAATACATTTGCAACCTTTCATCACTACACGATTTCAAAACCCACCTTAAAACATATCTTTTTGCTTGTTTCTCTGACCCCTGACTTTGTTATCATGTATCTTATGTTATCTACCTCAGTTCCTATCTTGTTACCTATCTCAGTTTATCCGCATTGTTTCTTTGTCTGCTGTCATGTTTATTTGTATAATATTGTGAAGCGACTTTGAGTTTGCAGAAAGGCGCTATATACAATAAAAATAAACTTGTTATTCTCAGCAGTTCGGGTGGAGGTTGGCAGCTCATTCCACCAGAGAGGAACAGAGAGAGTGAAGGTTTTGGAGAGTGACTTTTTGCCTCGTTGTGAGGGATCAACAAGACGCCGCTCATTCAGTGACCTGAGCTGGTGGGAAGGAGCATACATTTGTAGTAGTAGGTTGAGATGGGGGGAGCTGTTCCAGTGGTAGTCCTAAAAGTCAGCATTAGAACTTTAAACTTGATTCTGGCCACAACTGTGAGCCAGTGGAGTGCGATCAGGAGGGGTGTGACGTGGATTCTCTTAGGCTGATTGAAGACTAGATGAGCTGCCGCAGTCTGGATCATCTGTAGAGGCTTAGTCGTGCTGGTTGGAAGGCCCGCTAGTACAGCATTGCAGTAGTCTATTTTTCTGACATGAAGGGTCAGATTTTCCTGATTTTGAAGAGCGCAAATCTGCATGACTGCGCTGTTGTTTTAAATGTGGGTGGACAAGCTCAGCTGGTCGTCAGACACTACCCCCAGGTTCCCTGCTGTCCTGGATGGTGTTAGCGTTGTGGACCCCAACAAAAATGAAAGACAGAGCTGTGTATCATTTGCATAGCAGTGGTAGGAGAAGCCATGTGCCTTTATGATCGTGCCCAGTGAGGTTGTGTAGATGGAGAAAAGGAGAGGAGCAAGCACTGAACCTTGAGGCACTCCGGTGATTAGCTGATGTGACTCAGACTCTTGCCAGTCGAAGAGTTTCTGCAACGGTCAGTAGGGCAGTCTCCGTGGAGTGTTCACTTTTGAAGCCAGACTGGTTGTCATCTAACTTTTGCCTGCTCTCAAGGTATTTTTTTTTTGTGAGTGTATAAATTCAATTCCCAAGTTCACACAGGTGTCCAAGGACAAAACCATATAGTTCATCACATGAATATGTACCACAAAGTCTGACTATCCATCCATCCATCTAATCTATCTATCTTCAATATTTTGCTTGCATTTTTAATTGCTACTTAAGTGTCCCAAGAGGTTTTGGGGCCATATGTGTATATACACTCACCTAAAGGATTATTAGGAACACCATACTAATACTGTGTTTGACCCCCTTTCGCCTTCAGAACTGCCTTAATTCTACGTGGCATTGATTCAACAAGGTGCTGAAAGCATTCTTTAGAAATGTTGGCCCATATTGATAGGATAGCATCTTGCAGTTGATGGAGATTTGTGGGATGCACATCCAGGGCACGAAGCTCCCGTTCCACCACATCCCAAAGATGCTCTATTGGGTTGAGATCTGGTGACTGTGGGGGCCATTTTAGTACAGTGAACTCATTGTCATGTTCAAGAAACCAATTTGAAATGATTCGAGCTTTGTGACATGGTGCATTATCCTGCTGGAAGTAGCCATCAGAGGATGGGTACATGGTGGTCATAAAGGGATGGACATGGTCAGAAACAATGCTCAGGTAGGCCGTGGCATTTAAACGATGCCCAATTGGCACTAAGGGGCCTAAAGTGTGCCAAGAAAACATCCCCCACATCATTACACCACCACCACCAGCCTGCACAGTGGTAACAAGGCATGATGGATCCATGTTCTCATTCTGTTTACGCCAAATTCTGACTCTACCATCTGAATGTCTCAACAGAAATCGAGACTCATCAGACCAGGCAACATTTTTCCAGTCTTCAACTGTCCAATTTTGGTGAGCTCGTGCAAATTGTAGCCTCTTTTTCCTATTTGTAGTGGAGATGAGTGGTACCCGGTGGGGTCTTCTGCTGTTGTAGCCCATCCGCCTCAAGGTTGTGCGTGTTGTGGCTTCACAAATGCTTTGCTGCATACCTCGGTTGTAACGAGTGGTTATTTCAGTCAAAGTTGCTCTTCTATCAGCTTGAATCAGTCGGCCCATTCTCCTCTGACCTCTAGCATCAACAAGGCATTTTCGCCCACAGGACTGCCGCATACTGGATGTTTTTCCTTTTTCACACCATTCTTTGTAAACTCCAGAAATGGTTGTGCGTGAAAATCCCAGTAATTGAGCAGATTGTGAAATACTCAGACCGGCCCGTCTGGCACCAACAACCATGCCACGCTCAAAATTGCTTAAATCACCTTTCTTTCCCATTCTGACATTCAGTTTGGAGTTCAGGAGATTGTCTTGACCAGGACCACACCCCTAAATGCATTGAAGCAACTGCCATGTGATTGGTTGATTAGATAATTGCATTAATGAGAAATGGAACAGGTGTTCCTAATAATCCTTTAGGTGAGTGTATAAAATGCTATACACTACCATTCAAAAGTTTGAGATCACTAAGATTTTTAAATGTTTTTAAAAAAAAGTCTCTTCTGCTCACCAAGGCTGCATTTTATTTGACCAAGGATACAGTAAAAACAGTAAAAATCTTACTGGCCCCAAAACTTTTGAACGGTAGTGCATAGCATTTTATATATTCACATATGGCCCCAAAACCTTTGAACGGTAGTGTATACATTGACATGAATAATGAATATTAATTATGTTATGTAACGTTTGGGCGAAACTCATTTGCAGGAAGGCAGACTTTTCTAGGTGAACGCTAGCCATGTGGGATTAATATGAGGCATCCCAAAGTGTTATACACAAGATTACAATGCATAAAAACTTGTGTGTTTTCAAAATATTGTGCACTATACCATATATATATATTGTATGTTATGTTATTTTATGACCTTTTGTTGTGGAAAAACATCTGGATCATTGCATATGCATCTGCTCTCCAATCTGCCGTATCCATGCTAACATCAGAACACAGCATCCTCTGGCTCTCGGCTGTTATCTAACCTACTGCTGGGCTGTCTGCATGCACTCCATTTTAACATAGAAGACTGTTTGATTAACACTTATATATCTTTAAGTCTGAGTGCATGTTTGACTCGCATCTGATGTGGACTTGAGGAAAATTGTTCAATCCTCAACCAACCTCCTTCAGCCCTTATAAAGATCTTTTTGCATTAATTATTAATGCCTGTCATACAGTATGCTTGTAGATTATGGTCAATGTAAGATTTGAGGTGTAACCCTCGCTGCCATGGTAACCTTGCAAATGGTTTTTTATGCTGTCGTATAGATTCGAGAGTGATTGTCCTTACACAACACACAGAAGCGTATTCTCTGTGCAGGAAGATATGAGGATCTAATCTGAGTGACTCCTGTTCATTGTGCTCTGCTCTGTTAATTGGTCTTTAAGACCATCTGTAGGCTAATTGACTGTCTGCTGTTAAATGCCATTAACTGCACAACCTTTGCACAGCCAATTCATCAATAAAAAGTCGTCAATTATATAGTCGTCATTCAAATATAATGAGCAATCTTGCTGGCTTCAGTATGTGTGCAGAGAGAATGATAGAACTATTTCTTGCACCCTATTATGTGGAAAGTTGAAATTGGAATATAGAACATTGCTATAAATTTAGATTATAGGGCTGGACGGTATGATAGTATGTATTGTATTTTGCTGCATTTATTGTATACCAATATCTATTTGCATAGGCAGATCTTTATGTTAGCTTGTACACTATTAACGAGAGAGAAACAAAGAAACAAGGAATAATGTGAAAAAAAAGGAGCAGGATGTGTCCCAAACAAGTCAAATGTTCTATTTTATGTGCAGATCAGCTATTTTACTGCTTCTAATGTGGCTTATCCATTCAGAATTTTGAGATTTATCATACATTTTTTTAAAGAATATCTTGTTCCTTTAAAGGAGCTATATGTAAGAATTTTCATGTATTAATTGCTTTTAATTGTGATTGTGTGAACAGCCTGTAACAAAACTTAAAAAAAAACTTGACTTTCCTAGGTTGTCTATGAAAGCTACAGGCTGGTTTTAATGTGAAGGAAAATCTAAAAGATGTGACGTTTACACGCACTCTTGAGGGTCAATAACACATGAAACGAATGGTTATACAATGTTCAGGATAATGCAGAAAGAGCCATTCTGTACTGCAATGTCGATACTGCGATTGCTTTGTTAGTGCGGTTCATTTGAACATGTGTGAACGCTGCCATCCGAACCCTGGTGCACACCAAACAAGCGGACAGAGACCGCTGAAAAGATGGGTCTCGGTCCGCTTCAAAACGAACTCTGGTGAAATATAAATGCAACACGGACTAAAGACATATAAACGAACCAAAAACAGGACATGTTGTCACAAGATGCGACCCTAAAAAGGGACCCTAAAAAGTTGCCCATCACGGTTCAGTACAGGCAGCAGAACCGCGTCTCCTCGCAGCAGATCTTGGTTTGTGTGTGTGACGGAGGGATTCCTGCAGCTGTTTTGACTCCTTTACACATTTTATAAGCTCTTCATGAGTTCTCAGCTGGTTAAAAATGCAATAGCGTTTGTAGGCTACGCACATACAACAAGCACATTTATCCCAGCACACAGCATTGTTTTGGATGTTTGGTAAGTTCTGTCTCGAAATATTCTAAATAAAAGCCGACCAATCAGGTTGTGAACATATTCCTATGCCTTTAGGTTCAGTATCTGTATAGTCTATAGTCTCAAATATACTTTATAATCAAACTATCATAACTATCATGTTTTTTAATTGCCTCACCTCTTGACATGATGCCGGTGAATTGCAGAGCTTGTGCAACAGATCGTATCGCAATCGCTCATCGCAATGATCAGATGCTTTCTTAACTGCTGTTTTCTTACCGCTGTCATTTTTATTGCGTTTATTATTGAGATGTATGCAGGCAGCACATATTCACCTAAACATCACTCTCAGCAGCGTGGGTGGCGTCGAGATGTCACTTAACGGCCAACAGTGTCACTAATAACATGGGTTTCTGAATTCTACATATAGCCCCTTAAGGCTGGCTACACACTTGAAGATTTTAAGCCCGATTTTGAGCCTGATTTGCCCAAAGTGAACGGAGTCCGATTCGATGCTTGTCGCAAACGACTTTTTGTCCAAAAAATCCTCAATTTTGTGGTGTCATTACGATTATTTTACTGCTCCCGATTGTGTCGGAGCCCGCACAATCCCAAATCTTGATTGAGCTGCCCCTGACGTGATACCCGCGATAGCCAATGAGAGCAAGCAAGCTTCACCAACCGAATAGTGCATGCTTCTATAGCTGAAACTTGGCAGCCACAAACATGCCATGAAAGTGGAGTATTGAGAAAGATCATCACCCATATCCGTAAAACAAAACTCATGCCAGGAGAACCAGCTGATGTCGTTGAGCGTCCTCCATTTGTTTTTCTTCTCAAGTCACGTTTGATCTTGCGAGTCTCCGTGAGATCTCGTCTCACTGTGAAAATGTAACAATCGACAGGTTTGTGGTCTTGCGGTCCGGAAAAAATCTTCTAGTGTGTGCATTCGGAGGATTATAATGCTAAAATTGGTTGATGCCCTCATGTCTGTGGTCTCCCACAGTTTTAAAATCGATTAAGATTTAAAAATCGTCTAGTGTGCCCCAGGCCTAAAAGTATTTTATTCACTAAACATTTCCAGAAATAAGGATAACCACTTTCAACATTCAAAAATCTCATATGCTCACCAAGACTGCATTTATTTAATCAGAACATACAGTAAAAACACTGATATTTGTAACAATGTAAAAGTGTTTGTTTACTGTCGCTTTTGGTCAGTTCAATGCATCCTTTGTGAATAATAGTATTTATAAAATAAAAAAAATCTTACCCCAAACTTTTGAACGGTAGTGTATACACTTTTTTTTCTGTCAATTTCCAGCAAAAATACTGTTGTTGTGATATAAATCTGCTCATAACGTGATTTGCGATTTATCTAAACTTACGGTCATACCATCTACCTGTCACAATCACAAATGAGAGTGCCCTTGGTTACCACCAGAGGGCACTCCATCCCGGACTGTCACTTCATCTAAGGATTACAATTCCCACATCACTCACTACCCGGACTTCCTTCCTGATTACATCCACCTGCACCCCATTACCTTGTTAGCTCACACTTTATAAGCCTGGTCATGTCTGTCATTCACTGCGAAGTCTTGTTTGTTGTATTACTGCATTTCTGAGCATTTTCCCTGGTTTCTTGTCTATTGGTTTTAGATTACTTGCCCGTTCCGTGGATTACCCTTTTGCCTGTCTCTCCTGTCTTGTTTGCCTGTTTGGACTGCTTGCCTGTGTTTTGACCTTGCCTGAACTCTTGACTACGATTGTGGATTACCCTTTCAATAAAGCTGCGTTTGGATCCTCTACCTGTGTCTCTCGGAGCAGTATGTTACAGAAGACTTCGCCAAGCATGGATCCAGCAGTATGTCTCGTCCGTCTATGCCAAGGAACTCACTCACTCGAGGACCACATCAGAGACTTTCTGAACATCGCAAACATCACCAACCTCCCGGACTTTATGTTGATTGACTTTTTTTGCCATGGACTCAACAAACAGTTACAAACCAAACTCGTCCATGATGGTCCTCGAGGGTCCCTGAGTGAGTTCCTTGATTATGGCCTTCAGGTAAGCGGCTCTGCATTCACTGTGGGAGTCGCAGAGGACAAATGTAGCAGTTCCATCATGGCCGCCACACCAGAATCTCGTCCCGTCATGGCCACCACTCCAGAGTCTCGTCCCGTCATGGCCGCCATTCCCGAGTCTCGTCCTGTCATGGCCGCCATTCCCGAGTCTCGTCCCGTCATGGCCGCTGCCACGCAAGAGTCCTCTGCCAAGATGGTCGCCGCCATGCCAGAGATGGCTCCAGCCACTGACCAGCATCCAGAGATGGCTCCAGCCACTGACCAGCATCCAGAGATGGCTCCAGCCACTGACCAGCGTCCAGAGAGGGCTTCAGCCCGTGACCAGAGTTCAGAGAGGGCTTCGTCTCCTTCTGTTCCGAGTCCAGAGAGGGCTCTGTCAACTTCCACGAGTCCAGAGAGGGCTCCACCTCCTGTCACGAGTCCAGAGAGGGCGCCGTCTACTTCCACGAGTCCAAAGAGGGCTCCGCCTCTTGTCATGAGTCCAGAGAGGGCTCTGTCTACTGTCACGAGTCCAGAGAGGACTCCGCCTACTGTCACGAGTCCAGAGAGGACTCCGCCTACTGTCACGAGTCCCGAGAGGACTCCGCCTACTGTCACGAGTCCAGAGAGGGCTCCGTCTACTTCCACGAGTCCAGAGAGGGCTCCGCCTCTTGTCACGAGTCCAGAGAGGGTTCCGCCTCCTGTCACGAGTCCAGAGAGGACTCCGCCTCCTGTCACGAGTCCCGAGAGGACTCCGCCTACTGTCACGAGTCCCGAGAGGACTCCGCCTACTGTCACGAGTCCCGAGAGGATTCCGCCTACTGTCACGAGTCCAGAGAGGACTCCGCCTACTGTCACGAGTCCTGAGAGGACTCCGCCTACTGTCACAAGTCCCGAGAGGACTCCGCCTACTGTCACGAGTCCCGAGAGGACTCCGCCTACTGTCACGAGTCCCGAGAGGACTCCGCCTACTGTCACGAGTCCCGAGCGGACTCCGTCTCCTGTCCCGAGTCCAGAGAGGATTCCAACCGGGCCACCTGCTCAGCCTGCTCCGCTGTGGGTGTCTTCAAACCCGTCTGCGCTGCTGTGGTGGTCATCTGCTGCACCGTAGGTGTCTTCAAACCCGTCTGCGCTGCTGTGGTGGTCGTCTGCTCCGCCGTGGGTGTCTTCTAGCCCGTCTGCGCTGCTGTGGTGGTCGTCTGCTCCGCCATGGGCTTCAAGACCGTCTGCACTGTTGTGGTGGTCGTCTGCGCCGCCATGGTGGTCAGCCCTTTTACCCTGGTCATCTGCCTGGCCCGCACCACCCTGGTCATCTGCCCATCCTTCTCTGCTCTGGCCGTCTGCCCGGCCTGAGCCACCCTGGTCGCCTGCTCTGCCTGAGTCTCCAGGCCCTCTTCCGCTCCACGGGACTGGCCCTCCATCCCGCCCCCCGGTTCCGCCTCCGTTCCACCTCCCTCCTGGACAGTTTAGGAGCGTCTGGAAGCCACTCCTTTGAGGGGGGGCTATGTCACAATCACAAATGAGAGTGCCCTTGGTTACCACCAGAGGGCACTCCATCCCGGACTGTCACTTCATCTAAGGACAATTCCCACATCACTCACTACCTGGACTTCCTTCCTGATTACATCCACCTGCACCCCATTACCTTGTTAGCTCACACTTTATAAGCCTGGTCATGTCTGTCATTCACTGCGAAGTCTTGTTTGTTGTATTACTGCATTTCTGAGCATTTTCCCTGGTTTCTTGTCTCTTGGTTTTAGATTACTTGCCCGTTCCGTGGATTACCCTTTTGCCTGTCTCTCCTGTCTTGTTTGCCTGTTTGGACTGCTTGCCTGTGTTTTGACCTTGCCTGAACTCTTGACTACGATTGTGGATTACCCTTTCAATAAAGCTGCGTTTGGATCCTCTACCTGTGTCTCTCGGAGAAGTACGTTACACTACCCCATATGAATTTTTGCTGTATTAAAGCAGACGTGTGCTGTGTCATAGTTATGTGTAGTTAATGTTAAAATTGCCACTTACTGTCCACTTTACTTGTTTCCTAGGCCACTGAGAGATGCCGTCACGTCTAGTCTCTGATTTGCACTTATTCTTTTTTGAAAACTGGGATAATTAACCAATAATTCTAGTTTATTGAGGAAAAAAGGTTATTGTCTGACATTTAAAGGACGCTACTGCTAAGCTCAAATGGCCTCCTCTCTCTCTCTAATAGTCTCTTTACAGGCTCTTAACACTGTTTGGCCCATGTTTGACCGTATGATCATGTGAATAATCCCTTTGTCTACACACTTTGATGGCTTGTTAATCAGCACACTGTATGCTCACCCACTACGTCCAAACCAATACTCTTGCAATTCCCAGAGGTTGTGCTCCCTAATTTACTCTTGTGGGTTTTAAGGCTTCTGATATGGGTTGTGTGCATGAACTCAGGTGCTTTTTCCCTCTTGAATGACGTGCTGGTTGTTAAACCAGCCTTTGCCTCTCTTATTGGACAGATATAAAGGAGAGAGAATGGATTCTTTGGTTGAAAGAGGGAATAGGATCAAGACACACGCCAGACTCGAACCTGAATCAAAATTTCAGTTTCTTCATCTGTATTTTATGTAGATGAAACATTGCATTTTACAGGAATACATTTAGTAGCACACATCTTACAGTTTGATGAGCATCAAAGCTTTCAATAGCCAGTTTATAAAATATATAGCATAATATTAATCACCTCTTATTTTGTTAGGTATATCTGCCAAGTTGTAATTAGACTTTTATATTTAATTAAGAAAATGTGAGTGCTGCTTCCCTGTGTGGCCAGTTGGACTGAGAATTTACATTCCTGCATTTGGCAGATGCTTTTATCCAAAGCAACTTGCATTGCATTGAATGCTATACATTTTTTATTTTATGCATTCCCTGGGAATCAAAAAGGCTTTCCCAGTATTTGCTAATCTATTACTATGATGTTACTGGGTGGTTACTGTGGTGTTGGTAGATGGTTTATTAGTCAAAAGAGCCCACAAGTAAGTCTTTATGATGTTTTGGTCCCTAGATACAGCTGGCAGCTCTGTGTTAACGTCTAAGGTCTATAAGATTTTGGCCCCCTGTTAACCCCTGTATTTAGCAATGTCAACTTGTGATTGGATTGCGAGATGGATTTTAATACCAGGTGTAAACTCTATAGGTACTTTTTTTCCAGACCCATTTTATTATCCTGTGAAAATCGTAAGTCTGATTGTTTAACCCTAATCTTAACCTTAAAGTACAGTTTGGAAACAAAGTGAGGTTTTGGACAATATCAGCATAAATCCTTATAATTTCTTGGCATAAATGTGTTAAAGTAACTTGCTGTTAGCTATTTAGGTACACGTAATCCATTAGTAATCAGATTGAAAAGCCTCTATGTAAACACCTCAAACAATCCAATTTAGCTCGATCCGAATAAAATTTAAATCGGATTAAAAGGGTTGGTGTAGACCTGAAATAATCTGATCAATAGGAAAAAACTGAGCATGTAAGCGCAGTGCTGTGATGCGTAAGTTTACCAGAGTCCTTTTATAATAAGATCTCTGTTTAAATACGTTTTACTTCTCACAAAAATGTTTATTTACATCTTACGCACTGGTCAGTGGAGAAGAGGGGTTGTTTTTCAGGGGTTGGGCTTGGTCCCTTAGTTCCAACATGACTGCGCACCAGTGCACAAAGCAAGGTCCATAAAGACATGGATGAGCGAGTTTGGTGTGAAGGAACTTGACTGGCCTGCACTGAGTCCTGACCTCAACCTGATAGAACACCTTTGGGATGAATTAGAGCGGAGACTGCGAGCCAGGCCTTCTCGTCCAACATCAGTGCCTGACCTCACAAATGCGCACTCCTAAACCTTGTGGAAAGCCTTCCCAGAAGAGTTGAAGCTGTTATAGCTGCAAAGGGTGGGCCAACTCCATATTAAACCCTACGGATTAAGAATTGGATGTCATTAAAGTTCATGTGCATGTAAAGGCAGGCGTCCCAAAACTTTTGGCAATATAGTGTAGGTTTTACAATTGATTTCACAATCTGGGATCGAATTGGATTCATTGTTCATTTGAGTGGTGAAGTGCATTATTGCAACAACAGTGATTTAATATTGTTCTGAATTCATAATTTTTTTATTTAGTAACATTTTTCATAATTTGTGCCATCCCTTATAAATGCAAAGTCAACGTAAAATAAGGATTTATGTTGATATTATCAAAAAATTGTATTATACAAAACTTTGCCTAGGGTGTTTCAACACTTTTGGAGGGCTCTGTGTATGCACTTTAGCCAAAGGTTTGAATTAAAAAAAGTTATTTTGTGCCATAAGAAGATTCAAGACTGTATTCTCTCTGTATCCAAATGTTTGTGTATGTATATTGCTAAAATTACAGGTGCATCATTTGCTAACCTCACGGCCAACTTCACTCTGAGATGTGTGAGGTTAAATGCTCTGATATGGTAAAACCGCAATGTGAGACCCATATCGCAAAGGCTACAGCAAGATGTTATTTACTCACCAAACAGCCATTTCTGATCTAAGTTTGCTGCTGTTTTCGAGATATCTAAAGCGTGAAGGTTCAAAAACTCAACTTTTTAAACAAGTGTGTCTATCCACTCTGAGCATCTTCACAAGACCTCAACCTCAGCCATCATCGTGTTCCTTTTTCTTCACCGCCAGCTGCTCTCAGATCAGTCAGATAGACATCTAGTGGGAGGGCGTCTGCTATGCTGTCATGTGGGATCAGTATAGCTGACAGTATCTCTGAAGGCGGATCTATAATCAGTGATGGTGAAGAGTGGCCATCTCTTATCAGAAATGCACACAAAGACACGGTCGTTCAAGAACACAGAATGCATGAGAGGCAAACAAGAGCAGGCACAGAAAGATTGTGTGTGTATGTGCGTGGAGGTGAAAATGATTTAATTTCACATTTAAATTAAGCTGAAAATATGGATGCATTTCTGCTTTTGTGTGAGGACAAAACACCATTTTTTTTAATCTGTATTTTTGTATTACTTTTCAGCAACATTATCTAAACATGCTTAAAACAAGATACATTTATTTATTTTTTTAAATATAAATAGATATTATATTATGTAAGGGATAATGTACATCCAGCCGTTGGTTATCACAGAATAAACCCCGACAGGGGTTGAAGGGGTTTATTCTGCAATAACAACTGGCTGGATGTACATTATCATTATCTCGATCTGGCGTGCCTGACCAATTACCCAGACCGTTTGCTGTGCACCTTCTTCCTTGCCAGCCTAAATGCAAAGACAAAGGCACGCCTGCT
The DNA here is from genome assembly GCA_039654105.1 of Coreius guichenoti. NCBI lineage: Eukaryota > Metazoa > Chordata > Actinopteri > Cypriniformes > Gobionidae > Coreius > Coreius guichenoti. The sequence goes on along the minus strand of CM077179.1, from coordinate 35,990,190 downwards.
CGGTGTGGGTCCTCGGGGGAATTTCGGCGCCGCCTTGGAATGGGTGCTGGTGAGCAACATCTCACCATTCACCATCGGCCCCGCGGAGGATGACATCTCCACCAGCCCCACTCCAGCACCGCCAGAGACCAGCTATCCTCCACCAACGAGCAACTCAACGGAGATGTTGCATGTGCTCACCACTGACCGTGGAGACCAGCCTGCCGCGAAGGTTGGAAGAAGTCAATGTCCCGGAGATTGTACCACAACCAGTGTCTGTCCAGGTGCGTGAGCCGGCAACATCGTGCATCGCTGAGGGATTGCTTGTGGAGCTTGAGGGCTGGGAGGAAAGCCCCACCCACTACTCCACCACTGTGGATGAGATGTTTGTGGCCTCTGGAACTTATTTGGAGGAACTTAAGGACATTTTTGAGGGGGTTTAAATGGTCTTTTTTGGAGAAATTATTCCCAGTCCCTCTGTATCTCCAGCACCCCCTGTCTCTCCAGAATGCCTCCCTTTCCCATCTCCTCAAACAGCCATTTACTCTGCCCTGCCTCCACTGTTGTCCTTCAGCCCCCTGGATCTCCAACATGCTTTAGCGTTTTCAGGCCACCAGCTCCACCCAGTCCAGAGGATCCCCTGGTTTCACCTGCAGCCTCTGTGCCGACTGCTCCACCTCAAATCGGCTCCACTGGAAACCATCGACCATACGGCTACACCGGGCTCCCTCGTCCCTCCGGCTATGCCTTTGTCAGACTTTGTCCTGCCTGCGCCTTTGGCTTCGTCTCGATCCGCCCTCCCCCTGGCTCCGCCATCGCCCTTGGCCCCACCGGCTCTGCCTCTGTCCTCTGGTAATCCGGCTCCACCTCGGATGCTCGTTGCCGCAGCTCCACTTCGGCCTCGCGTGGCCTTTCTGGCTCATCGTTTGTTGTCTCCACCATGGCTTCTCCCGCATTCGACTCTGCCCTGGGGCCTTGTCCAGGCTGGTCTCTGGATCAACATCAGGCTCCTCCTGCTCTGGGCTCCCCCTTGGCTCCTCCCACCCTCCACTTGCCCTTGGACTTTTGTGTTGGACTTTTTGTTTTACCCCTCTCCAGCTCCTCATCCTCCTCCAGAGCCCCCTCCCTCCCTCCCTCCCTCCCTCCTTCCCTCCCTCCCTCCCTCCCTCCTTCCCTCCCTCCCTCCCTCCTTCCCTCCTTCCCTCCCTCCTTCCCTCCCTCCCTCCCTCCCTCCTTCCCTCCCTCCCTCCCTCCTTCCCTCCCTCCCTCCCTCCCTCCTTCCCTCCTTCCCTCCCTCCCTCCCTCCTTCCCTCCCTCCCTCCCTCCCTCCTTCCCTCCTCTGATGTACTCTTTATGGCGCGAGGTCGCACCTTCCAGGAGGGGGAGCTTCTGTCATAGTTATTTTATGTTTCATTGTGTTTTTTCCCTGTGACCCAGTTTCCCAGTGTGTCTGATTAGTCATTTAGTTGACCTGTCATCTCATTAGTTAACTCGTTAGTCACTGTGTATATACACCCTGTGTTTTCCTGCATTCTTTGAATGTTCTCGTCTATGTATTGTGAGTGTTAAGTGTATTCTGTGGTTATCTCCTGATTTGCTGTGATTTGCTGTGATTTCCTCTTCGTCGTGCGATTTAATACCACAACGCTCTGACACTCATCTGTTCAATTTGACAACATTGTTTTTACTTCTGAGTGACGTGTAAGGGGAGGATAACACAGAACGTGTTTTTGCTCTTAAAAACACGAGACGCGCATAATAGTATCCAACTAAGTATAAGAACGTTTAAAACTAAATAAATAATAAGGCTTATATTGAGCTTGGATTTGCTTGCCTCTCATGCATTTGGAGAGCAGGGCTTTGCAGTTGAAGTTGAGACCCTCTAGAAACACTTATAGTGTACCTTTATGTGTGTGTGCGTGTTTATTGTTACAAACCTGATTCCAAAAAAGTTGGGACACTGTACAAATTGTGAATAAAAAGGAATGCAATAATTTACAAATCTCATAAACTTATATTTTATTCACAATAGAATATAGATAACATATCAAATGTTGAAAGTGAGACATTTTGAAATGTCATGCCAAATATTGGCTCATTTTGGATTTCATGAGAGCTACACATTCCAAAAAAGTTGGGACAGGTAGCAATAAGAGGCTGGAAAAGTTAAATGTACATATAAGGAACAGCTGGAGGACCAATTTGCAACTTATTAGGTCAATTGGCAACATGATTGGGTATAAAAAGAGCCTCTCAGAGTGGCAGTGTCTCTCAGAAGTCAAGATGGGCAGAGGATCACCAATTCCCCCAATGCTGCGGCGAAAAATAGTGGAGCAATATCAGAAAGGAGTTTCTCAGAGAAAAATTGCAAAGAGTTTGAAGTTATCATCATCTACAGTGCATAATATCATCCAAAGATTCAGAGAATCTGGAACAATCTCTGTGCGTAAGGGTCAAGGCCGGAAAACCATACTGGATGCCCGTGATCTTCGGGCCCTTAGACGGCACTGCATCACATACAGGAATGCTACTGTAATGGAAATCACAACATGGGCTCAGGAATACTTCCAGAAAACATTGTCAGTGAACACAATCCACCGTGCCATTCGCCGTTGCTGGCTAAAACTCTATAGGTCAAAAAAGAAGCCATATCTAAACATGATCCAGAAGCGCAGGCGTTTTCTCTGGGCCAAGGCTCATTTAAAATGGACTGTGGCAAAGTGGAAAACTGTTCTGTGGTCAGACGAATCAAAATTTGAAGTTCTTTTTGGAAAACTGGGACGCCATGTCATCCGGACTAAAGAGGACAAGGACAACCCAAGTTGTTATCGGCGCTCAGTTCAGAAGCCTGCATCTCTGATGGTATGGGGTTGCATGAGTGCGTGTGGCATGGGCAGCTTACACATCTGGAAAGGCACCATCAATGCTGAAAGGTATATCCAAGTTCTAGAACAACATATGCTCCCATCCAGACGTCGTCTCTTTCAGGGAAGACCTTGCATTTTCCAACATGACAATGCCAGACCCAACTTTTTTGAGATGTGTTGATACCATGAAATATAAAAATCAACTTTATTTTTCCCTTAAAATGATACATTTTCTCAGTTTAAACATTTGAAATGTCATCTATGTTGTATTCTGAATAAAATATTGAAATTTGAAACTTCCACATCATTGCATTCTGTTTTTATTCACAATTTGTACAGTGTCCCAACTTTTTTGGAATCGGGTTTGTATCTGAGTGTATTGAAGTATGAGTAACACTGTTGAGTTCTGTTTTTAGACTCTTTCAAGGCCTTGTGGATCAATAAGCCCAGCTACCAAATGAATACTCCTTAATGAGAGGGAAAAAACAGGAATTATTCTGTATCTGCTGCAGTACTTCTGGATTTCCAAAGCGTAGGACTTTCTAGGCAGACTCTTCCTCGAACTCTCTCTGTAACTATCTGTGACTATTTTTCTTTTCTTTTTTCAGGACAGCCTGATCAAGAATTAGGTGAACAGTTGTTTTTTTTTTTTTAAAGAGTCACAATATTTTTTTGTTTTTGTCATTAGTTTTTCTGATTTTTAATAATAAAAAATATTATTACAAACCCGATTCCAAAAAAGTTGGGACACTGTACAAATTGTGAATAAAAGCAGAATGCAATGATGTGGAAGTTTCAAATTTCAATATTTTATTCAGAATACAACATAGATGACATATCAAATGTTTAAACTGAGAAAATATATCCTTTTAAGGGAAAAATAAGTTGATTTTTATATTTCATGGCATCAACACATCTCAAAAAAGTTGGGACAAGGCCATGTTTACCACTGTGTGGCATCCCCTCTTCTTTTTATAACAGTCTGCAAACGTCTGGGGACTGAGGAGACAAGTTGCTCAAGTTTAGGAATAGGAATGTTGTCCCATTCTTGTCTAATACAGGCTTCTAGTTGCTCAACTGTCTTAGGTCTTCTTTGTCGCATCTTCCTCTTTATGATGCGCCAAATGTTTTCTATGGGTGAAAGATCTGGACTGCAGGCTGGCCATTTCAGTACCCGGATCCTCCTTCTACACAGCCATGATGTTGTAATTGATGCAGTATGTGGTCTGGCATTGTCATGTTGGAAAATGCAAGGTCTTCCCTGAAAGAGACGACGTCTGGATGGGAGCATATGTTGTTCTAGAACTTGGATATACCTTTCAGCATTGATGGTGCCTTTCCAGATGTGTAAGCTGCCCATGCCACACGCACTCATGCAACCCCATACCATCAGAGATGCAGGCTTCTGAACTGAGCGCTGATAACAACTTGGGTTGTTCTTGTCCTCTTTAGTCCGGATGACATGGCGTCCCAGTTTTCCAAAAAGAACTTCAAATTTTGATTCGTCTGACCACAGAACAGTTTTCCACTTTGCCACAGTCCATTTTAAATGAGCCTTGGCCCAGAGAAAACGCCTGCGCTTCTGGATCATGTTTAGATATGGCTTCTTTTTTGACCTATAGAGTTTTAGCCGGCAACGGCGAATGGCACGGTGGATTGTGTTCACTGACAATGTTTTCTGGAAGTATTCCTGAGCCCATGTTGTGATTTCCATTACAGTAGCATTCCTGTATGTGATGCAGTGCCGTCTAAGGGCCCGAAGATCACGGGCATCCAGTATGGTTTTCCGGCCTTGACCCTTACGCACAGAGATTGTTCCAGATTCTCTGAGTCTTTGGATGATATTATGCACTGTAGATGATAACTTCAAAATCTTTGCAATTTTTCTCTGAGAAACTCCTTTCTGATATTGCTCCACTATTTTTCGCCGCAGCATTGGGGGAATTGGTGATCCTCTGCCCATCTTGACTTCTGAGAGACACTGCCACTCTGAGAGGCTCTTTTTATACCCAATCATGTTGCCAATTGACCTAATAAGTTGCAAATTGGTCCTCCATCTGTTTCTTATATGTACATTTAACTTTTCCGGCCTCTTATTGCTACCTGTCCCAACTTTTTTGGAATGTGTAGCTCTCATGAAATCCAAAATGAGCCAATATTTGGCATGACATTTCAAAATGTCTCACTTTCAACATTTGATATGTTATCTATATTCTATTGTGAATAAAATATAAGTTTATGAGATTTGTAAATTATTGCATTCCTTTTTTATTCACAATTTGTACAGTGTCCCAACTTTTTTGGAATCGGGTTTGTATTATCATCCTGTTTTTTTTCCATATTACTTCGACAAGTTTCTGAATTTCCAGTAGGTTTTGTTGCCGTGTAAATGCGAGTGGTCTTGTTTAAATGATTCATCTGCCATGTGTCAGAAAGTTTGTGGAAGTTGAAACGAGTCGTTTCAACAGTATGTATGTTTTCATACTACATTGAACTCTTTTACCTCAAAAGATGAAAATTAGTTTTCTCATTGCATGACCTCCTTAAGGAGCAATGCTTCTGTCCGTTCCTGTCCTCGTTTGCTCCTCTCCTCATTTTGCCTCTTTCTCTGTGCACTTGTGTGTGTCCTTGGAACTGATAGCTAAGTGTTTGTCTCTCCGTACTCCCTCCCCAGCCTAATGAGGATCAGTGTTGTTTTAAACATGAAATTGGAGTCTCGGCTGAGAGCAATCAATACACAGCCATTACTTCTCTCTGTGATGAAGCAGTCCATCTCTCTCTCTCTCTCTCTCTTCTCACACACCCGTCCCTTGTCTCAGCGTATTTTCTGGTATCGGATATTGGCTTTGAGGGGGTTATGAATTGTTGGCTCCCAAGGGCATCTCTGTGCACCGCTCTGCCAATTACATCTCTGAATAATGGCCCCGTGGAGGCGGCTGACACGCCTCAGCTGGAGTCTGATACATATATACGAGAGAGTATGACCAGAACTCTGACCGGAAATGAGACAGAATCAGATCATTGAAATCTAAGTTGACGGAATTTTTACTTTTGTTTAAAGTCATTTACTCGCCCTTGTTGTTCAGACCCAGTATGATTACAGCCTTATTTTAGTAAACTGCCACTTTTTTTGCATGCATGCTTTTCTGTTGATGTGATATCACAGATTTTATGTTTTCGGGTTTATTCTCGCTTTAACTTAAATTGTGGTTGGTTGTTTTACATGTCGCTCAGGCCCATGTAAGCTGCAGAGTTATAGACTTTCAGAAGTCTGTTCATTTTTCTGTGAGTGTGAACATCTGGCAGACTCTGTAAACGCTCCTGCTATTAGATCAGTCCAGCATTAGTGGCTCTTGCTGTAGGGTTTGTGATTTAGGCTGAGTTTCACAACTGATCACCCCATCTATCGCTTGAAATGCCAGCACACACTTCCAGCGCTTACGTGCAGCACCTGCTATTACTCAGATCAGTTTTCCTTGACTATTTGATTCATATTGTCTTGTATCATATTGTCTTGTGTCTTGTATTGTCTTGTCTTGTATCAGTTTCACACAGTTTTACTTTGATCAGTTTTCCTTGACTATTTGATTCATATTGTCTTGTATATCCTCTGTAGATTTTTTCAGTTTTGTTGCCATTCAAAAGTTTAGGGCTGGTAAGATTTTTTTTTAAATGTTTTTGAAAGAAGTGTCTTATGCTCACCAAGGCTACATTTATTTGAATGAAAATTTGAATGAATTTTAAAAACTGAACAACAGAAATATTCTGAAATATGACTGAAATTTTATATTTTACATTTATTTCATAATTTATTTACTGTGATAGCAAAGCTAAATGTGTCACATGATCCTTCAGAAATCATTTTATGTTGATTTGCTGCTCAAGAAACATCTATTACTATTATCAGTGTTGAAAACAGTTGTGATGATTAATATTTTTGTGGAAACTGTATTTAACGATTCTTTGATGAATAGAACGTTCAAAAGAACAGCATTTATTTGAAATTGAAATCAAGAAAAGAAAAGTTCTTTTTCTTTCTTTCTTTCTTTCTTTAAAGTCTTTCTGATCCCTATATATACACTTGTTTTTTATAGTAACTTATAATACAAAATAAAATTAATATGTAACATTAATATTAAAAGTAATAATGATAATAATGCAATAATTAATTTGGAATAATTTTAGGGATATCTAATAGGAACATTGTATAAATGCTTCACACCAACAGATGTTTTTTCTTTATAAGAAAATTACAAAAATAAAGTTCTTAAGATTTAAAAAAAAAAAATCACATTAAGATAATTACAAAAACAATTATCTTCTGTTCCTTTATCCATAAATTTTGCAGAATTTCTGCACACAACTTATGCTCTATATTCAGAGTCTTCTCAAGCCAAATGAAGAATATTCATATTCATATTCATTACCAATATTCATTATTCACAGAAAAGCTTGCTCTCTGCTTTACCTCTCAATCTCAGACATATAAGTAAAAGTGTGAATGGCATTTGAGAGCTATGACTGAAGGCAAAAATGTAACTTAGTAAAGAACTATTTAAAAATTTGGGTCTGTTTTTATCATATGGCTTCAGAAGAAGAATTCAGCAACTTTTATAGATGGAGGACAGTGCAGGATAGAATCCATTTTCATTATGAAAACAGCATGCAGAGTGAGTAAATGATGACAGAATTTGTCGTTTTTGTGGGAACCTTCCCTGTAAATGTTAAATATATATAAAAAAGAATATGCTGAGGGATTTGTGTTGCAGCAAAGCGTATGGAGAGCATCCCATTAATTAATGTCTGTTTAGGATATTTTCAATCTGAAGAAAGAGAAATGTACTCCTTTGTGGCAACCACATGAGGAATCTGGGAAAGCTGACATACTCCCACACACTGACACATGCTTGCTGACAGCATTCCCCTGGCTCACACATTCATTTGGCCAGAGCATTTCTCTGTCTTCCACTCGGGTCCAGAGAGCCCTCATCCTGCTTTCATGTGCCATGCGCTAGCCCTGGGCAGGAGAGGACACTCCTGGGGCGCACGGCGGGCATGTCAGCCGCCAGTCCGACTCTGCCAGCCTCTCACACACATTTACTGTGATGAACTAAACTATGATGTTCTCTTCACAATCCTTGCCAAGGCTCCTGGCTGTCTCCCAAAACCGGGAAGCAAGACAGAGAGATGGAGAAAGGGAGGAGGACTTAGACAGGCTGCCGTTTTCTTCTACAGTACACCGTGGAACTGATTTTTTAATTTCAGCATATCTTCTGACTCTAGATTCGTCTGTGCATCAAACTGATGTTTAATTTTTCTCTGTCTCAGGCAGGAGATCTTCCCTGTGGATTTGAGAATCTCATTAATTCTATGGTTCTGGTTACATCCCTTACTACAAAAAGTGAAAATGCAGTATTTTCTAAAGTGCTAAACCCTGCACTCCAAAGACAGCTCAGCAAACTCAAACGTGCAAAATGATTGACAGGCAGATTGTTTCTGATGGGCAAAAAAAAAAACCCATTACTGTCACTTTTTTGAGCACTTTAAAAGAAAAGAAAAAAAAAAACGAACAATGCTTTTCGCTGTATTCCACTGTCATAAAGATGAGTGTGATTTCTCAGATCACCTATTCCAGTAATATCTGGCAAGTAGTAGGACATTTTTATGCGTGGTATATAACTTGTTACAGGCACTTTTAAGTGCTTTTTTCTACCTATAATCACTATTTTATGCAGTCAGGTTGTTTCATTCATATTAAGTAATATATTTTGACTGGAGTAAAAGTTAATTTAGATGTTACTGAAGCATTTTTAAGTTACATGTCTGTGCTCAGTCAGTGGTGCAATTTATTCCAAGGTTACTGTGTTTGATGATGCGTACACATTCTCCATTCTAATGATCTGTTTATCTGCTCACAGTTATACCATTTGATATTACATGAGATCAGAAATGTGAGTTGATTAGAAATATTGGCACTCTTTTTAGTCTAAAACTCAATTGTTTTAAAGGATTAGTTCACCCCATGATTTACTCTCCCTCAAGCCATCCTAGGTGTATATGACTTTCTTCTTTCTGATGAACACAATCAGAGTTATATTAATAAATATCCTGACGCTTCAAAGCTTTATAATGGCAGTGAACGGGGCTCACGAGTTTGAAGCTCAAAAAATATCTAGCTTCTGGCGCATCGCCTTCTGTATTCAACTTACGAAAAAAGCGTAACTGACGCGACGTATGACGTCGGACGTAGTAGTAGTGTAAGCGTTTTGAACTGCGAGAGGCGTTACACTTTCTTCGTAAGTTGAATATTGAAGGCGGTCTGGCGAAAGCTAGATATTTTACTTTAGAAAGTTTTAAATATGGATATTTTTCTTACACAGACGCATCGCTTTGCTTCAGAAGGCCTTTATTAACCCCCGGAGCTGTGTGGAGTACGTTTATAATGGATGGATGCACTTTTTTGACTCGTGAGCCCCGTTCACTGCCGTTATAAAGCTTCGAAGCATCAGTATATTTTTTAATATAACTCTGATTGTATTCATCTGAAAGAAGAAAGTCATATAAACCTAGGATGGCTTGAGGGTGAGTAAATAATGGAGTAATTTTCATTTTAAAGTGAGCTAATCCTTTAAAATATCCAGACCCCAGTGATTCATACTAAAAAAAAATGCATGTAATATCTTTAAGCTATTTGTAATTCAGCAAATTATTGCAATAAGACTGAACTGGCATCAGACTTTATACATGTCCAAGGGTGAATCTTCTGAAACCTCATAAAAACACGTCCATGTGTTTAATAGCCTTTATGTTAAGACTGTGTCTTAAGAACTAGTCTGACCAAGTTAGGGGTAATCAGTCTTACTTTTCAGTATCAAATTAGACCAATCTATGTTTTTATGTAACTGACTTGAAAAACTTATGAACATTCTCAAAGAATATAATTGGATGACTAGTTTATGCAACTGGTCTCAGGTCATATTTCACCCCAAAAATCAAAAGTAAGAAATAAGAAATTATATTTTACTTAAAGCAAAAGAAGCTTATATAGGACCATAGGACATTTTTTTTGCGCTCTGTGACACTATTTTCATGACAATTACGTATGTTTGACCCTGAAATTCTCATTACTTTAATTGTAAAGTATTTAAAAATTATGGCCATGTTGTTTTACTGTCTTTAATTTATGATGATTTAAATAAAAAATAATAGGAGTTAAGTAAGCAGAAAATGCATACAAAAACGATGAAATAATTTATACAATTTGAATGTTTTGAAGGGCAATTTTTATGCAAAATATATTTATAAATATTTTATTTATAATTCTATTATTTTCATGTTTGTGACCTAGACATGTTTTAAAAAAATATTTTGTATTGCTTTATAGATTACATAACAAAGACATGTTATAACAACTCAAACTTATAACATAAACACTCACATACATTCACATACAGAGAATCAACAGAATATATATGTGTGTGTGTACATATATGCACACACAAATAAATACATACATTCCACCAAAAATACATATACAAAAAACCCTTAAATTAAGGCATCCTAGTACAAGACGCATCCAACAATACTTTTTTTTTCTTATATATCTTCTAATATCCCATCAAATATATGACCTAGACATGTTTTAGTGAGAATAGCCCCTAAACCAAATCAAAAGACAACACTGACACCACATATACGATGTCTTGAAATAATATATTGATGTATTACTTAGACTTTCGATTCATGACCTAACGCACGATTTGTTTTTTTCATCATGAATAAGGGCAAGGGTGATGGTGAGCGCGCTCCGGAATTATAATTAGCTCAAACACGCCACCTATCGGTCACCGGCAGCAGCGCGCTTCAGCTCAAAAAGTGTCCGCCGCACCATCAGTGACGACAGACACCGAGAAACTGATGGAAGGGGAGATGGAGTAGAAAGCGAGAGGAGGAGAGAGGGGAATAATGAGGAGGGGTGGCAGAGACATTGTGATTTTTTTCTCCCTCTTTCTTATTTAATTGGTCCTCCGGGATCCGGGGCGAGTCCTCCGTTCGCAGCTGCGCAGCTTTAATTGGCTGGAGATTCCACCAAAATACTATTGAAAAAAAGCCGTGAGTTTATACAGTTTAGATCCCGGTCACTTCTGATAAACCCACTCATTACCGAGACCAGAGCTGGACAAGCTTTACCCAGAGACTCTCCAGAAAGCCTGTTCACATCAGACGCGCATCACTCAGAGAGATCTGTGCGCGCATCTCCACACTGACGCGCAAAGACGCGCAACCTCTCCATCCGCCTCACTCTTGAGAGAGCCATCGATGAGCACACATCTAGGGGAACATCACATGACAAGAGTTTCAGTCAGTCACTCTGAGAGATCGCATCGCATCGGACTGCTGCTTTCCATGAAGGCGCCCTTGGATGTGTGGATGCGAGCTGGCTTCCAGACTTTCACATCAGTTTAAGTTGCCTGGAAGAATGTGTTGGAATTTTGTCTTCATTTCCTGGACGGAGAGACATCGTTGCGCTCCTGCTGAACACGCAACAAACTAAACACCTGGAACTCCAGTCCTCTGCTGAAAGTGGTTCTTTTCTAAGGGAATTATTTCGAAAGGCAGTGATCTATAGGCTGAACACGCACAGAGAAAGGTAAGCGGTATTTTATGCACATCTTATTCTTAAAAGAGTGCTTGAAACAGTTTAAATGTGAGTGCTCTTGAACGCTCAATGTCCACACCCACACCCAATTATGCTACAGTAGAAGATTCTAAAATGCACTTTATGTGGTAACATCTACATTAACAGATTATTCAAAATCAAATAACCTGTCAGTGAAAGTCATTTTTAACGTTCAGATTAGGAAGTGGCTGCACATTCTCACTTTTTATAGTGCGTATACTAGACACAGACACGAGAGAACTTTTCCTACTAATGTGTGTGTATGTGTGATTTTAAAGGGTTAGTTCACCCAAAAATGAACATTTTGTCATCATTTACTCGCCCTTATGTTGTTCCAATCTTGTATGAGTTTCTTTCTTTTGTTGAACACAAAAGACGATATTTTGAAGAATGTTGGTAACCAGACCCATTGACTTCCATAATATGTTTTTCCTACAATGGAAGTCAATGGGTGCCGTCAACTGTGGTAGCCAACATTCTTCAAAATATCTTCTTTTGTGTTCAACAGAATAAAGAAACTCATACAGGTTTGGAACAACTTGAGGATGAATAACAAAATAAGTAAAGACAAACATTTTCATTTTTGTGTGAACTATCCCTTTAAAACCTGCACGCTGATAAATAACGCGCACCTGTTCAGATGTATTTCAAATGGGCCGTGACCGAGTGTTCATGAATTTAAACTTAAGACTGTGGAGAAATTCTGCCATTTGCCTTGCGCGAGACTCCTGTGCTGTAACTTTGATTATTGTATTAATCTGTCTGAGCTGGTGCTTTATTCCAAAGCGATTTCACTTACCTCAGGTTTAGTCCTACCGAAAAAGGTGCGACATCTGGGTGTTTGACGACCTACCCTCAATTAAGCCTTGGCTTGAAAAGTAAACAAATGTTTGGGGGGTCTTAAAAGCATACAAGAACATCATTTTTAAAAGCATTTTAATAACCACAAAAGTAAGACTTACAAGTTAGCAGGTTAATAGACGCTCGCGAAGAGCACTCGCGCTCGCCTGAGGGGGTTACTATAGGAACTGTACGCTGCTCGAGGACTTTCTTTTAGGATAAGTATGAGGTTGTAGATGGACAAAACAGCAGTAGACCTACTGTAACAGGGTTGCCAACTCTCACGCATTTGGCGTGAGACATACGCTTTCAGGCTCTGTCTCACGCTCTCACTCTGCCCAAGTAAATCTCACGCCAAATTGCCAAACCTGCTTTTGATATGAAACAAAGTCTAAGCTTTTACATTTTTTAAGTTTTAATACGAAATTCAAACAATAAATACCGTTTTGGCGCACTTAATGTGGTATAACAGTTAAAGCCAGAGTCGTTGAAAAACAAAGTTGCGACCGGTTGCGACAAGCTTTCATCTCCTGGCGGCGCGCGCGGTCACGTGGTTCATGGAGCTCTCAATAGTTCTAAACAAACCAGCGCTGTCAATACATTTGAATAGACAACAGCTTCACTAAACAGGTATTTGCAGCAATTTTTGGTAAACAGTACAGCATAGTGTGCATTGATTATTACGTCAACCACATTTACAGTATAATTTTATTATGGAGAGTGATGGAGATGCAACATTGTTAACATTAATGCTAATGTTTTTCTTGTATTTAGCCCTCAGGTATTCCTTACTAATTGGTCACACTCATACTCATTGGTGGTCAAATGTGACCATACACCTTAACTATTTTTCAATTAAATAAATGTTCTATATTTTAGTTCAATAATATTTATTGAATATTTTGAGGAGATCTTTTGGTACTAAATACTATTTGTGCAACAATTATGGTCCATTAATGGCCGCTTAATATTTTTCTTCTAATATTTGTATTATTTATATTACAATTAGTGTAGTAATTAAGGTTAAAATAGAGAATTCCAATGCAAAGAGGCAAAATAGAGTCATTTTGTGGCTGGAAAAATAATAATTTGCATTTGTAATGTCATTACCATTAGGTGCCTGTATGGCTCTTTAATAAATATACAAGTAGGCCTATCTAGTCTAGTTGCTCAAAAAAGTATTGCCGATCATAGCTGCTTACTTATTTTTAGGTTTTGCATTTGAATAAATATTTAGACATGATCAAACACTAGATTTGTTTAAATGTGAGATTTTAAAACGTCAATAACTTACATCCTAATATTTTTTAATGATACTTATATAAGCACACACAAGTGAATATTAATGAATGCAAGCAAATATAATTTAACCCAAGAAAAGTTTAAAATAGTGCTAAAAAGGCAAACTTATTTTTCCTTATATATGTACATTAGGCTATACATATGAATTGATACTGAATCAAGATCGATATTTGTGCTGACTGACCATGTTCCAAAAAATCAGTTTGACCACCCAAAAGTGCTATGACCTGCTGGTAGCTGGTTATATTGCTGGTACAAGATGGTTGGAAAACTAGAAACCAGCTACCATATGCCAAAACACAGCCTGGCTTTCCAGCAGAAAGTTGAATCAGTGTAAATACATGCATTTGGATACTTGTGCATGCCTTCCTTGGTCTGACCAACGTGATACTGAATTCCGGCCAGGTTTAATAAATCATGTATTTGATCATCCTCAACTGCCCACCAATTTCAGAAATAACCCATGATTGCTGCATTCAATCCCATCAAACAATAGCACAGTTTCTGTAATCTGCAGATAATCCAAGGTTTGGCAAATGAATTGTCTCTTCTTAACCCCCATGCATGCATGCACTGGAACAATGCAGGGATAAAAATACTTCAACTGGTGAATAATGTTTTGTTAGGCTACTTTAATCTCTGATGATGATGATGATGATGATGGCATGATTCTGGCTGGAGGAGCACTCATTTTAATGCTGAGCTTGTGCTGTGGTGTCCTATGCAGTGATTGTGCACTTTTTTGGTTTCCCCCACAGGTAATGAGGGATCGCACCTGAAGATGGAGCTTTTCTGGATTTTACTATTTTCAGTACTCCACCGGTACGTGCAAACGCAAGGAGTTTACGGTAAGGACTTTTGCGACTTTTTAATGTTAAGGTTAGGATTTGTGGTCGGTTGGGTTAGTCTCGCCTCACAACATATGTTACCAGTAATTGCAGTACGTCCTGATGGGTATTTCCTGCATGACAAGATTGCGCTACCCATGTTTTCAGCACATTTATTGCAATGAACATCCCAACGTTGCCTGATGAGATGTCCTACGCCTGTTGTAATTTTAAAGATGACAGGCTGAACTAGTGGAAGGTCATCGCCAGCAGGAATGGCAGATTTGTGGAGCGATATCAAGCTATGAACATAAACTCAATGACAGTGTCTAATTAGATCATTATCATGTAGGATAAATACTTCATGAAAATTCAGAAATCTTTAGAAAGATTCATCAAAGTGTCTTATTACATCACATGATTGTGATAATTGTACACTGTCGTGGGTCACGAATTTTCTCCATTTACTGCAAGGTTGCGTTTGTAGTAATTTCTCTCTGGGATGACACTCTTTCACTTCGGTGCTTGCAAAAATGATTTCTTCTTTGCATAATGAATCATTTTATATTGGTGTACCCTCCACATTTACTGCACTTACTGTCATTTTGTGAGAGCTCAATTAAGTGTGCGGTGAGAGAAAAAAACACTTGTCTCAGTTTGTCATATCGGGGGGAACATTTAGAACATTAGCCATGCAAAAAAGAGGTTATTTGGTTTGTTATTTGTTGTTTGAGGAATCAAATCTGGTTATTTGAATACCAAGTTGGTGTTGCAGTGAATTGTAAGGATTCGTTCTCTGTAGGATCTTAATCATATTTGTGGCATCATGTCTTTACTACACTAAAATGGATGAAGACATTGCGTTTTGGTGGAATTCCGTAATCTGCGTTGTATTACACTGATACATCTAGCTTTGCGTAAAAGCAGCAGTATTTTAGTTGCATAATACTTCAACAATAAAGAATGCAAATGTGATATTTGCCTTTGCTTGCATGGATTGCTCTCTGCTAGTCTACTACGAGAAATCAGAATAATATTTTTTTGTAAACTTTGGGAAGGGTTGAAATTATTTGCTTGTATTTAACCCAGAATGTTCCTCTAAAAGTCTGTGGCTGGATGATACCATAGACTGTCTTCTTATCTTCTTATCTCATCACACACACACCGTCTCACCTGACTTTTAAAATGAATGTCATGCCACACATTTGTACCCCAATCATTGTAAGCCAATGTTGACTGACCTTTTTAGTCTTTATTACATTTAGTCATGCAAGTGCCGCAAGTTTAATTTTGTTGTGAAGGCCTCCTAGCTGGGAGTGGAGTAAGACCCGCTTTTACGGTGCGAGAGAGAATGCCAGCTCAGTTAATTAAGGGCGGCAAAGCCCCAGAGTGAGAGAGACTTCACACTCACTCCTCTTCCCACTTTATGTCTCTGCTATGGGGGCTATTAACTCTCTCTGATCGTGATGAGATGTTTTACATTTACTGGATTAATCCTACAAAACATGTCCAGGTCATCTTGGTCGCTCCTTTTTTATTTTATTTATTTTATTTTGAATAATGTTTATTATCATTAAGAAAATTTGTTCATTGTCAAAAATTTTTAGCACATAATTAAGCACTTTTTTCTCTCTAAATAATGATAAATATATAAATAATAATGTCCGGACAATTTTTTTGTAATTTATATTATTCTCCAGGGCTATGATGGGTCGATTCCTATTACATTAAAATAATCTAAAAAACGTAATTTTCAACTCTTATTACCATTAAAAAATGTACAGTAATACAATACAAAAAATGTACAAAAATAATGGGGGAAAAAACCCTTGAATAGTGACATTTTAATTTCTAAAATAATGTTTCGGGTCTTATGGTGCACAAATAATCTGTGCACATTATTAAAAAACATATTTTCTTTAACAACTTTACTTTTTAGTAGTAAACTTTACCTGCCCCACCTTTTTCCCCATTGAATGTTCTGTTTGATTTGGATTAATCACAACAGATTATGATTGTGAACAGTATTTCACAATCATTGATTTTAGTGGTCTGAAAAATAATATATATATATATTATTCTTTTTTTTTTATTTTAAGTTAAAATATGACCCGAACACTGTTGAAATGTTTCTACTTTACAACTCTCAGAAGAATCACCCTTCATCTTGTATCTCTCTTTATCCTGCGTAAAAATGTGCTTATGTCCATCCTTATAGTTATTCTTCTCATTGAATCTAGTCTGATTCTCCACACAGTTGAATGATTTCATTGCTATCTCATCTCTCTCGCTCGTTTTTTCCCCCATGGCCTGTCATGCACCGTCTCCCTTTTCTCTGCTTTGTCACTCTTTTCATCTTCTCCATCTCTGGTTCTGCTTATTCACTGTATATTTTTGATGTGTATGTCACTCTGCTAAAATTCTGTTAACCTGTGGGTTAGTATGTTTTCCCTATGGCGAATGCAGTTTTATTTTAGCTCTAGCAGCCGATGGCGTGTATGTGTCAGGGAAAAGAGATCGATGGTGATCTGCCCTAAAGTCAGATTTTATGACTCTGAAAGCAACTCCGAGCATATTTTCATCTGGTTTATGCCTGGATATAGGTCAGCAGAGAATGGATTTAGACACACAGAAGTGTGGGTTCATGTTAGCAGTGTGAATGGACAGAAGGTGATGTGTGCGTGTCCACAGGCGGACATGACAAAGAGTTGGTGCGAGTGAACAGTTGGCACGCATTGACTAATGCATGAGAATCTGCGCAGGGGGGAAAAATACCATCAAAGACTATCCAAAAAGACTAAAGGCATTTCATATTCTGCACTGTCACAAAAAATAGCAAAAATAGTAACTTTAGGGGTGTAACCGCTTTTGACAGGGGCAGTACCTCAAAGGTACAACTTTGTGCTTTATCTCCCCCTAAAGGGTACAAATTAGAACCTTAAGTATATATTAGTGCGTCAAGTTTGCATATTATTACCAGTGTCAGGCTAAAAGTACAGTAGTTACAATTACGTGGACATCTTTTGTTTCAACTAGAATGATGTCCTGATTTAATTTCATGAATCTGAACATAGTGTTAACAATAAAGTGATCGGGTTGATGTGCGTGTTTATGTGTCACAAGCTTCAAATCAGATTTAATCTTTTGACATGTGCACACTACATGGATATATAGAGTTTCC
Organism: Coreius guichenoti; assembly: GCA_039654105.1. Lineage (NCBI taxonomy): Eukaryota > Metazoa > Chordata > Actinopteri > Cypriniformes > Gobionidae > Coreius > Coreius guichenoti. The sequence goes on along the minus strand of CM077179.1, from coordinate 35,972,514 downwards.
CGCTTTTGTTGCATACTAACCATCCTCCTTTTCTTTGTTTTAAAAAGCAGACTTGGGGTCAGATTTACTAACAGCGTGCGCCAGCGCAAACCCTCTTTTGGTGTTAAAAAACTACTGTCAGGATTTACTAAAGACATGCAGTGATAAATTAGCGCTGAAAAGCCGTGGACAGTATTATTTTTGCGGCTGACCTTATTGCATATGCATTTGTAGGAGTTTCCCTTTCGGGCGCAGAATGTATGGGAGGAGAGTATTTAAATGAATCACGCAAGGTGGTTTACTAAGGTTTGCGCTCGTTAATTTACTGGTGTTTGCGCCATTATTTACCGCCCAAAAAAAGCAGGTCTTAAACCAGACGCTAACGGGTAGATTGCACTGGTCATTACGGAAATGATCCGGATGTGTCTGTGTTCATTAATTTGTGCATCGCCGATCACGTGCAGACCTGTCCACTCCCAAAGGCACATTTATGGAATTGCGCTCTCACGCTAATTTGCCCTGTTTAGTAAATCTGGCCCTTAATATTTATTATCCATTACAGGTCCTAATTAGTAGATTTTATTTTATTTTATTTATTTAATTTTTAAAGTAATAAGTAACAAAGCCTATTATTAAGACCTTTAAGATGTTAATTATTTACTATTGCGCCATTCATTTGCACTCTTAGGGGTAGATGAGACACAAAGGTGTACCTTTAAGGTTACTGTCCCAGTCACGTGGTAAAAGTAAAATGTTTGCACTCTTGTGCATAGGCTTCATATCATGGTTAAACATGGAACCATTAATGCATTTGCGATGACAAAGACATACAGTGTGAATTGATTAGGGATCAGCACTAATACTCGAGTATTTGAGTATTTGAAAGTGTCAGCAGTGGTCAAGCATGAAAATGTTTGCATAAAAATAAAATATGAATTTCTTTCTTTCTTTCTTATGTTATGAGAGTGCAGATGTCTGGTATGGCATAATTCAATATAAAGTAAGTTGTTAGTAACCAAGGCCTCTCTCCCAGACCAGCTCTTGTGCTCAATAATACAACACAACTCCTCTCATTCATCTTGTGAAAGTCTTTTTTGTGGTTGAGGCAATGAGAAACTGGCAGGTATTTGTTCAGGAAGTGATTTGGTGAAAAGGTCAGGAAAGGAGAGAGTATAGATAGAGTGTTCTATGTAAGACTGATGTAATAGCATTCTCCTGGCCATGGGCTTCATGTCTATATATTACGTCTGTCAAAGTTAATTAAATATGTTAAATGGCGGTTTGGATCAGGGAATCTAGTATAGAGCAGAAATGCATCTCCACCTCATAGTTTTACCCTGTAGTTGGCGTGTGGACAGGAAAACAGGTTTGAGATGGATATGGCTGCTGTCTGTCAGTCAGACTGTCCTGTAATCCCCGTTTATCAGAAAACTCCAGAAAGAGAAACTGGAGTCTGTCATTCATAGGTTTCCTTGCCTTTCCATTCAGTCTGTCATCCATTATCTCTTGCCCCACAACAGCCCGGGACCTTTGACCTACAGTATATGCAGCGGATAATCCCATAACTTACCGTACACTACCGTTCAAAAGTTTGAGGCCAGTAAGGTTTGTTTTTTGAAAGAAATTAATACTTTTATTCAGCTAGGATCCATTAAATTGTCATCAAAAGTGACAGTAAAGACATTTATAATCTTACAAAAGATTTCAAATAAATGCTGTTCTTTGAACTTTCTATTAATCAAAGAATCCTGAAAAACATGTATCATGGTTTCACCCAAAATATTAAGCAACACAACTGTTTTCAACATTGATAATAATCATAACTGTTTCTTGAGCAGCAAATCAGCATATTAGAATGATTTCTGAAGGATCATGTGACACTGAAGACTGGAGTAATAATGCTGAAAATTCAGCTTTGATCACAGGGATATATTCAAATAGAAAACAGTTCATTGAAATTGTAATTATTATTATTTTTTTTTTCAATAATACTGTTTTTTTTTTTTTACTGTATTTCTGTAATCAAATATCAATAAATGCATTGGTGAGCATAAGAGACTTCTTTTAAAAACATTCAAATATCTTACAGATCCCAAACTTATGAACGGCAGTGTATCTTAATTGTATCTTGAAGTATTTTATGCACATATTTCATGGCTGTTTTTTTGCAACATTGTACTACCGTTCAAAAGTTTTGGGTTAGTAAGAATTTTTTTTTTTTTTTTTTTGGGAAAGAACTTAAAGAAATTAATACATTTATTCAGCAAGGATGCATTAAATTGATCAAAAGTGACAGTATAGACATTTATAATGTTACAAAAGATTCTATTTAAAATAAATACTGTTCTTTTGAACTTTCTATTCATCAAAGAATCCTGAAAAAAATTGTTTACACAACTGTTTTCAACATTAATAATAATCCAGTTATTGAATAATGACATATTTCTGAAGGATCATGTGACACTGAAGAATGGAATAATAATGCTGAAAATTCAGCTTTGCATCACAGAAATAAATTACATTTCATATTCATATATTCAAATTGAAATAGAATATTTTAAATTTTTAAATTTCACAATATTACTGTTTTTTTGTATTTTTAATAAAATAAATGCAGCCTTGGTCAGCATAAGAGACTTCTTCTAAAAACATTAAAAATCTTACTGATCAAAAACGTTTGAACGGCAGTGTACATCCCCCACCATGTTTGCCACAGTATCTATCCTAGCTACTTATATCAAGTTCCCACATCATCAGGCACATCTGACCCTCATTTCTCTCCTTGTAGATCTTTGTTCATCTGAAAAATATGCATTTTTGCCCACATAATGGTGTAGTTGCGCTCTACCAGCAAGGACTAACTGCCAAAGCTAGTCAGCCAATCCCTGGTGTGTTTACGAAGTGCTCACATGCTTTTAGTAGCTCCAAGCACCTGACAGCCCGCACATGGCCAATGGAGGCTACAATGAGATCATGATGAGGTAATGACGACCCACAGGACTGACATATGTACTGGGACCGCTTCACACAAGCGGCTTGCTTTGCCTGGATGGAGGCAGCGTAACTTTCTGGAATCGAGTGTGTTCCCTGCTTGCGGGAAGAAAAAGTTGTCGGCCCACAGCTTCTCCTTTTCTATTTCCTGTCTGTGTGTCGCTCAATCTTTCCGAGCAGCATCATTCTTCTATAATCTGTTTGTTCTTGCTGTTGTCTGTCAGTGCTTCTTCCTCAGACATTTCTTGCCTTCGGCTAGGTGTTCCTCACCTCGATCAGTGATTCTTTTCCTAAACTTCTCTGTACAGCTCACTCACTTCTTTTTCGTTTGCCTCTCGTTCTTTGTGCAAAATAAACAGCACCTCCTCCAAACAGCTCTGCATTATTAATGCTTCAGCATCACTACACAGCAGAACTGGTGCATGCATGTGTGATTAGAGGCTGTGGGGTGTGAGAGCACTGAAATGCATGTTTTCTGTTTCTGTTAAGATTATTATATAGGTGAATTTCATGAAAACGTCACTTTTATTGATAGTCCAAGTCAGACTAAATCAAAAGACAGAGATTTCAATATGAACGCAAAGATTTCTCATCATATTCCTCCATATAATCAGTTGATTTCATAGCTTTATACTATATTTATATTATAAATGTGTCATTTTTCATATTTTCTTTAAAAGTCAGTGAAAGGATTTAATAAAGTATTATTTATTTAGTTTAGTAAACATTTTATTTCCTATTCAGTTTTCATGAGGTTTGCAATTTTTATGGGTGTACATGTAGTTTAAAACCCTGTTTTGTGATTTGTTATTTTCTACTTATACACATGAAATAAACATCGAAATTATATAGTGAAAAAATAAAATAAAGTAAGGTTGGCAGAATTGGGCTAAATGAATCAGTTGGGGCTAACTAGTTTGATACCAAATTTTGGGACATGTGGGACACAGTTAAACATAAATGTAAAATGTAAACATAAAACGTCATGCTTTTAGACCAAAAATGAAATAAAATATTAAGTACTATATAGATATAGTCTTTAGTAACTGTAACCCAGATTTGGTTGATATGGGGGTGAATTGGAGAGGGAATTAATACTTTTATTCAGCAAGGATGCATTAAATTGAACAAAAGTGACAGTAAAGACATTTTTAATGTTACAAAAGCTTTCCATTTCAGATAAATGCTGTTCTTTTGAACTTTCTATGCATCAAAGAATTCTGACAAAAAATTGTACACATTTGTTTTCAACATTGATAATAATCCTAAATGTTTCTTGAGCAGCAAATCAAAATACAAATAGTGAGTTCTTCATTCATTGTCACTGTAATTAATACAATTATTATTGTTTAATTAGCCTGTAGCAAAGGAATTGTTAATTGGTTATTAGGAGTAAACAGTTCTCACTTTAGTCACGGAAAATGGAAAATGTCATTAATTAAGTGCTTTAAACCAACCTTTATTAGACTAATTGCATTCATATTCAGTGTTCCTTAAAAACACACACACACACACACACACACACACACACAGACAGACACAGACTCAGATACATGTTGGCATATGTTGTTTATGGGAACTCTCCGGCGTAGAGTTTTTGTACTGGACAAACTGTATTCTACCCCCTTACTGTAACTGTAACTCTACCCCTAAACCTACCCATTACATAAAACTATACACACATGCACACACACACACACACACACACACACACACACACACACACACACACACACACACACACACACACACACACACACACACAAACAGTATAAAGAACTCACTATTTGTATATAGCTTATTAATATAACAACAATGTAGGGACTACAATATATTAACTATGAATTAACTATAAACTAATAGTTTGCAAATGATTTTAAAGTACTTTATTACTGTATACTTATTATTATTATTATTATTATTATTAGTAGTAGTAGTAGTAGTATTTTTGGGTGCACTATTCCTTTAAAAGTACTTGCATCACATAGTAGATGGAATGTGATTTAGTTATTTTTATTGTGGTGTAAGAAATACATTGAATTACTACACTGAATCCTACAGGAAAATTTGTGGGGTCCCCAGTCGACCCCTAGAATTATTCCCATCTCTCACCCCATTAGCGACGGCCTTGCAAACGTGTACACGTGTGTGTTTGTCCTCAGAGGAGAACGCAGGTGTGCCTGATTTTCATGGTGAATGATTGTTTCTCTCTTTCCTCCTCCTGTTTGTTCTGTTTGAGCTCTTTGTTCACACATGTCTTCTTGCAGACGTTTGTCAATAAGGCCTGCTCATTGATCACGCATTGTTTGCTGTGATTTGTGCTTGATGAACGAGAGAAAATGAATGCGTGCCAAGTTTGTGGCCGTGTGTGTGTTTGTGTGAGACACGCTTCTGCACCTGCTTGGGCTCGAGATGAAACACGACACAGACCGTCTCTTCTGAGAAACTCTCCATGATGAAGCAGCAGCTCAGCAGTGTAAATCCCGGTAAACTCTCTGATCGTTAACTCTGTTCTGAACCAGAAAGATCTGCACAAGATAAAAACCTCATGCCGTTACACAAGAGATCGAAATGAGGAGGAAATGTGCACACAAGTCTTGTCTGCGCTAATCATTTTGGCTGAGAATTATGAATCATTGCACGTCACGCTCTGCCTCTTTCCACCCGTATGTTTGTCGAATGTTTCCACTAGTTAATACTATAGTCTCAGCCTCAAACAGCACATGGTCCCTTCACTGTCCGTTTGATGCATACTGCACTTAAAAATGGCTAAAGCACTAGGAAATTTTCATCTGACTGACTGCTTTACACAACTTCCAGGAGCAATGTCTTGCTAACAAAGTTCAGAGATGATGCAGTGAGTACTTTGAGGAAGAACTAGTCATTTGATTTGCCAAAGTTTGTCAGGCTAGTGGCGTCAGATCTTTGAGATTTGTTTGTGGCACGTAGTAGCAAGTACACTAGATATCCACGAGAGTTAACCTTTACATATACACTACCATTCAAAAGTTTGAATTTGGTAAGATTTTTCTCTTATGCTCACCAAGGCTGCGTTTTTTGATCATAATACAGTAAAAACAGTAATATTGTGTAATATAATTTATTACACAATATAAATTATATATTGGGGGGGGGGGGGTTATTCTCATTATAGAGAGCATTTGATTGGACAAAAATGGCAGTGGTATTGAATAAGTCATTGCTATTTTTCTCAGTTTTTCCAGAAGATAATGTACATTTTAAAAGCACACATTTGCTAAAAGTTAATTCTTTCATTTAACCTCCACATAATAATGATGAATTTGTCTAACCTTGTCAACATTTTTATACCAATAAGATTTTTGGCATTGGGATATTATTTTCTTGCAGTTAAAAGGAATATTCTTGGTTCAATACAAGTTTAACGAAGTCAGCAGCATATGTGGTATAATTTTTATTAAAAAAAAGAGAGCAAAAAATGAAGGTTACAATGTGAGGCACTTAAATTGAGGAAAATAAATTGGTGCAGGTTAGGAGGATTTAAGAGCAGGAATGTGAAGAATTTTATAAAATCACTTGCGTTGATTTATCAGTCAAAACTGTTCTGTTGTCATGGCAACAAAGTTGTAAAATAACACAGATATTGTTTACGTCTTTTTGCTGAACTATTGAAACTGAGAGATTATTGGCCCCATTCTCTTCCACTGTAAGTGCCTCACTGTAACCCAGATTTGGTTGTTTTTTTGTGGAAGTAATTATTGTGGTAATCACTAAATTTCACAAATGCTGTTGATTGAGCTTGACTTTACTGAACCCCAAATATTTATTTACATTGGCATAAAGCACACAATATACACTCACCTAAAGGATTATTAGGAACACCATACTAATACTGTGTTTGACCCCCTTTCGCCTTCAGAACTGCCTTAATTCTACGTGGCATTGATTCAACAAGGTGCTGAAAGCATTCTTTAGAAATGTTGGCCCATATTGATAGGATAGCATCTTGCAGTTGATGGAGATTTGTGGGATGCACATCCAGGGCACGAAGCTCCCGTTCCACCACATCCCAAAGATGCTCTATTGGGTTGAGATCTGGTGACTGTGGGGGCCATTTTAGTACAGTGAACTCATTGTCATGTTCAAGAAACCAATTTGAAATGATTCGAGCTTTGTGACATGGTGCATTATCCTGCTGGAAGTAGCCATCAGAGGATGGGTACATGGTGGTCATAAAGGGATGGACATGGTCAGAAACAATGCTCAGGTAGGCCGTGGCATTTAAACGATGCCCAATTGGCACTAAGGGGCCTAAAGTGTGCCAAGAAAACATCCCCCACACCATTACACCACCACCACCAGCCTGCACAGTGGTAACAAGGCATGATGGATCCATGTTCTCATTCTGTTTACGCCAAATTCTGACTCTACCATCTGAATGTCTCAACAGAAATCGAGACTCATCAGACCAGGCAACATTTTTCCAGTCTTCAACTGTCCAATTTTGGTGAGCTCGTGCAAATTGTAGCCTCTTTTTCCTATTTGTAGTGGAGATCTCAAGGTTGTGCGTGTTGTGGCTTCACAAATGCTTTGCTGCATACCTCGGTTGTAACGAGTGGTTATTTCAGTCAAAGTTGCTCTTCTATCAGCTTGAATCAGTCGGCCCATTCTCCTCTGACCTCTAGCATCAACAAGGCATTTTCGCCCACAGGACTGCCGCATACTGGATGTTTTTCCCTTTTCACACCATTCTTTGTAAACTCTAGAAATGGTTGTGCGTGAAAATCCCAGTAACTGAGCAGATTGTGAAATACTCAGACCGGCCCGTCTGGCACCAACAACCATGCCACGCTCAAAATTGCTTAAATCACCTTTCTTTCCCATTCTGACATTCAGTTGGGAGTTCAGGAGATTGTCTTGACCAGGACCACACCCCTAAATGCATTGAAGCAACTGCCATGTGATTGGTTGATTAGATAATTGCATTAATGAGAAATTGAACAGGTGTTCCTAATAATCCTTTAGGTGAGTGTACATACTGTAGTTTGAGTATTATGGTAATATGCTATTCTGAACATAAGTCAAGAAAGAGATATAAAAGGGGTCATGAACGGTATTGTTTTATAATGTTTCCTGTGGTGCACTTATAATGTTAGTATGATGTTTACATAAAAAATTGTCATAATTTAGAAATAAAAGGCATTTTTCCTACCCTGATTTTAGCCCTCTGATTTGAACGCTCTGTTTTAATGAGCGTGTCTGCTGTGAGACTTCAGTGTAAACGCCCACTGCTGTGATTGGCTGCTGTGAAACTTCAGTGTAAACGCCCACTGCTGTGATTGGCTGCTGTGAGACTTAATTTTATTTGATAGTCAATGAACTTTTAAGCCACATATTGATAAACTACTTTGTAAACTTGTTTAAATTGGGTTTTTATTTCAGAAACCGATCCTTATTTTCTTTTAGTGCAAGGAAATATTTGGTATCTGCAAAATTTTTACCACTATTGGATTATCTGCTTTATATGAATGCCCCAGTACATTATTTAAAAAAACTTGATACCGTTTATCATAGTGCTTTATGTTTTATTACTAGTAATAGCTATCAAGCACACCATTGCACTTTATATGATAAAGCTGAGTTGCCATCTTTGTATACCCGAAGAAGTTTTAATTGGTATTGTTTCATTTATAAATCTATTTGTGGTTTAATTCCATTTTACTTGTCTCTGAGCTTTTCTAATATAAATGTCTGTTGTTACAATCTTCGTTCAAATGATTTGTTACATCTTAAAGTCCCTCGGGTTTGAACAGAGCTAGGAAAAAGAGGCTTTAAATATAATGCTTCTTCTGCTTGGAATAATTTACAAAAAATCTTAAAGTTGACTATATGCTTCCATTACTAAACGATTTTAAGTTACTTTAAGTTAACAGATTGTGTTTTCTCCTTTGGTAAATTGCTGTTGTGATCCTTGATTGTGTTTTTCTGTCTTGATGTGTATTTGTATATTTATGTTAATATAGCTGCCTTCTTGGCCAGGTCACTCTTGTAAAAGAGATTTTAATCTCAATGAGTTTTTAACCTGGTTAAATAAAGAATGAATGAATGAATGTAAACAGCCACTTCTGTGATTGGCTGCTGTGAGACTTCTGTGTAAACGCCCACTGCTGTGATTGGCTAACATTTTTGCATATGAAATAGCTAAGTATTACATGATGTGGAACTCTCTTGAATTTGTGAAACTCTCTCAATTTCTGCACACTAACGAATGCTTTCATCATAACTAACAGTGCAAACACAATGTAAATAAGAGATTCATTGATTATAACGGGAGTTTTGGTGAGAGTCCAGAACTCAGTCACTGATAAACTCACGCTGTTTGATTGACAGCTACAGCGATTGTAAAGGGAACGTTCTTTGATCGCTTTCTTTATATAATCACAGTTTGAATAACAGATTATTTTCATCCTACTAAGAGAAACAACGTGAAGTTGACCGTTTAGTAACTGGTTTGAAACAGACAACGAACATCTGACTGTGCATGAATCATTACATATCAGAAATCACTGGTCACAGATCAGGCATTAGAATTAACACGGTTACTTACATGTTGTCGCATTACTGTCGAGTTCATATCGTGAAAGTCTGTTTGCAAAGCCTGCGCCGAAATTGCGGCTGATTTACCAAAAAATCCACAGTGAAAATACAAATAAATAATGCTCAACTGAGACATTCATATTGTTGAAAATGAATAACCACATTCCTAGCATTAGGATCCTTTGGAAGGTAATGTTATTTTTAGTCCAGTGATCCTGAATTGCTCTTCTCTCCTCGTCATCTCACTACCACGCCAGTGGGCGGGGCCAAAGTTGCAATGATGAAGTAGGCGCTGATTTTCTTCTGCAGAGGCAGTCTTTCATTCCACAACGAGTAGTTATCTGGGCTTGGTTATAATAAAATCTGTTTTTGGGCTAACAAGGAAGTTTTCAGTTCTGAAACTTACAGGATATTCTTATAGTATGATGACCTCTTATATATGTCAAAAGCTCAAGGAAAATTTGATTTCTCAGTTCATGACTCCTTTAAAATGAACTGCTGTAGCTTGATTCATTTGCTATACTGGAAATGGAAGGTCGGGTTGAGCGCACAGCATTGTATACATAGTGTAATCGGCAGAAATAGTAAAAATAGTATGCTATTCTAGCACTCTGAACATAGCATGTCTTTCTAAAGAATGACACCACTCACTCTCCCCCTGCTCTCTTTTTCTTTCCACTTGACTTCTTAATTAGTCTCCCGTCTTGCACTACCTTTTTTTTTTTCAGAAGTGAGGCAGGAAATAGAGGTATATTTGGAGTGGTTTAACTTTTATCAGGTCATTTTAGATTGCTGTGCCAAAAAAAGAGGTCTTCCTGGTCAAAGAAGTCAAACAAAAGTACAGAAGCATTGAGAGCCGCTGAAGCCTTGTTAGTATGCAGTAGGGCTGAGAGAAGTATAGAATATTTATGATGTATTCACAAGCCCTTCCGACTAATATTATCAATTATCCGTTGACAAGGCTTTCAGAGGTTTTGGAAACGAATAACCGCTTCTAGTAATTGGTCAGTCGGGCACAGTTACTGTCTCAAAACGGCCAGATTAATCGGCCGTTATTACGGACACACTCTGTATGTGTGAACATAAACATCAACACTACATTCATATCCACACGCACACAATCTGCCAACAATAAATTCCCACTAACTGCTGCCTGAATGAAACAATATGCTTCTCATCTATCTCTCTCATTTCCTTCAATAGATACAAGCCCATCCATGCGCACACAACACAGCGAGTGCTCTCAGCGTTACTTCTCATAACACTGCCTCTAAACCCTTAAGAGACACCCAACTGCATTTAAGCCTAATCTTTAGTTTAAGTGAGGCTGCTCTAAAAAAGCTAAACCGTATTCTGACTGCAGGGCATCGGCACGCAGGTTTGCATGCTAGAGCAGCGCTCAAATCCCCTCTTTAGTGAGAATTAGCTGAAAACTGCAAGTTTGTAAGACATACACTGGATTTTCTGCCCAATGCATTTTCTCTCTTGTAAAGATAGAGAAGACTTTGTGCAGCATGCTGTAAAAATAAACCTTAGTCACCCGTCTTTTATGAACGTGTTAACGCGTGTGATCAGAGTAATGGCTCTGATGTGTCTGTATTCTGTGTTAACTGCAGAAATGAGCAAACACAAAGTGCTGTTGCGTACAAAAGTTTGCATGTTTATTTCTTCCTCTTTTGAAATTGCAATGAATACATATGCCGTTTTTAAGAGCGGCCGTTCCAGATGTAATAAAATGATTATCTTAGAATGGATAAAATTTTCCTTGATTTTCAAAGTTCTGAAACTTTCTGAACTCTAAACTTCCTCAAACTGTTTAAAATGACCATTTATTGAAACGAAAATGTGGATCATTTTTTTACTGCAGGATGGTTTGAGTGAAAACATGATCGCACCGCTTGAGAAATGGAGAAAGATAGACTTCCAAAGAAAGAAAGAAAAATGAAGGAGCGTATGATGGGACAGTACAAAAGAAATGAGGGATGATGGAAAAGAGTTTCATTGTTTCTTAGCAGTTACATCCCTAAAATGAGAGGCAGAGTAGGCAAAGAGTGATGGATTCAATCAGTGAAGGGGTTGAATGTCTTGTGCTTCAGTGACAGAGGAATTGAATGGCAGAGAGTCTGTCTTTCTCTATATGAACGTCTGTGTGTGTGTGCAGGAGTGAGTCTCATTACCTTGACCAAACGGAATCTGTGCCCGCAGAACTCCAGAGGTTTTCTCAAAATTGTAGTGCCTGTCCTTCACAAAGATGTATTCACATAGATGCATTTGATGTAAAGAAGTATCTGGGCTAGATGAATTTTGCTTTCAATTACTGAATGGTATTCTTTGCTCTGCTTAACACATTTTATCATGTTTAAATACATTCTGAAGATGTCTGCAAATCTTTCTCCATAATCAAAACACTGAAAATGTGGAAAAGTAGAATATTTCAACTGGGGCTGGCCATTAGTTGACAGAACAGATGGGCGGGTATTGACTGATCTCAGTTCAGTGGTAAACTTGTGCTGCGGCGCACTGGTGGCTCTTTAGACTTTTTAAAAAATGTGAACAGTGAACATACATGAATACACTATACCGTTTAAAAGTTTGGGGGGCAGTAAGATATTTTTTTAAAGATGTTAATACTTCTATTCAGCAAGGATGCATTAAATTGATCAAAAGTGACAGTAAAGACATTTATAATGTTACAAAACATTTCAAATAAATGTTCTTTTAAACTTTCTATTCGTCAGTGTATGAAAATAATGTATCACTGTTTCCATGAAACCATTAAGCAACACAGCTGTTTTCAACATTGATAATAATAATAAATGTTTCTTGAGCCACAGATCAGTATATGATTTCTGAAAGGTCATGTGACACTGAAGACTGGAGTAATTATGCTGAAAATTCAGCTTTGACCACAGGAATGAACATTACATTTTAAAATATATTCAAATAGATTTATTTTAAATTGTAATAATATTTACAATATTACAGTGTTTCTTTATGACCAAATAAATGCAACATTGGTGAGCATAAGAAAAAATCTTACCAACCCAAAACTTTTGAGCTGTATTGTAAATACATAAATTCTGTTAATTTTGTAATTTTTCTGGAAGTCTTTTCTATCACAGTGCCATATCCAGCATATCAAAATTATGTTTGATATCTTTGATATCATTCTGTGGTGGAAATGACTTTAAATGACTTTTGATTTAAAAAAATTGAGGCTAATTTGAAAGCTAGTTTTTTATATATCCTAAATAAAATAAATAAATAAATAAATAATAATAATAATAATAGAAAAAAATTATTAGTGCAAAATTATTGGTTGTGGTTGAAATGGTAATATTGTTTTAATTTACAAACCCGATTCCAAAAAATTTGGGACACTGTACAAATTGTGAATAAAAAAGGAATGCAATAATTTACAAATCTCATAAACTTATATTTTATTCACAATAGAATATAGATAACATATCAAATGTTGAAAGTGAGACATTTTGAAATGTCATACCAAATATTGGCTCATTTTGGATTTTATGAGAGCTAAACATTCCAAAAAAGTTGGGACAGGTAGCAATAAGAGGCCGGAAAAGTTAAATGTACATATAAGGAACAGCTGGAGGACCAATTTGCAACTTATTAGGTCAATTGGCAACATGATTGGGTATAAAAAGAGCCTCTCAGAGTGGCAGTGTCTCTCAGAAGTCAAGATGTGCAGAGGATCACCAATTCCCCCAATGCTGCGGCGAAAAATAGTGGAGCAATATCAGAAAGGAGTTTCTCAGAGAAAAATTGCAAAGAGTTTGAAGTTATCATCATCTACAGTGCATAATATCATCCAAAGATTCAGAAAATCTGGAACAATCTCTGTGCGTAAGGGTCAAGGCCGGAAAACCATACTGGATGCCCGTGATCTTCGGGCCCTTAGACGGCACTGCATCACATACAGGAATGCTACTGTAATGGAAATCACAACATGGGCTCAGGAATACTTCCAGAAAACATTGTCGGTGAACACAGTCCACCGTGCCATTCGCCGTTGCCGGCTAAAACTCTATAGGTCAAAAAAGAAGCCATATCTAAACATGATCCAGAAGCGCAGGCGTTTTCTCTGGGCCAAGGCTCATTTCAAATGGACTGTGGCAAAGTGGAAAACTGTTCTGTGGTCAGACGAATCAAAATTTGAAGTTCTTTTTGGAAAACTGGGACGCCATGTCATCCGGACTAAAGAGGACAAGGACAACCCAAGTTGTTATCAGCGCTCCGTTCAGAAGCCTGCATCTCTGATGGTATGGGGTTGCATGAGTGTGTGTGGCATGGGCAGCTTACACATCTGGAAAGGCACCATCAATGCTGAAAGGTATATCCAAGTTCTAGAACAACATATGCTCCCATCCAGACGTCGTCTCTTTCAGGGAAGACCTTGCATTTTCCAACATGACAATGCCAGACCACATACTGCATCAATTACAACATCATGGCTGCGTAGAAGAAGGATCCGGGTACTGAAATGGCCAGCCTGCAGTCCAGATCTTTCACCCATAGAAAACATTTGGCGCATCATAAAGAGGAAGATGTGACAAAGAAGACCTAAGACAGTTGAGCAACTAGAAGCCTGTATTAGACAAGAATGGGACAACATTCCTATTCCTAAACTTGAGCAACTTGTCTCCTCAGTCCCCAGACGTTTGCAGACTGTTATAAAAAGAAGAGGGGATGCCACACAGTGGTAAACATGGCCTTGTCCCAACTTTTTTGAGATGTGTTGATGCCATGAAATTTAAAATCAACTTATTTTTCCCTTAAAATGATACATTTTCTCAGATTAAACATTTGATATGTCATCTATGTTGTATTCTGAATAAAATATTGAAATTTGAAACTTCCACATCATTGCATTCTGTTTTTATTCACAATTTGTACAGTTTCAACTTTTTTGGAATCGGGTTTGTATATAAATCATTTTAAAATGTTATAATTCATATTTTTAATGATGGATTTTCATATTTTAAGATTGAAGGGCTGAGTCTGGGATGAGAGTAAAACAAGTCCAAGACCGCTTTAATGTGACCTTCGTATAACAAAAAGAAAACATCTGGAGATAGAGCAGATCTCAGTAGTGCATTCAGAGCAGCCCACTGCATATACATGTCTGTGTCTGTGTGTGTTTGTCTGTGTTTGTGTTACATGCATTTACATGTGTTCAGCGAGATGCGTCTCTGTGTTTACGTGAGTATAATGTAATTTAAAAGCTCTCAGAGTAGGGAGCTGAATGTAATAGTTAGATTAGATGTGTGTAATGAGATTGCAACACACACGCACACGCGCACATACACACACACACGCAGAGAATTCAGAATGAAACTCTCTGTAATGAATAGCCAGATGATCTCTCTGTGCATTAAGTCTTATGAGCTGCTAAAAGCTGTTATTGCTTTCATCAGACTCTCTGTAGCTGTGAAGTAGAGAGGAGGTTATTGAATTTAGCTGATAGTCTTCTGTATTACCACATCTCACTTTATTGTACGTGTGTGTGTGTGTGTGTGTGTGAGCTGGAGTGTAAGGCCTGAAGTACACTATAAGCATTTGTCAGAATGCAATTCATAGTGTGCATTGCGTTACCACAAGGGGTGCAACAGCAAACCTAACTCTTCCAAACCCTTCTTCCACAGTCACTTTTCTTTTTCATCTACTGTCAGTGGACATGAAATGACATCCGCAACCTCTTATTTTATAGATAATTCTAATAGAAACAGGACATTCAGTGAGAAAAAAAAATGTAGGATGGGACTTGATTTTATTGGGAAGTGATTGGATTGTGAAAAGTGCTCTATATAATGCTAGATTGAGGTCTCAGTGACAATTACAAAGGCAAATGTGTGCCAATGAATCGCTCATAACAAAACCAAGAACATGTTTTAAGAATAGAAACAGGATCAATTTTGATTTCCTGCTGACTTTAATATGAGGTAAAATGTTAGTTTGACTTATTTGATTTACTGATAGCCGCCCTTTAGGAAAGGTTTGCCTAATTCAAAAACTGTTGGATGGTGTAAATAGACTACATACATTTATTTTGTCATTTTTCTGAAAGTCATGTCCATCACAGTGCCATTTAATAAAGTTGAGTCAGAAAACGTCTGTCTTGCTATGGTGAATTTAAAAGCAAGTTTTTTTTATATATATCCTAAATACACACAATTAAATTAAAGGCACATTATTAAAGTATCCAAAAACCACTAGAACAATGTTATATATTTTGTTGCCTTGTGTACTTGCATTATCCCAGATGTTTTCAAGAATGTTTGAATCCAGAGAAAAAAGCGATTGTAACCAGGACACGGACCATGTCCGTGCGTCACCTATCAATGACATCATACCCCCGTTACCCTCGATTTCCAGTTTTATTTTGTAGAAACCATGGAAACACCAAAGACGCTTTAATATATTATATGTTTTATAAGACAAGGGAGCAAATGTTTGGATACATTTATAGACAGAAAACGAATTATTGTACAGTAACAGCTACAGCATTTTCTCCGTCATACATGTTTTAAAATTAATTGCATGATCCTCCACCTCCACCCCAGCTCCTCCTTAAACTGTTTAACTTAATCGATGTCATTCTGTTGTCATTGATGCTTGCTCCGTTCTCAATGGTGGATTTACGCTGCCCTCCCAGTTAAAAAAAATGGGAGGTTGTCCCCAGAAGCTGCTGCTGTTCCCTGTCTTGGCTTTTCATGGAGCTCATGAAAAGGATGGGGAATTTAGAACAGAGCCATATCGCCAAATGTAAATTTAGCAAAAGAAAAGTTACTAGATTACCAGTTGCAGTGTTACCCTCTAATACCCAGATGAAAGTGATATTGCTCAGATGTTGCCAGAGGCCTTTGGTCCGAGTTCTCAGTTATGCTTTATTTAAATACAGTATCAAATTTATCTGAGATGTTTCTCCTAAAAAACTTCAGGAAAAAAGTTGTTGACATGCAACAGAGATTCTAATATAATGTGAATAGTAGCTCAGATCATTTGGCCTTGTAAGAGCTTGGTAAAAATTGGATAAATTGAGAATCCAGGGGTGTGGGAAGATGTTTTAGGTTGGGGGTGCTGTGTGTGTGTTCTCCACATTTGAATAAGAAACAATATCGAGTCTATAAAACACGTCAACTCCACGAAGCACAGCAAGCATATCATTTGACTGCACATCACATTTGTGACATTATTGATACTGCTTGCAATTGTAATGCAACGGACCGGTCTACGGGACATAAAATAAGCCTTTAAATAAAAGGGTTATTGAGCCGTTTACACTGTCATATACAATAAAAGAGCCTGCACAGCGACAGGAAATAAAAATGAACACAAAAAACCTGCCTATCTTACACAACACTGAAGGAGTAGAGCGGATAAATTCTTTCTACGCACACTGCAACATTCACAATATGACGTCACACTCTGCGCATATGTTTTATATGCATATGTTTTGAAATCAAAATGAAAGTTTTTTGGGTTTTAGTATGAATGTGTTAGCCTTAAGGTTATCTATAAGCTAGTGTGCTCCAAAACAATGACAAAATTTGCATTTAAAAGATATAAGCATTCAAAACTTACAGTCTCTCACTTCTGCCAGTATGGATCAATAATTTTCAAGACCAATCAAATGCTCTCTAGAATCTAAAGCGTCCCGCCCCCTACATTATAAATAGATGCTGAAAGTGGCAAAAATCGGTTACTTGTTTACATGTTTACTATTTTCTACATGGTGAATGGCACATAGTGCACTATATAGGGGATAGGGAACGATTCAGACAGTGTTAATATGCTTTTCATTGGGGATGAAGTCTGGTTTCACGCTAGTGTCATGCGAACCGCTGCAGCGCTCACATAGTTTGTTCCGGTCCAGAGACACGACAGCACAGAGCGGATCATATGAGCGAGTCGACGCAGACCAGAAAACATATTGGACCCATTTGAATTCTGCACAGAATGCTGTATTTTAAAGCGATATGGAGGAGAAACGGTTAGAGATTAGGAGGAAACCGAGCTGTGATATAAACGAAACGCTATTGGCTATTTTAAAAAAGGGGAGGAGCTGTTCGATATGTCCTGCCCTGTCTTCCTGTTTCAGTGGCAATTGTCAACACATAATAATCAAGGAACTTCAGTGGGCCTTTAAAAAAACATAATTCAACATATAAATAATTTTTTTAGTTGCCCACGTAAGTGTTTATTACAAATAAATTACTAAATGCTAAAAATGAATAAATGTAAATGAACACATTTGCATTGCATTTACAATCCTGTGAAAATCCTACTTCCTGCACCCCTGTGAGAATCACAATTGTTTTGTTTCAAATAGAGATCACGATTCTCCCACGATTCTAAACTAAACAAAACATGTAATTTGTTAAATGATTTGACAAAATGTTAATTGCAGCAGTTTATTTAATTCATTTTAATTCATTCAGTTTGATTGAATGATTCAATGACTCACTCATAAATACTTCACTTGTTTCATTACTGGATGAATCAGATTTTTTGAACAAATCTCCTGAATGTATTATTCAATGACAAATCTTTAATTGAAGCGTTCAAGTACATTCAAAAGGTTATTTGATCTATTTCGATCGCTATCGTAGACATTAGTTTTTATATCTGAACTAAAAAACTTTCATCTCAGTACTTCTGTTATCATTTGAATATTTGTAACACAGAAATAATGATCCTATGTGGTTGAAAAGACTGTGGAAGAAGCTGTTTCAAACCTATACATGGCAACTGCTTGGTCAGCGGCAGAGCCAACATAGATCTGAATGTTCCGGTGTGATTTTGTCAAAGGTTTAATAGACAATGGAGAATCGTTGTCATTTAGGAATAAGATCGCATGGATGTTTGAATCGAGAGTGCGATCTTTTAACGATTAATCATGCAACTCTATTTCACATTAAAGGGGACATATCATGAAAATCTGACTTTTTCCGTGTTTAAGTGCCATAATCGGGTCCCCGGTGCATCTACCAAACCAGAAAATGAGAAAAAGGACAACCCAGTAACTTTGTTTTGGTAAGCCTTTTTCTGCAAGCCTGTGGAAAAACGAGCTGCTCAGATTTCTCTCCCCTTCTTACGTAGAAAGGGGATCTATTATAATATTACCGCCCCTAAATCTGCACGTTTCCACCCACGGCGCTGACAGACTGTCCCGTATTAGCATAGTTTCCACCCTCAGTCAGTTGTACACTGTCCGCCATTTTCTCCGTGCTCGAGCAGCTGTAGCGACAACAATGTCTTGTAAGCAATGCAGGTGCATTGTCAGAACAAGGGACAATTTAAGGCAGGTTTTGCTAAAAAGTTAAAGCTCAAGGATGGATCAGTACCAACTATTTGCGATCCAGCTTATGCTCTCCAGTCCGGAGCGATACTGGTCACGGCAGTCATGAAAGGGAGAGCACGCACTTTATGATGCTTTATCTGAGTTGTTTTACGGATATAAATTTTACCAGTTTATTAAGCACCCCCTGAAAAGCCTTAAGATCTGTATATTTGTGTTTACTGTTAGTTGTAAGTAGTGTTTTTGTGTAATTCGCTGTGTATACACATACATGCTGATCATAATGCAAGGGAGTGAGAGTTTATGGATAAGACTTTAATGCGCACTTCTTGTACTGTGTATTCAGCTCTTACATTGATTTTCTGGAGTGAAAACAGATGCTTCATCTTTTGTGTGATGAACAATAAACTTCATAAAACTCATCAGTAAAGTTGGGGCCATCATTCGGACAGTGTCCGCTACACCATGCTTGTACTAATAACATTAGTGGATAAGAGCAAGATGGCAACACAAGTTAAAACCGGAATTAAACTACACTATACCTGTTCTATCTCTATGCAGCATATATTCTCTGGCTCTGCAGGCATTATTGTCCGAGTCCGGTTCGAACTGAACACGGTTAGTTTCTGACCGTGACAAGTTCTGTTGTTGTTGTTGCATGAGCGATTGAAGCTCCGCCCTTTTCTTGAAAGAACAGGCAGGGAGCACCAGATCATTTGCATTTAAAGGGACACACACAAAAACGGTGTGTTTTTGCTCACCCCAAAAGGTGGCAATTTTAACAGGCTATAAAACATGATCTGTGGGGTATTTTGAGCTAAAACTTCACATACACACTCTTGGGACATCATAGACTTGTTTTACATCTTGTAAAAAGGGGCATAATATGTCCCCTTTAAAATCTCAGACTTTTGATTGCAGACTCTAAACTCAAAGGGACACTCAATGGAAATTATTGAAGCTTTGTCATAGGAGAAAAATCTGTGAGCAATCTTCCACAAGTGACTCAATTTAATCTAATTTCTGTCTAAGAGAAACAATTTGTGATCATCCCATTTGTGATTTTTCTTTCCTGTGAGCACACAACTACCTTTTATAGGTTTAGGACAGGACGTGGAATATCACTCTGTGTGTGTGTTGGAAAGGGCACATTTTATGATTGATCATTCTATGATGATATATGCAGTGTCTGTTCCTCTGAAGTTTCCTCCCCCCTCTCTTTCTCTGTCTTTCTCTTTATTCTCTGGCATGTATGATATTGCTCCAAATGCAACACATATTTATGGCCTGCTTTCACTCTCGTCTGCTCTCTGAATTATAACCCTGTTTATTTGTGAATTAAGTCCTTTACTGTGTGTATACATCAGTTTCTCTGGGACTAGAGCCACACTCCGGGCTGATTAATCATATTGTCCTTTTCCTGCTAACACACACACACTACTGTGTACATAGGAGCAACTCTGAGTTAATTTGCGAGTTATTCTCAGGATGTCAATGTTTTCTCATGTATTAATGAATCTACTCAATGATTCTGAGAGCTGCACTGATTAAGACTCTCATATGTGATTGATTTGACATAAAAACAAAAATGAAAAAATATTATGACTACATGTTCATGCACTCTATACTTTTTTCAGAAATATTTTTTTTATTTACAGTATATTAAATACTTGCACCACATAGTAAAAATACTTGCACCATAAATCTTTAAAATAACTTCCATAAGCAACAGTTATGTATATATATATATATATATATATATATATATATATATATATATATATATATATATATATACTGTATACATATATATTTAATTATAAATATTTTATTTATATTTATATATAGTTTATTTTTTTAGTTTGTAATTCTTTTGTCTTATACTCACCAAGGCTGCGTTTATTTGATTAAAAATACTGTAAATACAGTAATATTGTAAAATATTATTACAAATTAAAATAAAGGTTTTCTGTTTGTTTACATTTGAAAATGTAATTTATTCCTGTGATCAAAGCTGAATTTTCAGCATCATTACTCCAGTCTTCAGCATTACATGATCCTTCAGAAATCATTCTAAAATGATGATTTGCTGCTCAAGAAACATTTATTATTATGATCAATGTTGAAAACGGATGTGCTGCTTAATATTTTTGTGTAAACCAGAATCCTTTTTTCAGTATAACATCTGACCATCGGACTGACCAATCGCCACTTACATACAGCTGTGATGACATTTTTGACTTGTTTTTCTGTGATGGACAGACTTCACAAACTGAAGAATGAGTCTAAATAATTGTCACAAGTGCTGTTCATAGACCTTAACCTGTATTCAGGAAGATCCCTTTATAGACAGACCGCTATATTATCAATACCATCTGTTAAGAGCGTTTCAGGACACATTCATCTTACTGTTAGACATAAATTAACGCACCATACCTTAATATTTTATTAGCATCACTCATTTGCAAATGCAATATAACACGGCAATGACATTCCCCGCGATTTATTTAAACACATCTGTTCCACAGTCAGTCTCTCCTATGAGGGACGTCTAAAATCGAGAGTTGCATTTGTTTTCCAGTAAATTTGTAGCCTGTCTATAGCATTCCTCCTGTGTGTGTGTGTGTTCTGTTTTGACACGGCAATATCCCTCCTGACACTTTCCTAAATAAACCATAATAGATATCATGAAAAGCTAGCTTTCTCCTCATTCCACAGCCACAAACCATTTAGGAAGCTGTCAGCGGTCGCACGCTTTAGCATGCTGCTTCTGCAGAGGACACGCAAACCAAGTCTGAGCGCACATTAGCACAAAGTGCCGCGGGGTTTTGCTATAGCTCCAATAACATGTTTCAGTGAGGGAGAACAACTTCCATAGAATACTAATATCGTTTTTGTGTCCACACTGGAATTGTGTATGATTCACAGGCTTTTACAAGACAAGATCTGTCTGATGTTTGCTGTATGTCTTTCTGTTTTGTGCATGTGTTGTAATTTAAGGACATATTTCTATCAAAGGCTTTCTATCAAACTGATTTCAACTGAATGATGGCTGTTTACGGTAGTCTTTTTAGAGCTGCTTTACAGCAGAATTGAATTCTGTTTGCATCATTGAATCATTATTTTCCTGTTTTGAAACAATCTACTGTATAAAGCGCTATATAAATAAAGGTGACGACTTTAAATATGCAGTAGTCAGGTTAAGGCATTTACACATAATCATGTCATAATTAATAAGGCAAACAGTACACGGCTAGAAGATATCAGAATGATTTTAGGAGGGCTTTTATTTATTAATTTTTACAGAATTCCTTTCATCTAATTGGCATGAGACTGTGACCTTTCCTATACTTTGCTATACTTCATACTTCACTGCAATAAAACTGCTAAAAATTTGTTATAATGTTTATTTGATGATAAATCCAAAAGCAAAACATGCGAAAAGAACTGTAAAAGAGAGTGGAAATGTCAAATGAGCTAATGAGTGGTCCTCTGGTAATTTCATGCCATTTTCATGTTAAAAGTGTTTGTTTTCCGCCAGGTGACAGAAATCCTCCACTAAACCATGGCACATTTTCCATGTTATCTCAATGAATGAAAATGATAAATGATAAATTACTTCTTTAAAGTAAATTTTAATGCACAAATAATCGTATTTGAAACATTGCATGTGTTCAAAAATATATATTTTACCCACATATTGCCAATCTAGACAATTACAGTAATATACATTTTGTCTATATTTTTTATGAATATTAGCTGGTTATTTAAAATGATTAGAAATTAATTCAATATTCAGGGATTAACTTGATAGGTAATGTAGAACCTACTGTATTGTTCATATACCCTAGTATGCAAACAATATCTTAAATTATTATTTCTTTTTTTAAATCATACCCTCATTGGGGGCTGAGCCACCCTAATATTAAAAGAATCACCCCTGGTTTTAAAGTAAGATAAACCAACCACATCACAGAATTGATCAAATCCATTGCTTAAACTTAGCATTGTTGTTTTTCTTCTGAAGTGATGTCACTTCCTGGATGATGTTGATGATGATGATGTCATTAAGGAACTGGCTTTAGTTAGTTAGGACTAGAATATTCTTGGCACACTTTCTGTCATATCACAAATTAAAACAATATTCTCATGAAAAATGTTTTGTCTGAAACATTTCAAAAGCTAATCTTTCTTAATAAATTGACAGTTTTTCATATTAGAAATTAGACATTGTTGCAGCGAATATATAAATCATCCACACACACTTTATGATTGACTGCCTCAGCAGTGGATAGATACACAAGCCCACCGAGTTCTTATGGAGACCTTTGCTGATTCATTGGTTAAACTCTGTTCTTATCGATCACATTATACACACATACCCTGACTGGAGCTAAATTATTCAGAGCTGTTAAATAGGCATTCTTAATTATTCACAACCTGCTCTGATGTAATTAATATTGTAGAGTTGTGTGACAGACAGAGTCTTTCTTTCTTTCTTTCTTTCTTTCTTTCTTTCTCTCTCTCTCTACAACCTGCGGGTTGTCTAAAAAGGTTTGTTCGCTGACATTGATGAAGTGTGTATTTTGGTCATTGGTGGTCTTGAGGAAGGCAGAATGTCAATGTCTGCAGATATAGATTTATAATAAATACTGTTCTGTTGAACTTTCTATTCAAAGAATTGGCTTCCACAGATATATAAGCAGCACAACTGTCCCGTTTACATGCACACTTTTTTGTCATTCCGATTAAAATTATTCCGATTGAAAGATTCGGTGGACTGTTTACATGAGACGTTATCTAAACCGATCTGGTGTTTACATGTGCTGATGCTTTCAATCGGAATCATTTTGTGAAATGCACACACAGTTTGTCTGCCGCATCAGATTCGTTGCCACAACGTAACTTTGTGACGTTGCCAGTTATAGTAACTGCAACGTTCGTGGATTGATAGTTCTGTGCTGGTAATTTTTATATTTATTTATTTTTTCTGTGGGCGGACCTAATAATTTAACCTAATTTATGTCCTACCTAATACAATGGCTATTTCAACAGCTGTGAATGATGAATGTGGACTCAAAATGAATTCTATTCATTTATTTTGAAAAACACAAAATTAACAATAACAATTAAATGCACCCAAATTATTAATAAAAAAATAGGATATACAGTGAAACATGAATGAAAGCATTCAAGACCTGCTCAGCATCATTACTAGTAGATAATTACTAGACGTATATTTCAGATGATTAAGGAAAGATACCATAATCACAGAGGTATAAATATTACCAAAAGTAATTAAAGTAGACTGTGGGTAATGTTACTTAGCCAATTTGAAGCAGTTGTTGAACTTTTTTTTTTATATAACTTACGAGAAACAGAAAGAAATGTCGAGGCTGTCCTCTCCAGTAGCTTGAATGTGGTCCCGGTTGCCATGGCAACTCTCAATGGCGACCAGGACTTTTTATACAGTTTTATAAAAGCTATTTATTTGTGGTAAATAAAATAAATAGCTGTAATCACCTCAGAAAAATTAATTCTTCTGTCAGGTGCAGTTGAAGTAAAAAGTGCCTGAGACAAATGCTGTCAAGATGAGATGGTGTAGCCAGGCTATGTCTGTGTCATTATTCTAACGTTATCTTCATAACTTGTTACGAAATAAAAAGTTTAACACCTCAGAAAAATTAACTTTCCTCTCTTGTCATCGTTATAGCCCGGTGTGAGCGTGGCGCACACTCTTCAGTTGTGGAGGCGCGCGCTGTATATCACGTCACAGAAGGACGCACACTCACAGTAATCTGATCAGGTCATTTACATGGTGGAATTTTTCGTTTGATCGGTTCATGAAAAGGTTTATCCCACCCCTCTCAAACCGATTACAATTTCATTCGGTTTGGGCTTTTTTATTCCGATTGAGGTGTTTATATGGAGCATTTCATTCGGATTTGACTTTTACAGTGGGGAGAACAAGTATTTGATACACTGCCGATTTTGCAGGTTTTCCTACTTACAAAGCATGTAGAGGTCTGTAATTTTTTATCATAGGTACACTTTAACTGTGAGAGACGGAATCTAAAACAAAAATCCAGAAAATCACATTGTATGATTTTTAAATAATTAATTTGCATTTTATTGCATGACATAAGTATTTGATCACCTACAAACCAGTAAGAAATCCGGCTCTCACAGACCTGTTAGTTTTTCTTTAAGAAGCCCTCCTGTTCTCCACTCATTACCTGTATTAACTGCACCTGTTTGAACTCGTTACCTGTATAAAAGACACCTGTCCACACACTCAATCAAACAGACTCCAACCTCTCCACAATGGCCAAGACCAGAGAGCTGTGTAAAGACATCAGGGATAAAATTGTAGACCTGCACAAGGCTGGGATGGGCTACAGGACAACAGGCAAGCAGCTTGGTGTGAAGGCAACAACTGTTGGCGCAGTTATTAGAAAATGGAAGAAGTTCAAGATGACGGTCAGTCTCCCTCGGTCTGGGGCACCATGCAAGATCTCACCTCGTGGGGCATCAGTGATCATGAGGAAGGTGAGGGATCAGCCCAGAACTACACGGCAGGACCTGGTCAATGACCTGAAGAGAGCTGGGACCACAGTCTCAAAGAAAACCATTAGTAACACACTACGCCGTCATGGATTAAAATCCTGCAGCGCACGCAAGGTCCCCCTGCTCAAGCCAGCGCATGTCCAGGCCCGTCTGAAGTTTGCCAATGACCATCTGGATGATCCAGAGGAGGATTGGGAGAAGGTCATGTGGTCTGATGAGACAAAAATAGAGCTTTTTGGTCTAAACTCCACTCGCCGTGTTTGGAGGAAGAAGAAGGATGAGTACAACCCCAAGAACACCATCCCAACCGTGAAGCATGGAGGTGGAAACATCATTCTTTGGGGATGCTTTTCTGCAAAGGGGACAGGACGACTGCACCGTATTGAGGGGAGGATGGATGGGGCCATGTATCGCGAGATCTTGGCCAACAACCTCCTTCCCTCAGTAAGAGCATTGAAGATGGGTCGTGGCTGGGTCTTCCAGCATGACAACGACCCGAAACACACAGCCAGGGCAACTAAGGAGTGGCTCCGTAAGAAGCATCTCAAGGTCCTGGAGTGGCCTAGCCAGTCTCCAGACCTGAACCCAATAGAAAATCTTTGGAGGGAGCTGAAAGTCCGTATTGCCCAGCGACAGCCCCGAAACCTGAAGGATCTGGAGAAGGTCTGTATGGAGGAGTGGGCCAAAATCCCTGCTGCAGTGTGTGCAAACCTGGTCAAGAACTACAGGAAACGTATGATCTCTGTAATTGCAAACAAAGGTTTCTGTACCAAATATTAAGTTCTGCTTTTCTGATGTATCAAATACTTATGTCATGCAATAAAATGCAAATTAATTACTTATAAATCATACAATGTGATTTTCTGGATTTTTGTTTTAGATTCCGTCACTCACAGTTGAAGAGTACCTATGATAAAAATACAGACTTCTACATGCTTTGTAAGTGGGCAAACCTGCAAAATCGGCAGTGTATCAACTACTTGTTCTCCCCACTGTAAATCGATTACAGTGCTACAGTGCTCCATGTAAACACACTTTATAGGTTAGATTGAGAATAATAAAAAATATTTCTGAAGACTGAAGTAATGATGATGAAAATTCAGCTTTGCATCACAAGAATAAATGACATTTAAGTTAAAACAGAAAACGGATATTGTAATAATATTTCACAATATTTCAGTTTTAACTAATTTTTGATCAAATAAATGTAGCCTCTGTGAGCATAAGAGACGTATTTCAAAAATATAAAAAAAAAAATACTGAATGTTTTTGCATTTTCTTATGACTTACTGTGTGCTCTATATTTTATACATAAATCTTTTAATTTATATTTAAATTGAATCCAAAAATATTGTTGACAGTATATTAAAGGGATAGTTCAACCCTCATGTTGTTCCAAACCTGTATGAGTTTCTTTGTTCTGTTGAACACAAAGAAGATATTTTAAAGAATGTTGGTAACCAGACAGTTGACGGCACTCATTGACTTCCATGGTATTTTTTTTTGCCGTCAACTGTCTGGGTGCTATCAAATTGTTTTCATTTTTAGGTGAACTATCCCTTTAAAGCCAATTTTTATAAGCTTTTTAAACTGGAAGTTTGGCATATTGAGAGAGGTTCTTCAATATTGAATGTTGATGTTTATGTTGTTTTGGACTAGGAGAGAGAGCGCCATTTAAGACGGCTGTTGTGATCTTTAATGCCTTGCAACTGCACAGCAATGATCTAAAAAAAACACTCAGAACACCTTAGCAACCATATAGCAACATCCTAGCAACCACCAACAACACTCTAGCATCATGACCGCAGCTTTAGAACGGCTAAGCACTATTATTAATGATAACATAATAATAACAACAAAATGTTAATATCTAGTTATTTTTACTCCCTCTTTCTGACTGTTTGTTAGCAAGAAGTGATGCGTTATGGAGACTGACATCTTCGTCCACAGTATCAGAACTTGGTGAGAAGTCAAGTCTTTTTTCATGAAATGTTCAACATTCAATTACTAAGCCTCTCTGAACGAGCCGAGGGCTTCAGATCAAAAAGAAATGAAAAAAGAGTGAAAAAAAAGGAAAAGCCTTGAAAAATAACAGAACACTTCAAACACAGGACCAGTTGTTCTCCTCAGAGTGTTACTAGATAAGACAGGAGATGACATGGTGGAGAGCCGAGTATGTAGACAGAGCATGTGGACATCCTTGATGTTTCAACAAGGTGTCCGGTCTATAGCGGGAAGACAGTGGCTGTGTTCAGAGCAGCATACTATTATACTACAGCATTGCTTTAGCTCAGTCAGTAATGTATAGCACTGCAATGCATCAACAAATGAAATGTATACCTTAATCGCAATGCAAGTTGCTTTGAATAAAAGCATCTGCCAAATGCATAAATGTGAATAAATGTATATTTCTATACACAGTATATATTAGGGTTGCAAGATATATTCAGACGTTTGTATGTCTGTTTATATCAAGTAATTGATTTAGCATCAATAATAAGGTATCAAAGTAATTTGATAAACAATAATTGTATCAAAATTCTTTAATTCTAGTATGCATACTGCACACGTTTTCCATTTGATTATGAATGATCTACTGCATATGACTATGTTGTATGCAATTTCCAATAATGTGTGCTCAGATTGATATGCCAGTTTCAATGCAACGAATGAACCAGACGTAATATAAGTTATAATTTTTAACCTCTTTTTTTGACTCATCATTTGACTGGACTGCCAAATATTAATGTTTAGGCAAAAACATGAATTAAAAAAGTGTATATTTAGTTTAAAGATGATGCATAATACACATGCTGTATTTAAATAAATGTAACAGTAATGTTTGAAATGTTTCATATACAGTTTCATGCACTATTTGAAACAGTAACAGTATACACCATATACTTTTGCAGTATATTGGTATTTTGTTGATATATTGTTCACGAAACACAATCAAAATTAATTTCTAAGTCGTTTGTAAAACCATTCCAGTCAATACTACATTACACAACAACACTCTGGAGAATGGATGTTATTGGTTCATATATTTTTTGCCCTGGACATGTGGTCTTGATTACGTCGCCAAAGAAGAAAAGGCAAATAAATGGTTACATTTTGAAAAAGTATTATGAAAAAAAATCATGTACTTTTATTTAAACCATGATCAAGCCTGCACACAGTTTGAGAAGCGGCTTTGTATGTGTTGAATTTAGCTATATGAGTGTTTTTCTCTTGAAGATGTGTATTATTGAGGTAAAATCTTGCTATATGTTGGATGTCATTTCATTATGTTCTCCTTCCCAAATGCCTTCTGGGAAACTCAGCACAGCTCAGAGTTTGAACTTCAAAAGTACAGGGCAGTTTCATTTTGGTGCCTCGTACAGACACACTTGAGTGTGATGTGTCGTCGCAAACACACTCTCTGTGGCATTGATGACGTGTGTGTTGTGTTTACTGTGCGTGTGTGTCTGTTCACTGAAAGGGACCGGAAGCTTCTGAGACAAGGTCAGTGAAAAGAAATGAGTGCATGTTTTTTTCCCTTGTCCTCTTTTTAGCACCACGATGGCCAGAAATTCTTCTCTCTTCTCCATCCAGGTGTTTTTTTTTTCTCCACTAGATCGATCTAGGGCATGATAGAGCCATCATTTATCAAAACTGATCTTACTGGATCTTTCAAGCATAGACCCCATTTTCACAGCAGAAGCTTTCCACCTGCTGTATGGCAGTCCTCACCTTCAGTTGTAGGCATTCCAGGAATAATGAGCCGCTGTCACACCACATCTAATTACGGTGAGCATTCACGCTGCGTTAGGCAGTGAAAGCTGGGGTCAGGAGGCCATTGCTGTGGGCCATGCCGGCTCGATGCACCTTGCTTGCACCCGGACGCATGGGGAAACATGCGGTTCATTCAGCAGTCTTTAATCAGCTGGTTCTCAGAGCCTGTTTGAGAGTGTATAAGACTAAGAGAATGATAGACTGTGACTGAGATTGATGGTGTTGCAGAAAGACGATGATGTTCCTGTAGTCTATGTCGATGAAATTAAACATTCAAATGAGGATAATGGATGAATCTCACAAAACATGTCCATTTTCACACACATATTCACATATTTGAGACTGTAGTTTCCGTTATTTTTTAAAATGGTGTTTTTAATGAGAATAGTTATGTTTATTACAGCAAAACATTGGTTCTCAAATGTTTTCTTTTCAGTTTCTCCTTTTAAACTCGAAAAGTCCATATGACTAATTTTAAAGTCTTCTGATGTCATGCAATAGCTTTGTACGTCCAACATTTAAGTCCTTATTTACCAAAATTTTTCTACTTTGCCCTTTAAAATCAGGTGGATTGATAGTGCTATACATGAGAATGTCTTTGTTTACATAAATATTTGCAAGGAGACACCATATAAGGAGAAGAAATATACAAACCCGATTCCAAAAAAGTTGGGACACTGTACAAATTGTGAATAAAAAAGGAATGCAATAATTTACAAATCTCATAAACTTATATTTTATTCACAATAGAATATAGATAACATATCAAATGTTAAAAGTGAGACATTTTGAAATGTCATGCCAAATATTGGCTCATTTTGGATTTCATGAGAGCTACACATTCCAAAAAAGTTGAAACAGGTAGCAATAAGAGGCCGGAAAAGTTAAATGTACATATAAGGAACAGCTGGAGGACCAATTTGCAACTTATTAGGTCAATTGGCAACATGATTGGGTATAAAAAGAGCCTCTCAGAGTGGCAGTGTCTCTCAGAAGTCAAGATGGGCAGAGGATCACCAATTCCCCCAATGCTGCGGCGAAAAATAGTGGAGCAATATCAGAAAGGAGTTTCTCAGAGAAAAATTGCAAAGAGTTTGAAGTTATTATCATCTACAGTGCATAATGTCATCCAAAGATTCAGAGAATCTGGAACAATCTCTGTGCGTAAGGGTCAAGGCCGGAAAACCATACTGGATGCCCGTGATCTTCGGGCCCTTAGACGGCACTGCATCACATACAGGAATGCTACTGTAATGGAAATCACAACATGGGCTCAAGAATACTTCCAGAAAACATTGTCGGTGAACACAATCCACCGTGCCATTCGCCGTTGCCGGCTAAAACTCTATAGGTCCAAAAAGAAGCCATATCTAAACATGATCCAGAAGCCCAGGCGTTTTCTCTGGGCCAAGGCTCATTTAAAATGGACTGTGGCAAAGTGGAAAACTGTTCTGTGGTCAGACGAATCAAAATTTTAAGTTCTTTTTGGAAAACTGGGACGCCATGTCGTCCGGACTAAAGAGGACAAGGACAACCCAAGTTGTCATCAGCGCTCAGTTCAGAAGCCTGCATCTCTGATGGTATGGGGTTGCATGAGTGTGTGTGGCATGGGCAGCTTACACATCTGGAAAGGCACCATCAATGCTGAAAGGTATATCCAAGTTCTAGAACAACGTATGCTCCCATCCAGACGTCGTCTCTTTCTGGGAAGACCTTGGATTTTCAACATGACAATGCCAGACCACATACTGCATCAATTACAACATCATGGCTGCGTAGAAGAAGGATCCGGGTA
This sequence comes from Coreius guichenoti, assembly GCA_039654105.1. Classification (NCBI taxonomy): domain Eukaryota; kingdom Metazoa; phylum Chordata; class Actinopteri; order Cypriniformes; family Gobionidae; genus Coreius; species Coreius guichenoti. The sequence goes on along the minus strand of CM077179.1, from coordinate 35,941,510 downwards.
CTGAAATGGCCAGCCTGCAGTCCAGATCTTTCACCCATAGAAAACATTTGGCGCGTCATAAAGAGGAAGATGCGACAAAGAAGACCTAAGACAGTTGAGCAACTAGAAGCCTGTATTAGACAAGAATGGGACAACATTCCTATTCCTAAACTTGAGCAACTTGTCTCCTCAGTCCCCAGACGTTTGCAGACTGTTATAAAAAGAAGAGGGGATGCCACACAGTGGTAAACATGGCCTTGTCCCAACTTTTTTGAGATGTGTTGATGCCATGAAATTTAAAATCAACTTATTTTTCCCTTAAAATGATACATTTTCTCAGTTTAAACATTTGATATGTCATCTATGTTGTATTCTGAATAACATATTGAAATTTGAAACTTCCACATCATTGCATTCTGTTTTTATTCACAATTTGTACAGTGTCCCAACTTTTTTGGAATCGGGTTTGTATTACGATTTAACCCTTAAACGCATACCTCGGGTCTTTAGTGACCCGGGACGTCATTCACTACCCTCATCCTCATTCATTTTTTAAAGTTAGACATCAACCTTCTTAGTATTCCACAATCATTTTTTTTTTTTTTTTAAATAAAAGAATGCCTGTTTTATATTTTTTTCTGCACAACAATATTTGAATCTTCTAAGTGCAATTCACCTTTATTCCACAAGGTGACAGTCTGATACACAATGAAGTGACGTTTCAGTCATAGTGACCGCAGGCAGAAAACAAAAGAATAGGAAGTATCATCAGCAAAACTCAGCGATATACTGCAAATATTAGTGTTACTGTCACTTGATGGTGGATCTGGTGAAGAAGCTGTCAGCGATCAAAATATTGATTTCGAAGATGTTGAAAATTGTAGTTTTGAGAATATGTTTGAGATTGCGAATATGAGCCAGATGCTGAATGTACTGTGAAATGAGCTCTGATGAGGACAGTGATGATGCTATAAAACATCTGCTCAAACTGAACTCTTTCAAGCTCCAAAAGGTTACAAAATATGTTTTATTTTATTCTTCTGTAATTGTTACTCTAATATCAGGAGAGTTTTATATTATCGCGACAGGTAGAGATCCATCTGTGTTAGATATAGATCTGAATATGTAATAATGATTGGCAAAACATTCATGCATTTAAGGGTTAAATAAGATAGCATTTCCCCATTACAGTAAAAAGAAAGAATTTTTCAAGCAAAAGCTTAAAAAAGTCACAAATTGGGGTATTTCTGATGCATTATGTGTATATATCAGGCATTTGATCAAAACCCATTCAAAGAAAACATTGATTTTGGGACAATGGATCCAGAAGTTTTTGGGTTATAGGAATCATTCCTGCAGCACTCTATGACTGTTTTCAAACAGATTGTCCAGACACTTCCCCAGTCTGCTATTGGTCGGATGAACATATAGTCCCGCCCCATTAAACTCTTGCCATGTTTTATTGTCGGGCTGGTTGGTACTATAGGCTAATCAACCAAACAGCAATTGTGAACAGCTCAAACAAACAGAGCAACTTTTCAGGGAAATCAAGATGACTTAAAGTTGTATTTTAATCTCATTGCTGTCTCTGAGGAAAATTGAGATCTCAAAGAGATCGCATTTGGAATATTTCTTTTCTATGAGCATAAAGTGCTTCCAAAAGAATGCAAGAGAAAAAGGGAAAATGGAAATTGTTTCAGAGAGATCAAAATGACTTATATCATGAGGTGTTTGGACTTCATGACTCACTTTTTGGAGTTTAATTCTGTGAGAAACTGTGAAATGACTACATAGATGTGTGTGTGTGTGCGTGTCTGCATGTGTGCCTGCGAGTATGCGATCAGCTCCAGTTGCATTGTGGGATGGTGGCATTAGGACTCGGAGCCGAAGTGAAGGTCACACATTTTACATTAACAGTCATCACCAAACGCTACTGATGCAAGAGTGTGTGTGTGTCTTTGTGTGGGTGAGTGAAAACGTCCAACTGAGTGGTGTGTGTGGGAGTGAAAGATGAGAGAAGGTAAAGTGAGAGAGGGAGAGGGAGAGAGAGAGGGTCATTGTACAACATTTCCTCGCTCTACCCAGCTGCCTCTTAAAAGCACACGGCTTTATAAGGAGGTAGTCTTGCTTGGCTCATATTTGCCGAGTTATTTAAGACTCATGTCCACAGCGTACTCTGTGCAGTTACTTGAACCCAGGGTGTATCAACAATTATACCTATACTTTTAGAATCTGAAATTTGCTTCTTCACTTTTTGTGAGGTAAAGATTCTAAAAAAAGGTTTAGTGTATCTGTGGCAACCAGGCATTTAAAATCCTGTCATACTTGTGAAAAGTGGCTGACTAATTGCACTTTTAATCACTTTTCCCTTGCCTTTTCAAACTGTTCTTGCAACCCTATTGTGAACGCACCATTTCATGCATTGTTGTGTTCCAAAATGTTTCAGAAATGCATTGTGTTCTCAGCATTGCCACAAGGGGTGCAATAGCAGGCAGTTGTGTATTTTCTGTGGTTGTTTTTTAGGTAAACTATTGCCATGACGAATCAGAAGTTTACATAGGATCTTGCTGAGCAAGTTAAAGTTAGTTAAACTGTTGACGTATTTGTAGTTTCGCCGAATGATAACACAAATTATTTAATGCTGTGGGGATTGGAAAGAAACTTTATCGCCCCCTTGAGCATTGAGGTTTGTTAGTACAGTGTGGTCCAAAAAATATATTTTTCTCCCATTTAAACCTTGAAAACTAAGTTTTAAAATACAAATAAGTAAATAAATAAACAGGTGGTGAAATTTCATTCAGATGTTCTGGCTTACTTTAGTTGAACGCCTTACTCAAATTGTTGTTCTACACATATCATTTGTCAAGATTTTTCACTAGTGAATTTTTGGACCCCACTGCATGTACAACAGGATTGCATGCTTGCAAAGCACTGTCAAAGCATTGGCATCTGTGTTTGCACACTTGTGTTAAGAGTATGTTTCTGGTGTAACCTGTGACTGTCCCTTGTCATCTGTACTAGAGGAAGCTGCTTGCTGTTGGTCTCTGAGTCATGAATACAGATGGCTGGCATTAAAAACTGCAGAAAGCTCTTGTAAATATTTCTGTGACGCATCTTAATTTTATAATAGAGTCAACAGCACTGATTCCTCATCACTCTTTTAATAAAGGAAGAGTGACAGTGCTACTGTGCATTATGCAAAGACACACACATCATTGCAGTCCATGTGTGCATTTGAGGTTGACTTTAGGTTTTTGTTCATACATGAGTATATAGGTGTGCTTATATACCTAAATCTAAAAATAGAAAAGCCTTATTGCTTGCATGGATAAAACTGTGGTGATCATATATAATAGACAGAAACAGTATTTTTAAAAAAAAATAATGAATTATTGATAATGTTGTTTGTTTAAATATAAATATGTTTTATTTGAACACTCATAATCAATGATATATGACTGATCAGGGGTCATGGACGGCCAAGGCTCATTGATGCACGTGGGGAGCGAAGGCTGGAATTAAATTTTTTTTATTTAAATCATTAATTGTCATATTTATCATGAGGATTTTCTGTAGTTTTAAATTACTTTTCCATAAAAAATGGAATTGAAAAAACTACAGACAGTTTGAAACGCTCATCTGCTGTTTTATGAACAAAATGATTCAAGACTCCCCTTTTAGTAAGTGCAGTAATCAATCCCAAACTGGCTGAGTGAACAACTTTAATGATTGCAGCTGAAATAGTATTAGAAATATATTTGCTAACCAGTTGGTTGCTGATTTTCTGACCTTTGACCTTTGTCTTTTCCAATTTTGACCTTGAGCCTTGATGCTTTACCTCAGTCCCGCTCATTCTCTTAGCGCTGTGATCTGTCTGTCTGACAGATGGGCTGATGACCCAGCAGTCTTTCTTCTCATCTACTTCTCCGTCCCTTGTTTCTTCACCTCATTGTGCCCATTAGACTCCAGTGGAGAGAGAGATTGGCCTGAGCATATGCTGCTCACACACACACACACACACACACACACACACACACACACACACACACACACACACACACACACACACACACACACACACACACACTTTCATGTTTTATAGGGACATTCCATAGACATAATGATTTTTATACTATACATATACTGTATATTCTGTCCCCTAACCCTAAACCTACCCATAACAGAAAACGTTCTGCATTTTTACATTTTTTTACAAAAAACATCACTTATCTCGTTTTCCTCATGGGGACCAAAAAATGGACAAGATTTAGAATATTTCCGTCTTAATGTCCCAATAACGTAGAGTTAGGACCACACACACACTTACATACAGCACAAACACGAACATATGTAGACAGAATGGCTCTAATTTTAACCTGCACCAGCTGCTCACCTCCTCAACTCCTTTGTAATGCAGCTGAGACAGATGTGTGTGTGGACAAGATGTTGTGATATATAAGCATGATGAAGTCACAGAAAGGCTATAACTCATCAGGTTCATGATGCTCATCAGTTATTCATACATTTATATATACACACACACACGTGTTTACATGGCTATCTAAATGGGGACATTGCATAGACTTCTGTTGTTTTACAGATAATTGTAACCCTAACCCAACCCAAACCCTAAACCCTATCATAGAAAACTTTCTGCATTGTTACATGTTTAAAAAAAAACTTAAATTACTTTATTGTTATGCCAGTTTTACAAATGAGAACGTCCCCAAAAGGGAAGTTTTTGGAGATTTTGTTGGGTTTTGCTCACTCCTGGGTACAAATTTGTTCCCATAATGTGGTTAAGTAGACACACACACACACACACACGCACACACAAACAAACAAACACACACACACACACACACTGTTAGCTGTATTTAAACTAAGGTTATTTAGCAGGTTTGATCATATTGCTGTTGCTCTCTTACACGTGTTAAAACCTTTTTCTAACCTTTGCCTGAGAGAATCTCTGACACTTCAAATAGTTCCTTGGCAAGATCTGTCAGACATAAAGGTAGTGACCTGAGCTCAACATTTCTGGTAATGTCGAAAGCCTCATTGTAGGTTAGAAATGAAGTGTGTAATCACACACAGTTTCTGGAGCAGGGATGTTGTCAGTGTGCTGTGGTATGATGGGCTGCAGACGTGCTCTATGCACAAAGAGAATGCCTGTCAGGTGCCCCGATGCAGCCCATCTTTGTTTCTTCCTCTTCCTCTCGCTCTCTCTCCATCCCTCGCCCCATGTCTTGCCCCTGTCAGTTTGAACAGGAGATCTGAGGTGCCAGTTTTATCTTTCTGTTTTACTATTCTGTTCATTGCCCCCTCTTCTCTCCCTCGCTACATGTTTTTCTGTATCTCATGTTCTGTCTCTTTCTCTCTGTTTCTCTCTCTTATGCCATCTCTGTCTTTAGAGACATCCAGACCACAGACTAGCTTCCACATTTTTTTGATTGACAGGCTTGTGTTTTTCAGTAAGAGACACGCTCTTGAGATTCCGCTGTCCAGGTGACACATTATGGCTGAATTTTGTCAGAGGTGCTTCATGGTTGTCATCGGTTGAAGTCAACATCCAACGACATTCGCAAACCATTTTACTTCCTCACTGTTGATGAAATTCCGAATGAAACAAGATGGGACTAATACAGATGTGACTAACTTAATTTAATCCCAAAAGCTATAAGTGTAGAATTTAATTCAGTGTTAAAATACATTAGTTTAATTAATTAATTTAGTCTGAATTTTAATTAAAGACCCCCTCTGGTGAAAATCAAGTTTTTAATGCTGTTTATATGTCTATGTGGTGTTTTTAATACTCTTTAAGACAAACCATGTGCAAATTCATAAGTCAACACCATTGCTGAGTATTTTCTCCTTAAAACTGTAGTGGAAAATAGACAGTCTTAAAAACATGGTTTGAAATCACCAGTGTTTCTTACGTCACAAACTACCTTGTAACCAATCACGTCACGAGGGGGGCGGGATGTAGCATATCATTAACTTTAACCACTCTGAAGCAGGGGAGTCTCAACAGAAGCCAGGTTATCCCGGTATATTTTCCTGTTGACATGAAAAATCGTGTACATTTAGCAGTATAGTGGGTGAATGTATATGATGTATATTACGATATTATGATTAACTATATGCCTTTGAGTCTCTGAGCTGGTGTGAGTGGAGGCGGGGCTAATTTGCATATTCATGGCTCCGGGTATACTAAATGAAGAAAAGGTGTAGAGTTACATTCAAGCTATTTTAAGGCATGAAGAATTTTTTTTTCACAGGAAAAATCGTTTAAATATGACATTTTGGTGATCTAAGATGAGTTTTAAGGGACAAAATTATTGACTACAGGGGGACTTTAAATAAAACTTTGTTAATCCTTTTTTTCTAAAGCCCTTTTCGGACGGGATTAGTTTAACATGGAGAGGTGGGGTAAAGTATTACCAGAGCTTATTACCAGAGCTTCTCAGTGGTTTTAGTCCCGTCCGAATGTGCCATCTCAGTAATCATTACGGACAATGTCAGTAAAGACTACGGCGACTTTTACCTTCTGTAAAAAGGTCCGGAAAAATGACCTCAGGTAATACTAATCCCGTGCGAATAGACCCGCTGTAAATATGTACGTAAATATTCCGTCATTTCCTGTTTAAAAGTAGTTTTCCGTGGTTTTTCAAGTTTGGAGGCACTTGAAAAAGCATTCAGTTGAGTTCTAGGCGGTGCTACAAGTCTGTGGCAAACCTTATAACCTGTTTTCTGCTTACCATGTTAGTTGAAAGCACTTGTCAGAGGCACGGAACTTCTTTTAGCTTTAGGTAAGTGCCTATTACCAACAGAATCCAATCAGAATTTAATTAATTTAATTAATAAATCGTTCAACCGGACCCAACTGTTATATATAGGTTATATATAGATTATATGTGTTTGCGCACGTGATATCAGGAAGCAACTTAATACGCACATGACGACAGGGAGGTGACTGTGGTGTGTAAATCGAGTTACCCCTCCCGCTTCTGCTAGTTTTACTGAGATTTCTTATCCCATGCGAATTGGCCATTAATATTACAGTTGCCTGTGGTAAAATTACATTACTCCATCTACCCTTGTAAAACTAATCCTGTCCGAATGTAACCTGGTTTAATATGCAGAAACAACTTTAATAAGCTATTCATATTTTAATTTCTCAGAAAATGAGGTACAATCAATGGTGTGAGTTTGGGACGGGCTATCTACCAGTCATTGTTTTTACAATAACGTTTGGCGATGCAAATTACATACCTCAGCTTAAGTATCATTGGCCTTTGAGTTTTTTTTTATGCACACAAAATGCAATTTATTGTAAAGTCAGCTGATTGATGGAAATAGGCCTTTAAAATGCATTTCTCTCTATTTTCTCTTTGTGTCTGTTTTCGTCCATCCTCTTTTGGCTGCACTCAACATGTTGTTTGATCAGGCTTGTTCTGATCCACTCACCCTCAGACTGACTCAACACAGGCTGTTTGAAATCTGCCAATATGGGCCGCCCTGATTACATGTGTTTGTGTGCCTGGCTGTGGGAGATTTGGATGTGTTTGTGTGAAATGGTGTTTGTAGCCATTGTTGCGATAATGTTTGTGTACCTGCAGGTGTTGGTGTTTGTGAGTGTGCCAGTTAAAAGCAATTTACTTCTGGCAATGTGACCAGGTGTCTCGCAAAATGTGAGATATCACAAAAAAAAATACCTAGGTTACATTTTACCCTGAAAATCAAAATAAATAAAAATAAAGCCTATTATAAGAGATGAATATATTTATACAGTAGAAGTAATTGTATTGTGTGTGCGTGTATATCTACAGTGGAGAGAACAAGTATTTGATACACTGCCGATTTTGAAAATCACATTGTAGGATTTTTAAATAATTAATTTGTATTTTATTGCATGACATAAGTATTTGATCACCTACCAACCAGTAAGAGTTTCCGGCTCTCACAGACCTGTTAGTTTTTCTTTAAGAAGCCCTCCTGTTCTCCACTCATTACCTGTATTAACTGCACCTGTTTGAACTCGTTACCTGTATAAAAGACACCTGTCCACACACTCAATCAAATGGCCACAATGGCCAAGACCCGAGAGCTGTGTAAGGACATCAGGGATAAAATTGAAGACCTGCACAAGACTGGGATGGGCTACAGGACAATAGGCAAGCAGCTTGGTGAGAAGGCAACAACTGTTGGCGGAATTATTAGAAAATGGAAGAAGTTCAAGATGACGGTCAATCTCCCTCGGTCTGGGGCACCATGCAAGATCTCACCTTGTGGGGCATCAATGATCATGAGGACGGTGAGGGATCAGACCAGAACTACATGGCAGGACCTGGTCAATGACCTGAAGAGAGCTGGGACCACAGTCTCAAAGAAAACCATTAGTAACACACTACGCCGTCATGGATTAAAATCCTGCAGCGCACGCAAGGTCCCCCTACTCAATCCAGCGCATGTCCAGGCCCGTCTGAAGTTTGCCAATGACCATCTGGATGATCTAGAGGAGGAATGGGAGAAGGTCATGTGGTCTGATGAGACAAAAATAGAGCATTTTGGTCTAAACTCCACTCGCCATGTTTGGAGGAAGAAGAAGGATGAGTACAACCCCAAGAACACCATCCCAACCGTGAAGCATGGAGGTGGAAACATCATTCTTTGGGGATGCTTTTCTGCAAAGGGGACAGGACGACTGCACGTATTGAGGGGAGGATGGATGGGGCCCATGTATCGCGAGATCTTGGCCAACAACCTCCTTCCCTCAGTAAGAGCATTGAAGATGGGTCGTGGCTGGGTCTTCCAGCATGACAATGAGCCGAACACACAGCCAGGGCAACTAAGGAGTGGCTCCGTAAGAAGCATCTCAAGGTCCTGGAGTGGCCTAGCCAGCCTCCAGACCTGAACCCAATAGAAAATCTTTGGAGGGAGCTGAAAGTCCATATTGCCCAGCGACAGCCCCGAAACCTGAAGGATCTGGAGAAGGTCTGTATGGAGGAGTGGGCCAAAATCCCTGCTGCAGTGTGTGCAAACCTGGTCAAGAACTACAGGAAACGTATGATCTCTGTAATTGCAAACAAAGGTTTCTGTACCAAATATTAAGTTCTGCTTTTCTGATGTATCAAATACTTATGTCATGCAATAAAATGCAAATTAATTACTTAAAAATCATACAATGTGATTTTCTGGATTTTTGTTTTAGATTCCGTCACTCACAGTTGAAGAGTACCTATGATAAAAATTACAGACCTCTACATGCTTTGTAAGTGGGCAAACCTGCAAAATCAGCAGTGTATCAAATACTTGTTCTCCCCACTGTATGTATGTATGTATGTATGTATGTATGTGTGTGTGTGTGTGTGCATGTGTGTATGTGTATGTGTGTGTATATATATATATATATATATATAAACATGCGCGCGCACACACACAATACAATTACTTCTACTGTATAAATTATACATTTTTTAATTATAAGAGATGAATATATGTTAAATTTAATGTTAAATACTTTTTTAAAATCAGCATAAAAGAAAAGCAATACATCAGTTATAGTATTATGTATAAATGAAGTTTAAATAAATAATAAATATATATATATATATATATATATATATATTAATATATATATATATATATATGCTTCATCTTATGCACATTTATCGCCAGCAGCCATGTCACCCTGTAACCCAAGACTGGTTGCCCACTGAAGCTAAGCAGGGTTGAGCCTGTTCAGTACCTGGATGGGAGACCTCCTGGGAAAACTAGGTTGCTGCTGGAAGAGGTGTCAGTGAGGCCAGCAGAGGGTGCTCACCCTGTCTGTGTGGGTCCTAACGCCCCAGTATAGTGATGGGGACACTATACTGTAACAAGCACCGTCCTTCGGATGAGACGTTAAACCGAAGTCCTGACTCTCTGTGGTCATTAAAAATCCCAGGATGCCCTTTGGAAAAAGAGTAGTGGTGTAACTCCGGCATCCTGGCCAAATTTGCCCATTGGCCTTGGTCCATCATCATGGCCTCCTAATCATCCCCCTATCCTGATTGGCTTCATCACTCTGTCTCCTCTCCACCAATAAGCTGGTGTGTGGTGGGCATTCTGGCGCAATAAGGCTGCCGTCGCATCATCCAGGTGGATGCTGCACATTGGTGGTGGTTGAGGAGATTCCCCCCTTCCATGTAAAAGCGCTTTGAGTACCCAGAAAAGCGCTATATAAATGTAACTAATTATTATTATTATTATTATTATTATTAATTATTATGCAAAATATATTTTTGCAATATATAATATTTAAAATATAATTTATTTCTTTTGATGTTGGGGTGAAATATGACTTTGCTTTCTTGATCAGTTCCAAGAAATTCACTGTGTTTTTGAAGTGATTGGGTAGATGTGATTTACGTGTTTATATATATATTTTTTATAACATCGTATACTATCGTTTTATCAGCGTTTCTCTGTTATCTGGGTGCTGATGGAAGGCTGAGAGAAGGATGGAGAAGGCCATTAATTCCAGGGTTACGTTCGCTTGTCCTCTCCACAGTGGTCCTTTAATCAGTTTCTGTCACTGCCACTAAAACAGTCACTGTAGTGATCCTGCAAATTTACTTTAGCTCACATCCTCCCCGTCGCTTTTCTCTCGCGTCTCAGAGGCCCTCACCCGCTCCGACAGGGGCCAAAAGAATCCTCACAGCGCTGCATGTGCTTGTTTCCTCTCATATGGCGCTAATGGATAAAACAGCCTTCTCAGAACAGAGACAAATGACTTTAATACACACAGACGAGGCTTGACATCTCATTAAAGTCCACATGAATCAAAATCGACCCTATTTGCTTTCTTAATACACATTCCTGGCCTTATTGTGAGCGATTAATCAGTGCACGTTATTCTAAATAAAAAAATGTTTGTCTTCATAATCTTTTATCAAAATGTAATAACTTGGTGCACCACCGAAGCGACTTTTCCTCTTCAGCTGATGTTACAAATCCCTCTTATTTCTCAACCCCTCCAACCACCAGCTCCATGTGTTCATGTGGTATGTATAAATAAAATTGAAATTACATTTTAAACAATTTTAATAAAATGAATTATAATATATGCTAAATAAATATGCAATTAATTTAATATATATTAATTCTATTTCCATATAATACATTTAATAATAATAATATATAATAATTTTGGTTTACTTTCCTTTGTTACCATTCATTTTTCACGCAGTGTTAATATAGGAGACTTTAGGTCTCTTTTCTGGTTCTTCAGGTTCACTTTTCTGTGTGTTTTAAGTGTAGCTCAGACGGCTAGAAAGAAACAGCCAGTCCAGTTATTAGGCCTGAAATATGCCTGAGGTAATAAAAAGTTTTTCTGAAGCCTTTTAAGAAAAATCAGTTGTCAGCATATGTTCTGCTGGTCAGTGAATTCCATCTGGTCTTGTGTTGACAAAGTAGGTGTTGGGAATTAAAGCTTTGCAGCAAATATGATGGGAAATGAATCGTTAGATGAAAAACGTGCAGTGTTGACACAAGGCGCTGTCCCCTTCTAACGCTATTGGACCACACGCCTCAGTTCAGCATCTGTGACTTTTTTTTAAGGGCACACCATTGGCAAGATTACTTGGCGCCTGTGAAAGGTGTGATTTGATTGTACACTGTATAAAATGATTTTTCAAAGTTGTAAATAAAGCAAAGGTAATTTGTTTACATTTTACAAGACAATATTATTTCAGTCTTTCTACTTCAAAATTTCAGGTTTAATTTAACGTGTTACCATTTTTTTTTATTATTTGTGAAATATTCCACTAATTTCAGAGTGAAAATTGTTTCAAAGTAAAAAAAAATTCAGTTGTACGAACCAAATTTGGACAATTTATTTATTTAAAGTATTTTAGGCAACCACACTTCACTTCAGCTACAGCAATCATTAAGCTGAAAGGGATAGTTTAGAACAGGGGTGTCAAACTCATTTTAGGCTGAGGGTCGGATGGGGAAAAAAATGTAACCATGTGTGAGCCAAATGACCTTTTTTAAACCTTTGACAGTTACATTAATATTAACGATACAAATTAATTGCCAAGAAAACTAGAAAAACACACGCTCTGTGAAAACTGCATTTTTACAGTGAAAAGACTTTATTACATTTTTAAAATAATGTTTTATTTAATATTTTTTTTATTAGGGATGCCCCGATTATGATTTTTTTTATGGCTGAATCCGATTTTTTACAAGCAGATCGACCGATTCCAATACCGGTTGCCGTTTTTTTTCTTTATGCAAATTTATTTGTTGTTTATTTGCTCTATAACAGGCCAAACAGACCTTAAACAAAAATATCTGTAGCCATTTGGAATAAGAGGCAACCACTACATTTTAATCATGATGCAAACAAAGATGCTACACGCATAGCTTGAGCAGTTGTTTTATATTTAAATTACATTGCATAATTTCAAAATTTAAAGCAAAAACAGAATGGTCTGACTTTTGTTTTGTGAAATTGTGCTATAATTATGCTAGAAGACACACCTGCACAAAACAAAAACAGCACAGACTGAATGAAAATGCAAATTCACTCTCTGACAGTAGGTGGCACTTATGAACATCAGCGGTTTCTTAGGGTACCGCTTTATACGGAGGTAAGAGGACAAAACTATTCTGAAGACAGTTCCCTTCATAGATACATTCATATAAACCCCTACCCCCATTTCAACATTTATATTTTTCTTCCTATATTTTGCGAACAGTGAGCTTTCTGTCGCTGGTAGATTTTTTTTCCTCTGCTGGCGCGTCTGTGTTCTCCTCTTTGTGTCCGTCTTCAGCATGTCCCATCTCTGGCCTGTGTTAATGGGGTCATCGGATGCCCATTTTCCACAAGTTGGTATGATTCTTTAAGGGTCTTCATGTAAAGTCTGTAACATACTTACTTTGGTTAAAATACACCCTTTTTAGCTCCTTTTTGCATGTTTCTTTAAATGATGATGAGCTACTGCTCACCCCACCCCTCTCTTCCGTGGGGCGTGTAGACACGTGAAGTGCTGCCTTGGTGGACAGTGTACAACTGGCTGAGGGCGGAAATATGCTAATATGGGACAGTCTGTCAGCGGTCGTGGGCGGAGCATGAGCAATATGATAGGCTTTTTGAGGATAAAAAAAAAAAAAGGAGTGAATGGATATTTATCATTGTAGGTTGGTTGTGTCCAAACACTGCAAAGACACGTTTATGTGCAAACACCATATAAAAGTGAATTTTGCATCCGATGACCCCTTTAACGTCCTGTGTAGCAACTCATAATGTAATAACTGCACATAATGTAATAAGTATTACATTATTATTTAAATACAATGTTCATAATGTAATAATTTTCTCAAAATGTAATAAAATATTGAGCTCATAATGTAATAACAATTTTTACATTATGAGAAATGTATTACATTATAAACTCACCAAAAACAGACATATTGTCATAATTGTAATAGCTTTTAAAACATAAAAAATATGAATAATCCCTTACAGTACATTTTTAAAAATCCAAATCCAGTCTTAAACTACCTAAGAAATGCAACATTTAAATATTCATGCTATTGTTATTATTATTATTATATTTTTATTAAACATAAAGCATTGGTATTCCTTTACAGTACATTTTAAAAATCTGAATCCAGTCTTAACCTGCCTATAAAATCCACCTTACATCCAATCCACTTATTACATTACGTGCAGTTATTACATTATGAGTTGCTACATCCTGTTTACAGACTTTGTAATATTCCCACACGAATGTCATTTTGGGAAATGATTGCAAAGCCGTTTGTGTGCATGTCCGGAATAGAGATCGGCCAAAATAAAACTTAAAACCATTCTGATTTATGGCCGGTCGACCGGTGCATCTCTATTTTCTATTATTGTTCAAATCATCCCCCGGGGCAGATTGGACACTGTCGTGAGCCGTATTCAGCCTGTGGGGCATATGTTTGACACCCCTGGTTTAGAAGAATGTTTTGACTGTTTTTGTCCATATAGTGAAAGTCAGTTGGACCAAAAAACAACACTTTCATTGTATGCATAAAAAACCCCACTGAGATATTTTTCAAAATATCTTTCAAATTGACATTATACAGGTTTGGAACAGCATGAGGGTGACTAAATTAACTATCCCTTTAATTATTAAGATACAAAAAGTTGTAATCAAAATGCACTTGCTTCTCTGATCTGAGGGATCACGTCAGTTTGAACGGGCATGACTCTTCTGTATGCACGCATACAATACAGGCGCTTAGAAGTCCTGGCATGTGCTCCTCCGGCAGCACTCAGCCCTGCTCTTCTCGCTGCCAGAGATGCTTGTCTGATGAGATGGCGTCTGCCCTAGTGGTCGTTTTTGCCAATAGTTATGTTTGTCAGAGGGCTGATCCGTATTGAGCCACAGTGAAAGCTATCAGCTCCTCACACAACAAGTAAACACTCAATAAAACACCTTGACACACCTAACGCTGTCAGATTAGCCCCTGCCGACCAGTCTCTCTCCCTCTCAAGGATCTTGTTTATTCTCACAAAACATGCTCATAGACGTGCCGTTAAGCGACTTGAGGATGAATAATTCTCTCTCTCCTTTTCTCTCGGGACACTGGGAGATGCAAGACAGATGAATAAGTGTGCGACTCCAGGATGTGAGTGAAACAGTGGATCTGGTGAAGCTCCTCAGCAGGAGTGTTTCAGCTATGATTTATGTGTAGAGCGCATGCATGAAGAATAGCGAGACAGGGGAGGAGATGCTCTAGAAAACTTCCAGCAACAGTTGAAGCTGGTCAGAAGGGGTGCAGAAATATTCCCAGAGGACTGTGGGTGCAGGTGGAACAAACAGCAGCTCAAGCCATCAATTACACCTGCGGTTTTTACATCTGCCCTAATTTGCTTGGTGTAATCTCCTCCGAGTTCTGCGTTCCTCATCCTGTTGTTTGGGGTCTTTATAAGCACAGGTTTTCATACACTTTATATATATATTTTTTATAGTTATATCGCTAAAATATTGCTAAAATTGTAGCAAATATAGCTAAAAATATTAGAATCAAGTTTTTAATGTTGTTTGTACATCGATCAGGCATAACATTATGACCGCTGACAGTTGAAGCGAATAACACTGATTATCTCTTCATCACGGCACCTGTTAGTGGGTGGGATATATTAGGCAGCAAGTGAACATTTTGTCCTCAAAGTTGATGTGTTAGAAGCAGGAAGAATGGGCAAGCGTAAGGATTTGAGCGAGTTTGACAAGGGCCAAATTGTGATGGCTAGACGACTGGGTCAGAGCATCTCCAAAACTGCAGCTCTTGTGGGGTGTTCCCGGTCTGCAGTGGTCAGTATCTATCAAAAGTGGTCCAAGGAAGGAACAATGGTGAACCAGTGACAGGGTAATGGGCGGCCAAGGCTCATTGATGCACGTAGGGAGCGAAGGCTGGCCCGTGTGGTCCGATCAAACAGACGAGCTACTGTAGCTCAAATTGTTGAAGAAGTTAATGCTGGTTCTGATAGAAAGGTGTCAGAATACACAGTGCATCGCAGTTTGTTGCATATGGGGCTGCATAGCCGCAGACCAGTCAGGGTGCCCATGCTGACCCCAGTCCACTGCCTGGTCTGATGAATCACGTTTTCTTTTACATCACGTGGATGGCCGGGTGCGTGTGCGTCACTTACCTGGGGAACACATGGCACCAAGATGCACTATGGGAAGAAGGCAAGTCGGTGGAGGCAGTGTGATGCTTTGGGCAATGTTCTGCTGGGAAACCTTGGGTCTTGCCATCCACGTGGATGTTACTTTGACACGTACCACCTACCTAAGCATTGTTGCAGACCATGTAAACCCTTTCATGGAAACGGTATTCCCTGGTGGCTGTGGCCTCTTTCAGCAGGATAATGCGCCCTGCCACAAAGCAAAAATGGTTCAAGAATGGTTTGAGGAGCACAACGAGTTTGAGGTGTTGACTTGGCCTCAATTCCCCAGATCTTAATCCAATCGAGCATCTGTGGGATGTGCTGAACAAACAAGTCCGATCCATGGACTTGTAACTTACAGGACTTAAAGGATCTGCTGCTAACATCTTGGTGCCAGATACCACAGCACACCTTTAAGGGGTCTAGTGGAGTCCATGCCTCAACAGGTCAGGGCTGTTTTGGCAGCAAAAGGGGGACCAACACAATATTAGGAAGGTGGTCATAATGTTATGCCAGATCAGTGTATGCATGTGTGGTGTTTTTAATATGCTTTGAGAAAAACCATGTGCAAATTCATAAGTTAACACCATTGCTGAGTATTTTCTCCTTAAAACTGCAGTGAACCAAAGACAGTTTCAAAAACACTGTTTGAAATCGCCTATGTTTCTGACATCACTAACTACCTTGTAACCAATCACGTCAATGTGTGGGCGGGCTTTAGCATATCATTTACTATGCTCTGAAGCAGGCGAGTCTCAACTAGGATGACCACCCCTCCCGCATTTTGCGGGACAGTCCCGAAATTGGGAGCTTTGTCCCGCGTCCCGCAAGACGTAAGTAGTGTCCCACATTTCAGTTATGTCTGTATTATTTTCTTCATCCCTGAAATTACAATACCACTAGGGATGTAACGATTCACTCAACTCACAATGCGATACGATTCACGATACTAATTTCACGATACGATTTTCTCATGATTTTTTTTTAACAAAATGAGATTTAAGACAAATTATAAAAGTGTCCTTTTATTTCTCTAAATTTTGCATATTTCTTTGTAAAATTTAAATATATATTTTATGTCAAATAACTCAATTGAAATTTTAAAACAAATCCTCAAAAAGTCCCTTCAAAGAGATCTTCCAATGGTGTTTTCTTGGGAGGAGGTTGTTTCAGCTTCTTCACCCCCACTGAGGAATAGCAGAAATAAAAAGACTAGGTCAAATTTAAGTACAACAGTTCACATTGTTATAAAGGCAAGATTTTAATTATAATTTGTATCATTACACTTGCAGGAGTTAGAAAAACAGAACACATTTAGATAAATATGCCATAATAATCAACAAATTATTGAAAAAAAAAATCCATGTACACACTTAGAGAAAGAGATAGTAAAATAAATACAACACCTGGTTCTGCAACTGTAACGTACTGCTCCAAGAGACACAGGTAGAGGATCCAAACGCAGCTTTATTGAAAGGGTAATCCACAATCGTAGTCAAGAGTTCAGGCAAGGACAAAACACAGGCAAGCAGTCCAAACAGGCAAACAAGACAGGAGAGACAGGCAAAAGGGTAATCCACGGATCGGGCAAGTAATCCAAAACCAAGAGATAAGAAACCAGGGAAAATGCTCAGAAATGCAGTAATACAACAAACAAGACTTCGCAGTGAATGACAGACATGACCAGGCTTATAAAGTGTGAGCTAACAAGGTAATGGGGTGCAGGTGGATGTAATCAGGAAGGAAGTCCAGGTAGTGAGTGATATGGGAATTGTAGTCCTTAGATGAAGTGACAGTCCGGGATGGAGTGCCCTCTGGTGGTAACCAAGGGCACTCTCATTTGTGATTGTGACATAGCCCCCCCTCAAAGGAGCGGCTTCCAGACGCTCCTAAACTGTCCAGGAGGGAGGTGGAACGGAGGCGGAACCGGGGGGGTGGGATGGAGAGCCAGGCCCGTGGAGCGGAAGAGGGCCTGGAGACTCAGACAGAGCAGGCGACCAGGGTGGCTCAGGCCGGGCAGACGGCCAGAGCAGAGAAGGATGGGCAGATGACCAGGGTGGTGCGGGCCATGCAGATGACCAGGGTAAAAGGGCTGACCACCATGGCGGCGCAGACGACCACCACAGCAGTGCAGACGGTCTTGAAGCCCATGGCGAAGCAGACGACCACCACAGCAGCACAGACGGGCTTGAAGACACACACGGCGGAGCAGACGACCACCACAGCAGCTCAGACGGGTTTGAAGACACCCACGGTGGAGCAGACGACCACCACAGCAGCGCAGACGGGTTTGAAGACACCCACCGCGGAGCAGGCTGAGCAGGTGGCCCGGATGGAATCCTCTCTGGATTCGGGACAGGAGACGGAGTCCTCTCGGGACTCGTGACAGTAGGCGGAGGTGGAGTCCTCTCGGGACTCGTGACAGTAGGCGGAGCCCTCTCAGGACTCGTGACAGTAGGCGGAGTCCTCTCGGGACTCGTGACAGTAGGCGGAGCCCTCTCGGGACTCGTGACAGGAGGCGGAGCCCTCTCTGGACTCGTGACAGGAGGCGGAGCCCTCTCTGGACTCGTGACAGGAGGTGGAGCCCTCTCTGGACTCGGAACGGAAGGAGACAAAGCTCTCTCTGGACTCTGTTCACGGGCTGGAGCCATCTCTGGACGCTGGTCAGTGGCTGGAGCCATCTCTGGACGCTAGTCAGTGGCTGGAGCCATCTATGGATGCTGGTCAGTGGCTGGAGCCATCTCTGGACGCTGGTCAGTGGCTGGAGCCATCTATGGACGCTGGTCAGTGGCTGGAGCTATCTCTGGACGCTGGTCAGTGGCTGGAGCCATCTCTGGATGCTGGTCAGTGGCTGGACTCATTTGTGGATGGATGTTCACTCGGCTGCTGGATCTGTGCATGGCGAAGTCTTCTGTAACGTACTGCTCCAAGAGACACAGGTAGAGGATCCAAACGCAGCTTTATTGAAAGGGTAATCCACAATCGTAGTCAAGAGTTCAGGCAAGGTCAAAACACAGGCAAGCAGTCCAAACAGGCAAACAAGACAGGAGAGACAGGCAAAAGGGTAATCCACGGAACGGCACGTAATCCAAAACCAAGAGACAAGAAACCAGGTAAAATGCTCAGAAATGCAGTAATACAACAAACAAGACTTCGCAGTGAATGACAGACATGACCAGGCTTATAAAGTGTGAGCTAACAAGGTAATGGGGTGCAGGTGGATGTAATCAGGAAGGAAGTCCAGGTAGTGAGTGATATGGGAATTGTAGTCCTTAGATGAAGTGACAGTCCGGGATGGAGTGCCCTCTGGTGGTAACCAAGGGCACTCTCATTTGTGATTGTGACAGCAACAGCACAGATTTCTCCTTAAGTCTGTGGAATACATCCTTGCGCTGGTCTTTATCTTGATGAGGAAGAGCCTGGAATTCTACTGCAGAAAACAGCATTGTATCTTTCGCTGTGAAAACACTGATGCACCTTGTGATCTCCATGGCAGTTGCCCTCGACGGAGCAAGTGATCAACGGGAGAGCGCATCAAATGCGCAAGCAGGAATCTCTCCGCTCACAGGCAGATTCCCTTCTCGCACAACACTGGACGTGTGTGCATCTTGCTCGGATATTACATGTGCATGCTCAAACTTTGTCCTCCTGCATTTGCACTCATGAATCTAGAATTGTCTTCTCTCCAGGATTTAATGTTGCTAGAAGTGCAACATTATAGTGTGACAGAAACGTTAATTGACGCATATGCCAACGAATGTAAATCAATATTTACATAGCATAATAGTAGTAAATTTATCTGTCTCACACGTGTCCCGCAAAATCACATCTACTGTCCTGCAACAGATCAATAGCCAGGTGGCCACCCTAGTCTCAACAGAAGCAAGGTTATCCCGGTATATTTTTCTGTTGATATGAAAAATCTGGTACATTTAGCAATATAGCAGGTGAATTGAGTATATGATGTATTATTACGATGTTATGATGAACAATATGCCTTTCTCCACTGACGTTCTAAGTTTCTAAGGATGCTGAATTTTAGAAGGCAGACTGAGATGGTGAACGGGAACATGGTTTGTGTAACAGTAGCAACACATTATGAGCTGTTTGATAATGTAGTCAAGCAAAAGGCTAATCATATTAATTACTTATGTGTCTGACGTTGTAGAGAGCGATACCATTGTGTAGCATTTACTAGAGCCCTGCATTTCAGCCCAAGCCCGACGGCCCCGACTTATTTACGCCCCTAGGGCCGGGCTTCAGGCCAATTTTCACGTCATACCTCACACGCGGGCTGGGCTTCGGGCCTGTTCATTCATTAAAAGAAACTATGAGATGTGCTGCGCTGGTGGAAACAACACGAGACCATGCTAACGCGACTGTCAAGACTGGCTCACACGGTGTTTAGAGTCGTTCCTTCAATGCAGCTGCAAGAGTTATGGCCTTTTTATACCTGCTCACTTCATTCGTTTTCTCTGATCAGATATCTATCCGATTGTGAAAAGAAATTTTCCAAAAAATGCCTTCCGAAATTCTTTCGAGACGGATTTAAATCCGATCACTCAAACAAATCAATTCAGAAGGTGGTCTGGGACGCATTTCAGACAAAACTGGACAAGTGTAAATGCATCTGGTTGTTTAAACCACATATATAAATTTTACTTCTGGCAAATTGTTAAAAAATAAACGTGTGAGAGCGTGTTATAGACTATATATGAAATGTTGTAGCCAGATATGACGGTGCTACTGCAACACACATCGCCACAAATGAGTATCTCTAAAGCAAGCCAACTGCCGCAAGTGGAACTGAAAGTAAGTCTCAGATGCTCAAAAACACAATCATCTTCATTAAAACTAATGAGACTAAATGATCTTGCCAGTGCTTAGGTCGCTCTTTCTCCTATTGCGGTCTTTGATCTTGAAATGAGCTGATGAATAAAATGCAGCTCATATCTGTTGCTTTCGCTGACGTGAACTCCGTTAAATGTGCATGTAGCGCGGGAATTGAAGATCGGATTTATATTCATTTTGCGGAGAGGTGTAAGGTAAGACAAACTGCGTTTTTTTTATTTTTATTTTGTTTAGATTGTAAGCTTTCATTTGCGAGCGCCGTTGCGAGCAGCAGCAGCCTGCCTCAGCTTGTCAAAAATGCCTTTTTACTGTGGTGGTGATAGTAAAAGTTTAAACTAACACTGTGATATGCTTAAGGTGTTTTATATCTATGGATTTCATTGATCAAACGTGGTTAACTCATTGTCTGCCGCTTGGTCATCACTTTAAAAAACAAAAACTTTAATTTAACAAACAAAAATTGCTCCAAACATTTTTTCTAAATTAACTTAATAAAGAAACGAAACTAAATATAACTGCTTTGACATTAAAAACAAAGTTGAACTATTTTAATGGCTGCAACACGGGCTCCAGTCAGACTCGGGCTGAGATTTTCGATAAGCTGTCGGACACAGGCCGGGCTAGGGCCTGAGCGTCTCGGGCCAGGGCCGGGCTAGGGCCTAGATTTGAGGCCTGTGCAGGGCTCTAGCCTTAATACAGTAAAGTTGATGAGTGGATCTATGAGCTGGTGTGAGTGAGTGGAGGCGGGGCTAATTTGCATATTCATGAATTCGTATACTAAATGAAGCAAGGGTGTAGAGTTACATTCAAGCTATTGGCTCAATGGCTCAACATTTTATAAACTGCTACTCATAAGATGTCAGTACATGCTTCCCTTTAAGGCCACGTCCAGTTTTATTTGCTAAAACCATGTGATTTCATTTTCATTTTTTGCTCTTGCTTATATCACCCTCTCTCTGTATTGTGACTCTGTGAGTGTGTGGAGGTTTTGGATGGCTGTGTTCATTTATTTTTGTGTGTGTGTGTGTCTCATATTGATTTGTTTTTATATTCCATCTCTCTATGCCGCTCTCCATTTGTTTTGTTTCTTTCCACCCCCCTCCGGCGTGTTCCCCTCTGCTGGCTTGAGACTAGTTTGATAACTCACAGAGAGAACCTTGTTTGCTTCAGATTTAGATGGATGGTTGTATGGGTGAACGGATGGATGGATGGACAGAGGAGAAAAGGCAAAAAGAGAGAGATGTTTGAGAAGTTGCGTGTTAGGTGACAGCATGCCCACACATCAGCAGCAAATACAATTTACAACAAGTTACCACATTTACCTGTTGGGGTGGAACGCTTCGCCACCCACCACGTCTCCTCATCTCTGAAAATTTATGTTTCATATAAATGTGCATGAATTGTCCATTTTTAAGAGTAATTATGATAATTCTGCTTAATCACTGTAGTTATTTAAAATGGTAAAATTGTTTAAGCAAAGATAAAAATACAGCTGGTTTGGGATGTAACATTCAAAATATCCATCCATCCATCCTTCTTTTTGTCTGTAATGCCTATAAACATTTAAAACTTTTATAACTTTTAACATTTAAGCAAGGCTAGATAGATGTAATGTTGGGTAACACTTTATTTTACAGTGTCCTTGGTACATATGTTGCATGTACTTACCATAGTAATAACAGTAAATTATGCATAATTACAATCAAACCCTAATCCAACCCTAACCCTATAATAAGTACATGTTGTTAATTAATATTACTCAGTACTTAAATATATAATTACACTGTAACAATGACACCTTAAAGTGTAACCTAATATTGATACAAACATAAAAACTGTAGATAGTGTTGTTGATCAGTATTAGAATCTAAGAACTCATCTAGACTAGACTGAGGTTGCTCCGGTTCTCTGTGATATTTATTTCCTGAATAGCTGACCCAGAGCAAGTCCTGTTGCCGAGCGACTGCCGCCGAATACTGATGTGATGATGTGGATTGTCTTCATCCCATGATGCACTGGGTCAATGTGACAGTGATGGATGTTGACCCGGCTGCAGAGTTAAAGAGAGCTCATCCCTGATGCTGGGCGTTCTCTCCCGCTGAGGAGGAGTGTCCAACAATCTGGGGCTTACACACACACACTTACACACGCACACCTGCTGAGAGGGCAAGTGGTTTGTGAGGTTCAGTCATCCTCACATTATGTGGTGTACCTGCAGCTGTTAACTCAAAGACCTCATGCACACAAACACACCTCACACTTAACGGATCAATAATAATCACATCATGGAGAAATTCATTGGCTCTGTCTTTGAGGAGACCTCTCTATTGACCACGCTGTTATTTTCTCTTACACACAACCATATAGGCACATTGCTATTCACATCGCTATTATCTCGCCGCTAAATCATTCAGACCAATTTGTGGACTGGTTTGAATGATTCTTTGGAAAGATCCGACTTTACAATAGCACACACTGTATAAAGGTCCTAGATCACATCATTTCACAACTTTCTGATGAGACGTTTCGTCAGCTGAACAATTGGTATGTTGCTAAACAACAGTACAATGAATCCATTGAATGCACTTTAAAGGGTTAGTTCACCCAAAAATGAAAATTCTGTCATTAATTACCCTCATGTCGTTCCAAACATGTAAGACCTTTGTTCATCTTAGGAACAGAAATTAAGATATTTTTGATGAAATCCGAGAGCTTTCTGAACCAGCCATAGGCAGCAACGTCAATGCAAATTTCAAGGCCCAGAAAGGTAGTAAAGACATCGTTAAAATAGTCCATGTGACTCCAGTGGTTCAACCTTTATGTTATGAAGCGACGAGAATACATTTGTGTGCAAAAAACAAACAAAAATAACGACTTTATACAACAATTTCTTCCCGTCTGTGTCAGTCTCCTACGCTATTCACGTAGTAAACACAGTGCAGCGCTTCCAAGTTCTACGTCAGAACGCTGGCTCACTATTGGCCGATGCTGTTCACGTGAGCACAACGACACATGCATGTGATGCTGGCGCAGGAGCTAGCCAATAATGAGGCGGTGTTCTGACATAGAACCTGGAAGCGCTGCACCGTTTTTACAACGTGAATAGCATAGGAGAATGATGTTGAAGAGAAGAGATTGTTAAATAAAGTCGCTATTTTTGTTTGTTTTTTGCGCACAAAAAGTATTCTTGTCACTTCATAACATAAAGGTTGAAACACTGGAGTCACATGGACTATTTTAACAATGTTTACTACCTTTCTGAGCCTTGAAATTTGCTGATGTTGCTGCCTATGGCTGGTTCAGAAACCTCTCGGATTTCATCAAAAATATCTTAATTTGTGTTCCAAAGATGAACGAAGGTCTTACGGGTTTGGAACGACATGAGGGTAATTAATGACAGAATTTTCTTTTTTGGTGGAACTAACCCTTTAATTCTATCCCTTACAGCCTCGTTTTCACTCCTGGCAAAAATTAAATATGGTGCTACCCTGACTAAGGTTTATTGTTCATCACAAAAAGTTGTGAGCAAGCTTTACTCTACACAAGAGTAATATTTAGCCAATTAAATATATTGTAGCAGAGGCCTGAAAAAACAACATTTTTAAATTCCTTGAAATTCCCAGGTTGTGTGTGACTGTGGAAATGCACAATGAGAGTTGTCTTTGTGGAATGTAATGAACCGAATTGCTAAGTTAAGAGTTTTTTTTATTGTATGAGAACCATTCTCTTCAGCTGGTTGTTAGCGGCGTTAGCATGAGCGCAGGCCTCATTGTACCGCTAACGAGCGTCAGTAATTTTGGCGTGGTGACTGGCCTGTGATGCCCGCTCAGCCCTGACCACACCATTACACTCACAAATAAAAGCTTTGGCAATTTCCACACATTTCTAAACACGTCCTGCGTTGCCTCGCAGCTATTCTTGTCCCAGACTCCCTTTTAAATGCTAATAAGCAACGCAGACTCATCGTTTACAGTGTGTAGGCTGTCGCGGTACATGCGTTCCTCTTCGCAATCAAAGCGCTCACCGGGCATTGACCGCCGGGCTTGGCTGCCCGCAATGCTGGTTTGTATTCCCAAGGGCCCTGAGTTTGAATTCTTCTCAGAGCATGAAGTGAAACCCACCGCATCCAGCTTGCAAACTCTGTTAGGAAAGATGCAAGTGGTTCTTGAGTGCTCATGGAACATAAGAATGCCATCTGAAATTTCTCATATTGTTTTGTCCAATTCAGCACACTTAGGCCATGCATGCTTTTCTATAAACATACATATAAGAAGACCATATCTCATAGCAAGTAATTTCTCTTCCTGGATGTACACTTATAACATGTATTGATGGCAGATCCATTACAGTTCAGAATACTTTACGAGATGTTCTTGCAGTTGTCTTAATAAGTGGTCTGGGTGGGACCCAGAAGGAGCATTTCAGTGTTTTTATTTATTTATTCCTGAAACAGCCGCCAGCTGGAGTGCCCATTATCACCACCAGAGGGCATTTCTCGTGTCTCTTTGCTTTCCTATCATGAACTGCATTTCCCATAATCCATTGCTTGGACTTATGTTTGATTACTTCCACCTGTGTCTCATTATCTTGTTAATGCCTGCCTATTTAAGCCTTGTATTTTCACTCATTCTTTGCGAAGTCTTGTAAGTGTCACACTGCATTTCTGAGTGCTTTTCCTCTGGTTACCTGTGTTTTGGTTTTGACTTTGACTTTGACTTTCTGCCTGGTTTCCTGGATTTCCCTGTATGCCCTGTTTTTGCATGCTTTTGGATTATGATTCTGGATTGCCCTAATAAAGCTGCATTTGGATCCTCAACCTGTGCTTCAGAGCAGTTTCGTGACAAATGTCAGTTACAGAGCGATTACCGATATTATTAGCCCAATATTATTTATATTGTGTAAAAAAGAATATGATAATAATAATAAAGCTAAAGTTTTATATTTATATTTGTTCTATCTATTTGTGCATTAATCATTTAAATCTATTTGAACATAATTTAATGAATACTAGAAAATGCTAAATTTTTTAAATATTTTTGTTTGCAAATTGCGCATGTGCTGTATTTCCTTAAAATAAATGCCATTTGGCTTTAGTATGTTATGTAATGCAATTTTTAACTGTGGCTTAAGTGTCAAAATACTTTTTATGGGGTCACTGTATGTGAGAGAGGGCAAATGTATCTTGCTACTTACTTAAAAAAAGAGGTTAAGTTAGTAGCGTCACTAGTTTTAGTTAGTTGGTCTCCAACACAGTATATATCGATGTCACTGCTAAAGAAGTTGTAGAATGAAGTGAAAATGTTATAGAATAATCTGACTTTCTCTCTGTCCTTCAGCTCCTGCGAACGCTCAGATTGTGCATTCTGGGCAGGCGTGTGTGGTGAAGGAGGACAACATCAGTGAACGGATCTACACCATCCGAGAGGGGGACACGTTAGTTCTGCAGTGCCTGGTCAAAGGACACCCACGGCCTCAGGTGAACACAAACACACATTCACACCATATACTGCAGTCACTACAGGTACACAGACAGAAAGGCATGAATATGGGAATAAAACATTTTGCTACATCTTCTGATGGCAAGTGAATTTACTGGACACAAATATTGCTATTAGCCAAGACACTTTATTAAATCAAATACTGTGCTTTTGTCCCTTTGATCGTGAGCTTATTTAGCTCTTCTTAGCTCCAAAACTGCAGCTCTTGTGGGGTGTTCCCGGTCTGCAGTGGTCAGTATCTATCAAAAGTGGTCCAAGGAAGGAACAGTGGTGAACCGGAGACAGGGTCATGGGTGGCCCAAGGCTCATTGATGCACGTGGGGATAATATGTGTGTGCATGACTACACAGCAACTCACAACATGTTAACTGTTTAACTTTTTGACAGAGGTGCCAACATTCACACGCTGCCCTCAGGAACCACTGTAGCTCTATATGAAGCATACAGTTTTTGTGTGTATGCATGTCATGCACCTGATAAAACATGACTGCAGGCACTGAAAGAGTGGGTCTGTCAGTGGACTTTTTTTTTTTTTTGTGGAGCTTTTATTGGCATGTGAGTGTGTGTTATATAAGGTAAGGTTGAGCTGATAACAGTAGGAGGTGTGAAGAGCGTGGCTCCCACAGGCACTCTGTCCACTGCCATCAGATCACTTATTAAAGACCCTCATACACACACACACACACACACACATCCTCCCAACGATCTGTCTACATATATTAGTGGTCCTGGTTGCATCAGGAGAACACCCGATTTGATCTAAATTCCATCAGTTTTCCCTTTCGAAGTCCTGAGAACGAGTGCACTGAAGAAAGAAGTTGCTATTCCATATCCATGATCCACGATTTCCATTAGAAATGTCAGGACATTGTGATGACAACAGTCTGAATATAGGAGCGTAATATAGAGTGTGAATATAGTCACAGTGTCTGAATATAAACTAATGAGGATATTACTGCATATACTGTCGGATGTTATTGCCTGTGGTGCCGGGCCTTCACGGGTCACTAGACAGTGTGCTTTGTGTGTGTGTGTGTGTGTGTTTCTTTGTCTAGATATTTGTGCCTGCATTTTGTTTGTCTTTACAGCTCATGCATATAATGTATATTGGTGTATTTTGCCCTTCGTACTGAAGTGTAGTTTGTTATATTAGGGTCGAAATGTGTTTATGACCTGAATATGTATGTTTGTTGAAAGACAAGTGATAGATTGTCAGTTTGGTATGTTTGTGTAAAGCTCAGTGGCGTATGGCCTCATTTCAATTTTGGACCGGATGCTTTTTTAACTTATTTTAAACATAGGAATTGTATAAAAACAAGTATACTGGTTTAAAAGGAGTATGTTTAGCCAATCTTGAACTCCAAAAAGAAGTAGCATCACAATTTTTAGGTTTATTTATGGTTGTTTATAGGTACACTACTATTCAAAAGTGAGGTCAGTAAGTTTTATTTTTGAAATAAATTAATATTTTTATTTAGAAAGGACTGTAAAGACTTTTATAATATTACAAAAGATTTCAAATAAAAGTTGTTCTTTTGAACTTTCTATTTATCAAAGAATACGAAAAGACCACGGTTTTCACAAAAATATGAAGCAGCACAATTGTTTTTCAACATTGATAATAATCAAAATTGTTTCTTGAGCAGCAAATCAGCATATTAGAATGATTTCTGAAGGCTCATGTGACACTGAAGACTTGAGTAGTGATGCTGAAAATTAAATTTTTAAAACATATTCAAATAGAAAAGTTTTTGAGTCTGATGAATCTTGACATTGTCATCCTGGAATATGGCCATGATGTGTCTTCCTACATGGTTGTTTAAGAAATGAAAAGCTACACACTCCATCAATTAGGGTTAGAAGAACTGTTGCCAAACATACAGTATAACATGCTGTAAACATAATAATTACTGCAATAATGATGCAATCATTGACTCTTAAAGTTCTCAAGTTTTTAATGATGTTTATATGTCTATGTGGTGTTTTTAATATGCTTTAAGACAAACCATGTGCAAATTCATGTCAACACCATTACTGAGTACTTTCTCCTTAAAACTGCAATAAAAAAAAGACTCAAAAAGACTCAAAAACGCAGTTTAAAATTGGCAGTTTCTGACATCACAAACTACCTTGTAACCAATCGCGTCACGAGGGGGCGGGCTTTAGCATATCATTAACTGCTGCGAAGCAGGGGAGTCACAAGAGAAGCCAGGTTATCCCGGTATATTTTTCTGTTGATATTGAAAATCGGGTACATTTAGCTATTAGCGGGTGAATTATGTATATGATGTATATTACGATGTTATTATGAACTGTATGCCGTTCTCCACTGACGTTCTGAGTTTCAAGTTCAAAGCATTTCTAAGGATATTGATTGTTAGAAGGCAGTTGATGGTTTGTGTAACATTAGCAAAACATTATTAGCTGTGTGATAACGTAGTCAAGACAAAGGCTAATCATATTAATTACCGTTATGTGTACGACGTTGTAGAGAGTAATACATAAAACGCATTACCATTCTGATACATAGGGCTCTGTCATACACCCGGCGCAATGCGATGCCAGGCGCGACGCAAGTGTTTTTTGCTCGTTTCAGCTTGACGTAGTTATCATTTTCACGTCCAGTGCCACGTTGTTTAAATAGCAAATGCACATCTGCTAGCGTGCACATCTGTTCGCCCATGGGCGTGCTGGTCTGAAAACGAGGTGTGTTCAGGCGCATTGTTGGCGCATTGCTATTTTGAGGCGACTGAAAACAACTGCGCCATTGACCAACAAAAACCTGGTCTAAAGTCAATAGCGCAGTATTTTTTGTGTTATTTAAAGGGCGTGTTAGTAATATGCGCCTATAGGTGGGCGAACAATGCGCATACACTCTGCTTATTACACACAGGCACGCGCAGCAGCACACATTTTTAAATATTAAAAATAAAAGGATTCCTCTCTGGAGAAGCCAGACCATTTTTTCCGTCGTTAAACTAGCAAAAGTGGATTCGGACACGCCCTAAGTGCGTCTGTGCCATGTGCTTCAGACCATGCGCTCAGATCGTTAAAATAGGGCCCATAGACTTGCATACAAGCCTGTATAATTCACTAAGACTCAGTTGCTCGGGTTGAGGTAGGCAGGTCATTCCACCAGCAGGGAACAGTCCAGATAAAAGAAGGTCAGTGAAAGTGATTTTGCGCCTCTTTTGGGTGGCACCACAAGGTGCCGTTCACTTGCAGAACACAAGCTTCTGAAGTAGTCAGTTCAGGTATAGGGGTTAGGTATACTTTACATGCTGTACTTTTCTTGTTTTACAATTGTATGATTGGAGGGACAGTTTTCTGCATTCCAAACACTGGACATGAGCCTACCCAAATCAGCCCCTTTGACTCAAGCACATTCACTGCGATGTGTTCAGTGTAGATGGTGGCTGTAATGTTCTAGGGGTGGTGGGGACACAGGGTTCTGGTGTGTGTGCTGCATCCCAAAGGGAGTGTTGAGTTCCTCTCTGCATTGGCGTTCTGCAGCGGTGTCTAAAAACATGATACTGCTTTACCCCCTCCCTCCCCCTGCCTTTTTCTACCACATCATGTTTTTTTTTCCTCTGTGTGATTAACAGAGAGGCAGTAAAGGTCAGCCGTCTTCAAAATGATGATGTGCTTCCCTGTCAGGGACCAGTTGCATGTCCATTGCTCTATGAACCCATTTGTTGTCGTTTTTAATCCACTTTTGGGCTGAAAATATGGCAGAAATCTTGTTCAGCCTCACACAACTTCTATATTGTAAAGGTGGACAATGAATTGTATATGTAGATGAGAGGGCCCTTCTTCAGTTAACTGCACTTTTGGGTGAATTTATACTTAGTAATTTCATGCATTTTGTTAGATTGGATTGTGTATGCACATTCTCTTTACACTTGACGGTCTGTGACGTTTACTTTTGTTCTGCAAGGACGCATAAAATTGATCAAAAGTGTCGGTAACGACATTATAATTTTGCAAAGTATTTATATTTAGAATAAATATTGTTCTTTTGAACTTTCTATTTCCTAAAAAATATTAAGCTGTACAACTATTTTCAACATAATATGATACAACATGATAATACTAATAATCATCATATTAGAATGATTTCTGAAGGATCATTTGACACTGAAGACTGGAGAAATAATGCTGAAAATTCAGCTTTGATCACAGGTATAAATTAACTTTTAAAATATATTAAAATAGACAAAAGTTATTTTAAATAGAAATAATATTTCGCAATATTACTGTTTTTACTTTGTTTTTAACCAAATAAATGCAGGCTTGGTGAGTATAAGACAATATACTAATATTTTATTTTCAAAAACATAAAAAAAAAAATGCTAATCCCAAACTTTTGAATATTTCATTACAGAAATGATAATGTATGAAGTGACCAAGTGTAAATACCCCGTTTGAGTATATGAATCTGTAATGAAACATTTATTATATTGTGTGTGATGGACATTTCTTATTTTTGGAAAAATATGGGATAAACCTTGCTAATGCAACAGGTTAGCTAGCTGTCATAATGACAGCAGCATATAGGGAGAAATAAAAATGAATAATAAACAGAAAAAAATTGACTTACAGAACATTCTGCGAAGTAAAAGACTTCAAAAGTCTTTATTTGCTCTCCATTTAATCTCATTGGTGTCTAGAAGAAACAACTGAGATATTAGAGAGATCTCATTTGTGATTTTTCTCTCATATACATCACAATGTCTTAATCAGGACCAATTTACCTGCGTTCACCTTAATGTTCAGGACACAGATGGCTCAGTATGCTTGCAACAGAAGAGAAAGTAAGCAAGTCCGATGGGTAGTGTAAGCGAGCAGCAGTGATTGTGTTTAAGGTCATTGGGAAGGTCTAGTGGTGTTTGAGATATAGCTGCTTTACACTCGCAGTTCACATCCTATAGCATTTCTGTCACATGGACATCAGTGGCTAAACGCACAGCCTTTAGTAACACAATAGCAGCCTAAATGGTTTTTCTGAAAGAGATCCCACTCCGCACATTATTTATTCATACTGCTGGTCACTGCAACCTTGGGGGAAGAGAGAGAGAGTGAGAGAGAAGAACAAAGAGAAAAAACAAAAAAAGAGAGAGAATGGTGGAGAAGTTTGAGATGAGGGGAGAAGGAGGGGTTATATGGGTTTGGTTTCTGTCCTTGAGAGTGCAGTGGAGAAGGATCAATACAGTTCTGAAAACAGAAAGATCAGATGGCAAAAAATCACTCCACACCACATACTGATCAAGACACACAAGGTCATACGACAACAGAGACGGAGGAGAAAACATGGACGCACAGATGAACTACGAATCAGGGCTGAAGCAACTAATAGAACTCTCCACACTTTTAAAAAGTTCTTCTCTGACACTTTTTTTCTAAAATTAATATTATCTATCTATCTATCTATCTATCTATCTATCTATCTATCTATCGTTCTATCTATCTATCGTTCTATCTATCTATCTATCGTTCTATCTATCTATCGTTCTATCTATCTATCGTTCTATCTATCTATCTATCTATCTATCGTTCTATCTATCGTTCTATCGTTCTATCTATCGTTCTATCTGTCTATCGTTCTATCTATCTATCAATCTGTCTGTCTGTCTGTCTGTCTATTGTTCTATCATTCTATCTCGTTCTGTCGTTCTATCTATCTATCTATCGTTCTATCTACGTATCATTCTATCTATTTATCGTTCTATCTATCTATCAGTCTGTCTGTCTATTGTTCTATCGTTCTATGTCGTTCTATCATTCTATATATCATTCTATCTATCCTTTGTTCCATCTATCTGATGTTCTATTGTTCTATCTATCGTTCTATCTATCGTTCTACCATTCTATCTATCTATTGTTCTAGCTATCGTTCTATTGTTCTATCATTCTATCTATTGCGAACATTTTTCAAAACGTATTTAAAATTATTTATTTGGGTAGTCTTGACAATTTTTTACTAATTAAAGTTATGTGAATTTATTTGACTTTCATTTATTTTTCAAAATGTGAGATTCTTTGAATTGTCCTTACATTCAAATTTAAATTGCAATTCTCCATCATGTTTGTACTCCAGTTCAAATCCTGGAATTAAGTCAGTCCTAGTGATTTTTTTTTTTTTTTTTTTTTTAGCTAAAGGCAGCAGACAGGGGGGAAAAAGTGGAATTACTTTTTTTTAATATATAACAGTAAAGGAGAAGATATATATATATATAAAAAAAAATCACATATTAAACACACAAAAAGACCAAGCAGTAGCATACTAGTTAATTTGACACTGGACAGAAGCCGTAATCCTACTAAGCTGTGCTCATACTTGCCTGCTTTACACAAAATCATTCAGGACTACCTGGCGAACATTACACTACGTAATTAATATTCATTAGCTAAGCTGATAAGGTTTATAATGTGTCTACTTATATATCAGATCATTTCTATGCCCCTGTATGGAGACAGAGAGGAAACAGTATAGAGGAAGATGAGGATGAAGTTTGTGATGGTGAGACACATATAGAGTAGAAGAAATATTAAAGAAGTGTGCTTGTGTAAAGCCCCCTGTGGTGGAGTGTTCTAAAAACCGCGGTTCTCGTTGGCACCTCAGTGTGCATGGCATCTAAATACATTACACCAGACGGCTTTACACAGAAACGCTTTTTAACAGCCTCTGATTAGCCACAAGAGAGAGTGAATTAAAGGAGGGTTAGACATGAACGTTTTAACTCATACCAGATGTCCCGCTGTACCTTTGGTGATGTTTGATATTTAAAAAACTCATGTTACTGGTGGACTAAACTGTTTTAAAGAGCTCACATTATAGAAAACATGCCCTTTGAATTGATGTATTTAATGTACTGTATAGACATTCGCAATTCAGACCAGTTATAGAAACTGCATCAAAAACATGCCATTTGGAAGCAGTTGTGTTGTGATATCTCAGGTTAGTGAATCAGAAGTCTTTTACATGTATAACTCTTAAAGGTACAGTAGCATAATAAGCCTGTTTAATGCTTTATTCCAGAGAGAAGGTGAAAATGAGCATTTAAAACTAATTTACTATGTGTTTGCTCCAAGAAATCCTGATTAACATTAAAGTAGACTTAAAATAAAATGCTGCAAAAAGTATTTAAGCTGGTGCTCAATTTAAACTGCGATGAGTGGTTTCACTGCAAAGAGTTCTCAGTTGTTTCATTTAAAGGGGACCTATTATGCAAAATTGTTTTTGAACATATTTATGTGTCTGCAGTGTACACAACCACCATATTGTGGTAAAAATCATTCCACTCCGCTTGTTATTTTCCCCTTAAATCTGAAAATGACGTCACATTGGAACAGGCCCCGCCCACGACTGCCACAAAATCTTCACTATTAGCTTAGCTCCTCCCCTCAGTGAGCTGTACACAGTCCGCCATGTCTATCTCCTCGCCAGACCATTTAAGTAAGAAATGTATTCTTCTTAAAGCTACTAAAGTTATTCAGTCAAGCAGTAGGTAGTGTATATTACGCTGCTGTCACAGATCTAATACATATGCGATTTCTTTTCCTGCTGTTTACGTTCACAGACATAACAGACTTTGTTAATGTGAGCCTTATGTGTTTTTGACATAACCTTGTGTATTTGACAGTTTAAGTGCAATATTAAGACTTGAAAGAGAATTTAGTTTAAAAGTCATGCGACACACCGTCTGACAGCCAGCTTTCTGTGCGCGTGCTTCAGGTGTGCTTCACCATATATCAGAGGTTTAAACTGATATGACTTTAAAATGCATGCAAATAATACATTTTCATGATGACTAAGAACTGCAATGTTATGTGAGCGTGACCGCGATAGAGATGATAATCAAAACCAAACAGACGTTTTAGTTTTTGGCAGAGTATCCGAGGCATGAGCTGTACAGGCTCCTCCCTCTTCTGGATAGGGGGGCGGGGAGCAGCAGCTCATTTGCATTTAAAGATACAGTACATGCACGAAAACAGCTTGTTTTTGCTTCCGCTCAAAAATGGGCATTTACAACATGGCATAATAAATGATCTGTGGAGTACTTTGAGCTGAAACTTCACAGACACGTTCTGGAGACACCTGAGACTTATATTACATCTTGTAAAAAGGGGCATAATAGGTCCCCTTTAACTATCACCTTTTTCTCAGATGTTTCTAAAGATGCTTGAGAAATAAAAATAGTCACATGAGAAATCAAATGGTCAGTTTGCACAGTAAGAATGTAAAGCTATCAAATGAATGTGGATCATTTTGCAGATCATTTGGTATTGGGAGTAATTGATTAGAAATATTTGAGTTCATAATGAGATCTCTGATTTGTCATTTCCAAAGTCTGCATTCAAAAGTCAGAGTATATTGAGACATTGTTGAGATCTCTAGAGTAGACACGTCAGATTACTAGGTCTTTTTTGTCAGGAGAAACATCTGAGTAGCTGGAGACATAAGTATAATGTCTATACCCCGATCAGGCATAACATTGACAGGTTAAGTGAATAACACTGATTATCTCTTCATCACGGCACCTGTTAGTGGGTGGGATATATTAGGCAGCAAGTGAACATTTTGTCCTCAAAGTTGATGTGTTAGAAGCAGGAAAAATGGGCAAGCGTAAGGATTTGAGCGAGTTTGACAAGGACCAAATTGTGATTGCTAGACGACTGGGTCAGAGCATCTCCAAAACTGCAGCTCTTGTGGGGTGTTCCCGGTCTGCAGTGGTCAGTATCTATCAAAAGTGGTCCAAGGAAGGAACAGTGGTGAACCGGCGACAGGGTCATGGGCGGCCAAGGCTCATTGATGCACGTGGGGGCGAAGGCTTTCCCGTGTGGTCCGATCAAACAGATGAGCTATTGTAGCTCAAATTGCTCAAGAAGTTAATGCTGGTTGTGATAGAAAGGTGTCAGAATACACAGTGCATCACAGTTTGTTGCGTATGGGGCTACATAGCCGCACACGTGTGATGTTTTGGGCAATATTCTGCTGGGAAACCTTGGGTCCTGCCATCCATGTGGATGTTACTTTGACACGTACCACCTACCTAAGCATTCTTGCAGACCGTACACCCTTTCATGAAAACTGTATTCCCTGGTGGCTGTGGCCTCTTTCAGCAGGATAATACGCCCTGCCACAAAGCAAAAATGGTTCAGGAATGGTTTGAGGAGCACAACAACGAGTTTTAAGTGTTGACTTGGCCTCCAAATTCCCCAGATCTCCAGTCCAATCGAGCATCTGTGGGATGTGCTGAACAAACAAGTCCGATCCATGGAGGCCCCACCTCGCAACTTACAGGACTTAAAGGATCTGCTGCTAACATCTTGGTGCCAGATACCACAGCACACCTTCAGGGGTCTAGTGGAGTCCATGCCTCGACGGGTCAGGGCTGTTTTGGCAGCAAAAGGGCGACCGACACAATATTAGGAAGTCATAATGTTATGCCTGATCGGTGTATATGATCATAAGAGAAACAATTTAGATATTAAAGTGATCTCATTTGTTATTTTTTCCAGTAGAAACCCAAACTATGAGATATGTGACTTCCTCCAATCTTTCTCCATCGATCACATCTCCATTTCAGTGCTCTCTCGATCAAACGGTTCACGTTACAATCTGTCAGCGCTCCACTGCATGCCTCGGTCAGCACTGACATCATGACCGTCATCATAATCATGTTCCTGTAGTCAGTCGTGATGCCAAGGTTGTGTTTTCAATTCCCAGGGAACACACATGATGGTAAATGAAAGCCTGTTTGTGTAAAAGCCAAATGAATCAATGCTAGAAATGCAGTAATCATCATCATCATTGCTATTCAGTTTCCTGTTCCAGACATTGCTGTCTCAAACTGATCGATCTCAGATTGCTGTTGATAGCCATCCAAGAGGAACTGGATCTCTCCCCTGATCATGTGGCGTGTTTAACTCAGCGCTCAGTAAGTCAGTGATTATAGAACATCACAGATGGATCGGACATGTCGCCGATGAACTGTGTCAGTGAAATCCTGTAAGTCAGTCCAAGCCAGACTTTTGACTATGGCCTTAAATACTAGACCTCACTGCATTTTTTGTGGCCAAGAACCACCCACTTAGAAAGGAAAAGATCGTCTGAACTTTAAAAGATATATCTGCGTATGTTCAGATGAAAGTAATTATGAGTGCTTCGTGACACAGAAAGTTATAAAAAGTTAAGCTATTGGGAAAAAAATATTTTAGGAGAGAAGATGAAATAAAATTTTTAATTTTGCAATTCATTGTGTTCTTGTTTGCTGTTGTCAAGGGAATTAACTAGAATTAATTAAATTAAATTGCTGTGCAGAATACTGAAAATGTATTAAAATGAATGACAAGAATATATCCAGTATTACTAGGAGAAGAGCAGGAAAAGGTGTATGTACTAGAGATGCACGGTTGGCGATTACAGCCGCGGATTGGGCGGATGACGTGACGAAAAATTATATTTTAATTAAATTCGGGCGGGTGGCGGCTGAATCAATCAAATGAAAAAAAATATATACATTGTTAAATATTGTTACCTACACTAAGCAAACCTGCAAGCTATGAGCCCAGCTGTCAGTATGGAGGCCTAAACGTCTCGTAGATGAGACTGCCTGGGTTATTTTGTTTCGATATTAGTTATATTTTAAAACAGCCAGTCATTGTAGCCTACCACTCGGGGAATAGGCATTTAAAAGAGAGACAGATTATGGAGTGATATCAGAAATGACATCGGGCAATGGCAGCGCGAGATGTTCAGAAGAACGCAAGAGCTAAACTTCTACAAGCTCAATAACATCCACAGCAAAAAAAGGCAAGCAGGCAAGTTTTGGGGTTGTTATGGACAATTAAAAATGTGAACATGCACGTTGCACTGTTGTGCGGTGGACTTTCAGCGAATTTCAGTGAATGAACAGAGTCGGTGTTTCTTTAATATCGAGGCTCCATAGTTTGTTTCTTGTATGATTGTTAGGCCTGCTGGTATAAAATGAATTGCACTGTCTCCCTGAAAAAGACGCGCTCTCTTCCCATGCAGTCAAAATTAACGGTTTAATTTCTTCAGGCTTGTCCTAGTCGTCACCCTGACATGACAGTGCGTAGAGTTAATTAGCCTATAATGTGAATGACTTATTTTATTCGAGCTTTCTTTCTTTTTACAAAAAAATAAAGTACAATAGGCATTAATTAGTAGTGGGCTAAATAGCAGCATGTTGAAATGATGTGCCAAATTGCGTTTTTTATTACAATGATGAAATTGTACAGTAGCCTCTTCAGGTAAGGTCAGGTTTGCCGATGTGCGTTTTATTTAGGCTATTTATTTATTTTTGTCCCTGTGCGCCGATCAGAAACGGAGTTCACTGCTGATATTCTGGGGATACAATATACATAGCCAATAGGCTATACTAGTAGGGACTTTAGCCTTTAAATATCTTTGCTGCATTGAATCAGTATCCTTTCTAGAACAGGCAAGAGCTTTCTAGCCTCGCGGCTCGCGTCAGCAGTGCCTTGCATCGCCCATAGACCTTAAAACAATCAGCGGATGGCGGGCGGGTGCGGCTTTGAAAATTGGTCAAAAAACGTTGGTGCGGATGGATGGCGGACGGATGATGAGTTTTGTGATGCGGTTGCGGATGAAATAATAGCCCATCCGCGCATCTTACTGTACACATCTTTTATTTATGTACTAGTATAGTATGTCATGTTTTCATTTTAGTTTTCATTTTAATCTTAGTTTAACTTTTAGTAATTTGATGTGTTTTTATCTTTTTTTTATTAGATTAAAAAATCTTTAGCTTTTTATTTATTTATTAATTTATTTTTATTTCAGTTTTAGTTTTAGTGATGTTACTTATTTTACACCTTCTTTTACTTCATTTTATTTTGTTTTTAAAGTAAGTTTTTCTTCTAATGTTTAAATTTAAATTTATTTCTTAACTATGTCACAACCCATGTTGTGTTCGGGTCATTTTGACACGGAGAGGATTTTCCCATACCCGAAAATGCTAGTTAATGCTATTGTGTTGGACTAAAATTTACTGACTATTCTCACCCAGTCTAACAACTTCCCCCCAATTTTTTTTTTATACATTTTGTAATTTTTTGTGGGGTTTTTTTCCACATTGTATCACTTGTGATTTTCCCAGTCAACTTGTTTTCTTTAAATTTCTTTAGGACAGGTTTTATATTTATTTTTGGAACTGATCGATCGTAGGCCTTATTTATCTGAGCTTATGTACCTCGGTTTTTGAGTAAAAATTGTTTTTGTCAATTTTACATCAAATATGAAAAAAAAATTGCACTGTTTATCACACTAGTGTGCTTCAATGTTTAACCAGGAAATTTGTTTTGAAATGCTTTTATTTTGTACAAAATGGCACAAAGTCACAATTGTGGTGTTCGCATTCAAAAATGACCGGCCTACAAAAAATTGCTTATAAATCACTCGTTATGCTATTTTATCACCAAATATTGGATTCAATCTTTTTGTCAACTTTTCTTTAAGTTAGGACATGTTTTTTTGTATGATGGCATAACCACAATACACATTTTAAAATGGAGCCTTTAAACGGGGCATAACATACACAGTTTCTGCCAATCTCATGTTAATCTTGAGTACCTATAGAGTAGTATTGCATCCTTCATATGTCCGAAGAGTCTTTAGTTTTATCATATTTATAAAAGACAGATACGCTGAACAGATTCTTTCCGAAAATAGCCGAACTTATGAAGGCGTGCAGTGGGCGGAGCTAAAGAATCTTGAACTCACACACACTCCTTGGATAACTTTCAATTCACTATACTTTAGTGTTGTTTACATTATATGCACTTACGTGCCGATTGCCAACAAAACACAGACATTTGATGCAGTTTCACTCGCCGCCTGCGGTTTTGACTCATGGCCGGGAACAAACAAACACACTTGCAGAACTCCGTTGCTGCTCCGGAAAAACAAACTGCATCCTCAGTTCCCTTAAAGTTGGGTTATTTGGGAAGCTGAACAAAGTTATCTTTCCCTCACAACCAGAAACACACTTCTTTAGTGACATTGTTGATTTTGTGGTCTAAAAACAAAATGACTGCAACATCTACAGCCCACTGCGTCATTACCTTTACCACTTTGTTGGTTAGACGTGCCATCCTCTTTAAATGGAAACATGCCTCTCCCCCATCACATGAGGATTGGATACTTGATGTATTGCAATGCATCCACCTTAAAAAAATTAGACATTCTTCCAAAGGATCACTGAGATTCTTTTACAAAATGTGGAGCCCTATACTGGCGACTATTGAGAACCTTACTGTGACACCTGGACCTTCTGATTAGAATCTTATGAGGGACCATTTGATTAGACTTTATTGTATTTTCTATTGTCTTTTGTCATTATAATTCTATAATTTGTCATTATAGTTCACAAATATATATGTGCATGCTTTTTTTTTCTTTCTTTATTTTATTTGCTTATTTTTCTTAGTGTCCTTATGGTGGCGTTTGGGGAGGGTTGCGGGTGGGGTTTTTGTTGTTGTTGTTGCATTGACTTGTTTTGGTTTTTGTTTTCCTTACCGGACATATTGTTTCATTTTGTTATTTAAGTAATACCTTTTATATGTCTGCAAAAATGTAATAATAAAAAAAACTTGGAAATAAAAACAAAATGACAGCGCTGCCGACGGCTTCTGTAACCCGGACGAAGCGCGTTGATGGGCACGCTCTTGCTCTCGCTCTGGTGTGTGCACGTGCTCATCCGGGAGAAGTGCCCATACAAGGAATTCCGCCCTTAATGACGTCATACAGGGCCATACTCGAAAAAAAACTTTCCGAAACTTGTTTGAATCCTGAAGGAGTGTATTTGGCACAGAAATACTCCGTCATACAGTGGGGAGAACAAGTATTTGATACACTGCCGATTTTGCAGGTTTTCCTACTTACAAAGCATGTAGAGGTCTGTAATTTTTATCATAGGTACACTTCAACTGTGAGAGACCGAATCTAAAACAAAAATCCAGAAAATCACATTGTATGATTTTTAAGTAATTAATTTGCATTTTATTGCATGACATAAGTATTTGACCACCTACCAACCAGTAAGAATTCTGGCTCTCACAGACCTGTTAGTTTTTCTTTAAGAAGCCCTCCTGTTCTCCACTCATTACCTGTATTAACTGCACCTGTTTGAACTCGTTACCTGTATAAAAGACACCTGTCCACACACTCAATCAAACAGACTCCAACCTCTCCACAATGGCCAAGACCAGAGAGCTGTGTAAGGACATCAGGGATAAAATTGTAGACCTGCACAAGGCTGGGATGGGCTACAGGACAATAGGCAAGCAGCTTGGTGAGAAGGCAACAACTGTTGGCGCAATTATTAGAAAATGGAAGAAGTTCAAGATGACGGTCAATCTCCCTCGGTCTGGGGCACCATGCAAGATCTCACCTTGTGGGGCATCAACGATCATGAGTAAGGTGAGGGATCAGCCCAGAACTACACGGCAGGACCTGGTCAATGACCTGAAGAGAGCTTGGACCATAGTCTCAGAGAAAACCATTAGTAACACACTACGCCGTCATGGATTAAAATCCTGCAGCGCACGCAAGGTCCCCCTGCTCAAGCCAGCGCATGTCCAGGCCCATCTGAAGTTTGCCAATGACCATCTGGATGATCCAGAGGAGGAATGGGAGAAGGTCATGTGG
The DNA here is from genome assembly GCA_039654105.1 of Coreius guichenoti. Classification (NCBI taxonomy): domain Eukaryota; kingdom Metazoa; phylum Chordata; class Actinopteri; order Cypriniformes; family Gobionidae; genus Coreius; species Coreius guichenoti. The sequence continues at coordinate 35,900,778 of CM077179.1, read as the reverse complement.
TCTGATGAGACAAAAATAGAGCTTTTTGGTCTAAACTCCACTCGCCGTGTTTGGAGGAAGAAGAAGGATGAGTACAACCCCAAGAACACCATCCCAACCGTGAAGCATGGAGGTGGAAACATCATTCTTTGGGGATGTTTTTCTGCAAAGGGGACAGGACGACTGCACCGTATTGAGGGGAGGATGGATGGGGCCATGTATCGCGAGATCTTGGCCAACAACCTCCTTCCCTCAGTAAGAGCATTGAAGATGGGTCGTGGCTGGGTCTTCCAGCATGACAACGACCCGAAACACACAGCCAGGGCAACTAAGGAGTGGCTCCGTAAGAAGCATCTCAAGGTCCTGGAGTGGCCTAGCCAGTCTCCAGACCTGAACCCAATAGAAAATCTTTGGAGGGAGCTGAAAGTCCGTATTGCCCAGGGACAGCCCCGAAACCTGAAGGATCTGGAGAAGGTCTGTATGGAGGAGTGGGCCAAAATCCCTGCTGCAGTGTGTGCAAACCTGGTCAAGAACTACAGGAAACGTATGATCTCTGTAATTGCAAACAAAGGTTTCTGTACCAAATATTAAGTTCTGCTTTTCTGATGTATCAAATACTTATGTCATGCAATAAAATGCAAATGAATTACTTAAAAATCATACAATGTGATTTTCTGGATTTTTGTTTTAGATTCCGTCACTCACAGTTGAAGAGTACCTATGATAAAAATTACAGACTTCTACATGCTTTGTAAGTGGGTAAACCTGCAAATCGGCAGTGTATCAAATACTTGTTCTCCCCACTGAACTCATTTTTAAAAATTTTTGGCCATGTTTAGCATGAGAATCCAACTCTTTAACAGTGTAAATAAGTCAGAATGCATGAAATAGCATTAGACCCCTCCTTTAAATATGTTGCGCCAAGTTTAATGCCGTTAATGCATTTGGTTCTCACGTATGGTTTCAGAAGACTAGAAATACAGTGCACGCCTTTTCCATTTCCAAGCTTTGACATTCTGCCCAACATCTTTGTGTGTTTCACAATATGGGGTTCAAACAACATTGAGGAGAGTAAAGGATTCATTTTGTGGTGAACTGCTTTCCTATTCGGAAATTGTCCATGTAAATGTGACCGTTGTCTTTATGTAGGCTTGTTGTAGGGTAGAAGTGTGATCTTGTCTTGTGAGAATGAAGGTGTGCAGCATCAGGCCACAGAAGGACTAACACTGTGTACATCCCACGTGCAGCAGATGTATTCCTGCCCTCATTGTGTCCGTGAGCGGAAAAATCCACCTCACATTTTACACTCTCATTTATTACGCTTGGCGTGGGAAGTTTAATAGAGCTGCTGTTTGTGTAACATATAGAGAGGTTTACTCCACAGAGCTGCGTGTTATTTGATTAGGATTGATTTCAGTGAACAGAGGTTCAGTTCATAACGGGAAATGAGCTGGCAAAATCTGACACTGCTTTTCTCTTCTTTCCTTCTTGCTGTTCCTCACGCTCCTGTGTTTCTCTTCAAATCCTGCCATTGACAGATTTAGTTTTCTAAATAATGATTGAGTTACAATTATTAGAACAGGACGTCTGTGATTTCATGCACTGATTCGGACAGGATTGCAAACTCTGATTATTATAGGTGGGAACTGGATCTTTTCTGGATGTGTATCAATAAACGTATTAAAATAAACAAGACATATATACATTTATAATTCAAAATATACAGTACCGTTCAAAAGATTTGGCCAAAAATACAGTGAAATATTACAAAATATATACAAAAAAAATATTGTGAAATATTACAATTTAAAATAACTGTTTTCTATTTTAATACATTACAAAATGTAATTTATTTCTGTGATGGCAAAGCTGAATTTTCAGCTTTACTCAACTGTTGAAAAGAACAGCATTTATTCGAAACAGAAAAGTGTGGTAACATCATAAATTACTTTGACTGTCACTTTTGATCAGTGTAATGCATCAATGCTCTGTAGTAAAAGTATTAATTTCCTAATCCAAACCCTAACACACACAAACACACGTTAGGATTCTGTATCTTTGTGGGGACTTTCCATAGATGTAATGGTTTTTATACTGTACAAACTGTATATTATATCCCCTAATCCTAAACCTACCTAGCCTGGATGCCAGCCGAACTTAGCCCCGCCCACAACATTTGAGGTCGGGAAGTTCGGTCTGGACTTGATCTGTTGTAGAGCAACTATGCTCGAACCAGAGCTGTTCGGACCAATCAAATTGTCAGGGCGGGCTTTATACGATGATAGACAGATGATCAACAGTAACATAATCATCCACGTCACCAAAGAGCGCTTGGGTTGAATTCGTTCTAATCCTAAACGGAGAACTTGTTTGTATATGCATTCACCTTTACTATTTCTCTCAAAAATGATGATCGTGTTGGTAAGTACTCCGTGTATCCTGAAATTCTTTTCACAACACCGGCAAAGATCGTTTACACTCATCTTCTTCTACTTCTTCCAGCGTGCGTGCAGTTGAGTTCTGTTGACAACTATGCGTCGCTCAACATACGTCACTTACTCCATTGCTCTGATTGGTTGTAGGTCTATCCAATTGAGAGAAGAGGCATTTTCTTTCCTGGTTCGGTTGAAACACGCCCCATAATCACAGCCCAATGGAGCAGGATCAGACTCATATTCTGACTAGAATCTGAGTATGACGACGTCAGGCTAAAACCTACCCATCACCGAAAACTTTCTACATTTTTACATTAAAAAAAACAAAAAAAAAACATCATAGTATGATTTATAAGCTGTTTTCCTCATGGGGACCAACTGAAATCTGATCGTTTAAACTGAAAAATCAGGGGTGATACGTGACTCCGCGCCACTTCACACTGGGATCCTGCTCACCATGTCTGTATTTATTTACCGATAATGACCCGTAATTATCCTGAGTATTGCAGGGCTACTTACCGAATAAATAGCGTTCACCTTTTAGGCTAATTGTACATTTTACCTTATTTATTTTACAGGTTTTGCAACACTTTAGCAATACAAATGGACAGTTTCTGTCATGCCAATAAAGCAGAAAATTGAATTGAGAGAGCTAGAGCGAGTGAGAGAGAGAGGGAAAGAAAGGGTTACAAGATTTTAGAGTAATACATAGTGTAAAGCTGAGCTGCAAACGTTGAGCTTTTGTGTGTGTAGTAATCACTCTTCACCGATTTAACATGCTCACACATAAAAAGCTCGGCAATGAGCATTAAATGTGCTTACAGTAGCAATAACCCAGTGCTAGTTCTGAAGAGGACCACAGCCGCCCAGATTTAAGCAGGCTTGACAGGTATTAAGCAATAAACGTCTCTTTGCGGATGCTTGACTTGAATGGGTGTCACTCGCAAAGAACTTAATTTATAGAGGCAGTTATAGGATAGGCGGGAAGAGAAAACCTGAAGCGGAGAGAGAGAGAGAGAGAGGGTTTGGAGAATGGGAGTGGGATGATAAAAACTCTCTTCGGACGCGAGTAGCTTTCCCTGAGGACTTTAGGTGAATTTGTGCACAAACGTACTTTATGATTTAAGTCCTTTATGAAATTTTTTTTCCTCACACAGCTTAGGTAAAAATGACAGAATAAATTACCTACAGTTTTTTTTTTTTTTAGCATACAATGAGATATCTAATCCTAATTGCTGTACTTTTTTCCCCTCATTTATTTTGACCTTTGTGAAATGCTGTAACTAATGCTAAATTTCTCGTTTCGCTGCCTGGTGCAGCTTTATTATGGACCTTTTTGTCAACTTTTTAAGTAAATTAACAGTCTATGGTGTAGTACTGCTGCTAAACATCTACTCTAATGAAATATTTGCATTTTAAATGTTGATTGCAAATATGTTGTACATGCAAAATCAGTGCAGCCGGATCATGTAGTTATGTAATAGTTAACTGACCATGCTAACTAGCCAAACTTTGACCCTTGGCCAGTTTTATTTTAGTATCATCACTATTATACACTCACCTAAAGGATTATTAGGAACACCATACTAATACTGTGTTTGACCCCCTTTCGCCTTCAGAACTGCCTTAATTCTACGTGGCATTGATTCAACAAGGTGCTGAAAGCATTCTTTAGAAATGTTGGCCCATATTGATAGGATAGCATCTTGCAGTTGATGGAGATTTGTGGGATGCACATCCAGGGCACGAAGCTCCCGTTCCACCACATCCCAAAGATGCTCTATTGGGTTGAGATCTGGTGACTGTGGGGGCCATTTTAGTACAGTGAACTCATTGTCATGTTCAAGAAACCAATTTGAAATGATTGGAGCTTTGTGACATGGTGCATTATCCTGCTGGAAGTAGCCATCAGAGGATGGGTACATGGTGGTCATAAAGGGATGGACATGGTCAGAAACAATGCTCAGGTAGGCCGTGGCATTTAAACGATGCCCAATTGGCACTAAGGGGCCTAAAGTGTGCCAAGAAAACATCCCCCACACCATTACACCACCACCACCAGCCTGCACAGTGGTAACAAGGCATGATGGATCCATGTTCTCATTCTGTTTACGCCAAATTCTGACTCTACCATCTGAATGTCTCAACAGAAATCGAGACTCATCAGACCAGGCAACATTTTTCCAGTCTTCAACTGTCCAATTTTGGTGAGCTCGTGCAAATTGTAGCCTCTTTTTCCTATTTGTAGTGGAGATGAGTGGTACCCGGTGGGGTCTTCTGCTGTTGTAGCCCATCCGCCTCAAGGTTGTGCGTGTTGTGGCTTCACAAATGCTTTTCTGCATACCTCGGTTCTAACGAGTGGTTATTTCAGTAAAAGTTGCTCTTCTATCAGCTTGAATCAGTCGGCCCATTCTCCTCTGACCTCTAGCATCAACAAGGCATTTTCGCCCACAGGACTGCCGCATACTGGATGTTTTTCCCTTTTCACACCATTCTTTGTGCGTGAAAATCCCAGTAACTGAGCAGATTGTGAAATACTCAGACCGGCCCGTCTGGCACCAACAACCATGCCACGCTCAAAATTGCTTAAATCACCTTTCTTTCCCATTCTGACATTCAGTTTGGAGTTCAGGAGATTGTCTTGACCAGGACCACACCCCTAAATGCATTGAAGCAACTGCCATGTGATTGGCTGATTAGATAATTGCATTAATGAGAAATTGAACAGGTGTTCCTAATAATCCTTTAGGTCAGTGTATGCAATGGGTAGTTATAGTTTTTATATCATTTTTTTTTATCTTTAGTTGTTTTAGTACATCAAATTAAACCATGCTTTGAAACTAGCTGAAATAAAACCGGGTTTCTGTGGGTCTTAAAGTCTTAATTTGACCTTTCACAATTTAAGGCCTTAAAAATATCTTAAATTGGATCAGAAAATCTTAAATTCAATATCATGGCATTAAATTAAGGCCCTATGATTTCTGCGATGCAGAAAATGTGGACGGAATTGCAGAATCCATTCATAAAAATGGAATTTACTGTATAATGCAGAATGTCACGGAATTTGTCAAATTTTGGATGAATAAATCAAAAGTAGGTCAGTACACTTAAAGGGACAGTTCACCCAAAAATGAAAATTCTGTCATCATTTACTCACCCTAATGTCTTTCCAAACCCGTAAGACTTTCCTTCATCATATAAAGCGATCGAGTCTCTTCAGAACATTTGGAATAAACTGCTTGATTCAAATGGATTAGTTTTACAATCTCTTTATGAACTTTTTTTTTGAAGCGTTAAAGTGGAAGTTGCTTAGACTGTCAATGGAGGAACAGAAATCTTTCCGATTTCATAAAAAATATCTTAATTTGTGTTCCGAAGTCAGTAAAATTTAATCTAACCATTAAAGCAGAGTCCAGAAAAATGAAAACAGAATAAACTATATGTACAAAAAAAAAAAGAACGATTTCATAGGGCCCTAAATTTAATTGCAAGAAAATTGCATGCACTGCAAAAAAATGATGTTGTTCCTCAGGATTTTTGTTTTCAATTACAAATTCAAAACATCCTTAGATCAAGATACATTTAATGACATGCAAAATGAAGAAATTATGTCTTGTTTTCTGAGAAATTGAACAAAATTAAGTGTTTGTGCTTAAAACAAGAACAAATATCTGTCATTGGGTATGAAAATGACTTAAATTTGAATTAAATAGATTTTTATGAACCCATTGGCAGATATTTGTTCTTGTTTTAATCATAAAATCACTTTCACAAGATTTACAGATTTCTTATCTCAAACTTTAAACTATTTTTTGTAAAATTAATTAAAAAGTTATGGAGATCTGTTGGAAATTGTATTTTCAAACTTTGAAGTGTCACTAATACAACCCTGTGTACAACATTGTGTGCTTAGACATTTACATTTAGAGAACATATTGACGTGTTATGTTTTTTTTAAAATAGTTAATAGTTTTAAATAATTTTAGTTTTAGTTAACAACAATAATCCTGCCCTTGGCCTGAACAAACAGAACCAAATTCATTAACAAATAGAAAGTTCAGATTCATAAACCATGTCAGAATTGTGCACAGCATCAACAGAGCCTGATTTTTCAGGAGAGACAGACGAAGACGCTACTGTACAACTAACAGAGACGAATGGGAGTTCTTTCCCAAGAGTAGACAGAAAAGACTGTGTGAAGAAAGAGGGAGACAGACAGGGTTTGTTGGATCTCTGGAGCAGTAAAACATGGTGATGTGTGACAGCTGTTGATGTTGAGAAGGGCAGCATTGTCTCTTTCAGTGGTTCATCTGTTTCATGACCAATTTCTTCGTCCCCTGTTGCGTTTCCTGTAGCTGCAGCATTTCAGTGTCTGTTGCCATCAGCTGTCCTCTCCTTTCTGTCTCTGAGACTTGGAAAGTTTCTGTGCCACTGTGACTTTGCATCGCTGTAAGTGAGCCGTCTGAGGCCGCTGTAATGATAGCATATCCAGCGCCATCTGTCTTACATCTGCCAGCGGCGGCCCTTTTGAGAGCCACTATGAATCAACACAATGATGCCAGAGTTTTGGGCTTCTGAGAAGACAAACAGTACAGTTTTCTTGAAATTTCATAACCAATGGTGGATCCTGATAGGCGTCAACACAGATCAGAGGTTCAGCTCATTGCTGCCCTTTACTTGAATAGGTAGATAGATAGATAGATAGATAGATAGATAGATAGATAGATAGATAGATAGATAGATAGATAGATAGATAGATAGATAGATAGATAGATTCTTTATTGTCATTGTACCAAACATACAACAAAATTATGGACTTGCCAACGTATACAGTTAAAGAAAATTAAGTGCATATTACAAATAAAGGCCATATTGCACGGAAATGAAGTGCTCATTATGTTATTGCACATAATAAAAAAAGAATGAATTGTGCCCTACAGTAGCGACTTTTCTCATTATAGAAGATTAAAAAATACTGTATATAAATGTATAAGCAAAAATGTATGTATCCTGTAACATTCATAAAATAATTTTTCTGATAATTTTTAAGCGTTTTTAATCATGTTTTTACCTTCGTTAGTTGATTACTTCATTAGCCCATAGACCCTACAGAGGACAAGTAGACTCACTCACTCACTCACTCACTCACTCACTCACTCTCACACACAAAGTTTTCGTTGACAATTTAGAATGATTTATAAATTAATATTACTTTTATGTTAACAGATTGAACCTTATTGTAGGTTCTATATCTTCAAATGTTTTAATATAGTAATTTAATATAATAATATTTTCAAAATACTATACAAAATAGTTTAACAGTTTTGTTGTTTCAGCATCCAATCCACACATGAAAGTGGCACAACTTTTTAGTAAGTTTGCCCCCATCAAACAGCTTTCGACCAGCTTTTCTGTCCTTTGCCACCAAGAGGATAGCTTACACCCAGCAGGAGCTTGCTCTCTCCCTTCCTCTGTGTTAATTTCTCACCCGCTACACCTGATAAATGAACAGCAGCTGTGTCCCAAATCCACAGGCAAATAAACCTGAATAAACACAAAGCTTGTCGTTTACACAGGTCTGTGTAATCCCATAATCCTTTGCACGTACGTCCTAACCTTCCCGCCGCCCCTAGCGCTGCCAACTACAATGGCCTGCTCACCCATGTGGCACCCTGTTCAGAGGTGACCCTTCTATAATAGAAGCAGCTTACTGATGTCCAGAGGTGGAGAGGTGTAGGAGATTACACCGGCTTTAGTTTTGTGATTTTCACTTGACCTTACACACTCAATGCAAAGATTGTGTGAAGGAATCAAAAGAATGATTGAGATGGATGAGAGTGTGATTACCGACAAAATCTGACCGCTGTACTCACACTAGGGTCAAACTTATTGAGTCCCACTGTACTTCTTGCTCATGATTCTTGCACACATTTTAATGTAGTTTTTCCAGTAGATTCACTTATTACTTAGTAAGACAAAAAAAAAAAATGAGCTCTTTCTACAAACCCGATTCCAAAAAAGTTGGGACACTGTACAAATTGTGAATAAAAAAGGAATGCAGTAATTTACAAATCTCATAAACGTATATTTTATTCACAATAGAATATAGATAACATATCAAATGTTGAAAGTGAGACATTTTGAAATGTCATGCCAAATATTGGCTCATTTTGGATTTCATGAGAGCTACACATTCCAAAAAAGTTGGGACAGGTAGCAATAAGAGGCCGGAAAAGTTAAATGTACATATAAGGAACAGCTGGAGGACCAATTTGCAACTTATTAGGTCAATTGGCAACATGATTGGGTATAAAAAGAGCCTCTCAGAGTGGCAGTGTCTCTCAGAAGTCAAGATGTGCAGAGGATCACCAATTCCCCCAATGCTGTGGCGAAAAATAGTGGAGCAATATCAGGAAGGAGTTTCTCAGAGAAAAATTGCAAAGAGTTTGAAGTTATCATCATCTACAGTGCATAATATCATCCAAAGATTCAGAGAATCTGGAACAATCTCTGTGCATAAGGGTCAAGGCCGGAAAACCATACTGGATGCCCGTGATCTTCGGGCCCTTAGACGGCACTGCATCACATACAGGAATGCTACTGTAATGGAAATCACAACATGGGCTCAGGAATACTTCCAGAAAACATTGTCGGTGAACACAATCCACCGTGCCATTCGCCATTGCCGGCTAAAACTCTATAGGTCAAAAAAGAAGCCATATCTAAACATGATCCAGAAGCGCAGGCGTTTTCTCTGGGCCAAGGCTCATTTAAAATGGACTGTGGCAAAGTGGAAAACTGTTCTGTGGTCAGACGAATCAAAATCTGAAGTTCTTTTTGGAAAACTGGGACGCCATGTCATCCGGACTAAAGAGGACAAGGACAACCCAAGTTGTCATCAGCGCTCAGTTCAGAAGCCTGCATCTCTGATGGTATGGGGTTGCATGAGTGCGTGTGGCATGGGCAGCTTACACATCTGGAAAGGCACCATCAATGCTGAAAGGTATATCCAAGTTCTAGAACAACATATGCTCCCATCCAGACGTTGTCTCTTTCAGGGAAGACCTTGGATTTTCCAACATGACAATGCCAGACCACATACTGCATCAATTACAACATCATGGCTGCGTAGAAGAAGGATCTGGGTACTGAAATGGCCAGCCTGCAGTCCAGATCTTTCACCCATAGAAAACATTTGGCGCATCATAAAGAGGAAGATGCGACAAAGAAGACCTAAGACAGTTGAGCAACTAGAAGCCTGTATTAGACAAGAATGGGACAACATTCCTATTCCTAAACTTGAGCAACTTGTCTCCTCAGTCCCCAGACGTTTGCAGACTGTTATAAAAAGATGAGGGGATGCCACACAGTGGTAAACATGGCCTTGTCCCAACTTTTTTGAGATGTGTTGATGCCATGAAATTTAAAATCAACTTATTTTTCCCTTAAAATGATACATTTTCTCAGTTTAAACATTTCATATGTCATCTATGTTGTATTCTGAATAAAATATTGAAATTTGAAACTTCCACATCATTGCATTCTGTGTCCCAACTTTTTTGGAATCGGGTTTGTAATTTAATATTGCTACATATTATACTTTTATATGAAGATGTATCTTTTCATTGATTTTAATATACAAATATAGTAAAGTCTGAGATGTCATTGACAATCTGCAACTTTTTTTTATTTAAAAATGTAAATAAACAGAATTATTATTTTTTTTTTTTTTTTTTTTTTTTTAATTATGAATCAGATTCTGCACTTTTTCTTGATCACAATCAAGTGTAAGCAAATTAAAGCAAGAGAGAGACCAAATACTAAGTGATTCTTTTTTTGTGTGTGTGTTTGGTTTATGAGGACATATAATGACATGGGTATTACAACGTAAACCAAATGGCTTAAAAACGTACTAAACAACGTTTTTTGAAATTAAAAAAAATGTCAAAAGTTTTCTTTGATGGGTAGATTTAGGGGCGGGTTAGTGTAGGGGGATAGAATATACAGTTTGTACAGTATAAAAACCATTACACCTATAGAAAGTCCCCATACATCACATATTCATGAATGTGTGTGTGTGTGTGTATGCGCGCATTGCATAAAATATGCTCTAAAATGCAGTTGTTTTGCACGTTATCTCATGAGTCTCTGAATGTCGCCCCCCCTGCAGGTACGGTGGACCAAGACAGCAGGCAGCGCTTCCGACAAGTTCCAGGAAACGTCCATCTTCAATGAGACTCTACGGATCACCAACATCCAGCGAGTTCAGGGCGGCCGCTACTACTGCAAAGCTGAGAATGGGGTGGGGGTGGCTGCCATCAAGTCCATTCGCGTAGATGTGCAGTGTAAGTGATAGGGCCACGATCCCTCCTCTTCCCGGCCTGATCCCTCCCGGATTTCCTGCAGGAGGTGAATCAGTGTGAACTCTCCAGAGCTCCATCTCTGTCCTAGTGCTGGTTAAGAGAGTACTTGGGCTGGATATTAGTGTGGGTGGTTATGGAAAACAGCAGGGGAAGCAATGCTCAATTGAGCGGCCAAGGCAAAAGAGGAAATAAAACATCGCACCCACCAGCTTTTAGGGAGATTTAATAAGCTGTGAGTGATAGACATATGAGTTGTACTGGACAGATGCGCCTGGAGAGTTCGGGTGAATGAATTGGAAGGATCTCGAGTGAGAGTTGAAGCCATAGGTCAGGCAGGGTCACACTCTTTATGTGTGTAAGGGAATCCCTGCAGTGCTGCCCAGAGCCATTGACCCACTGTCCCATTGAGCCAAGGGCCAGGTCAGCGACTACAGCCAGACCCCACGAAAACCACCTACAAAAGACTCCTCACCATCTCAGATCAACCTCACATTCAACATAAGGGTGTGAACCTACACTGGTCTCACGGTTCGGTTCGATTACGATTATCATGCCATCGATTCCTCATATATACAATTTTGTCAATAAATACAAGCAGTCAGATATATGAACTGAACTTTTAATTTTACCTGCTCAAAGAAAACACGCTTCTTGAATGTATCAAACATCAAACAAAACTTAAGTCTGGGCACAGAAGACAACAGGAGCATTTAGAACAAATACACAACAGTAAAAACAGGAGGTGGTCTGGGCCGCATTACAGTCAAAACTAAAGTCTAAATGCATCTGGTTGTTGAAACCACATATGTAAATTTTACTCATCCCAACAATGCTAAAAAAAAATAAACGTGTGAGAGCGTGTTATAGGCTATGCCATGTTATAGCCAGATATGACGGCGCTACTGCAGCACGCATTGCCGCAGGCGAGCAGCTGAGTATCTCTTCATCAAGCTAACGCACAAACTACCGCAAATAAAACCGAAAGTAAGTCGCAGATGCTCAACACACAATCATATTCATTAAAAGTAAAGAAACTAAATGATCTTACCAGTGCTGTTGCTGCACTCTCTCCTATTGCGGTCTTTGATTTTGAAATTAACTGATGATCAATAAAATGCAGCTCATATCTATTGTTTTCGGTGACGTGAACTCCATTAAATCCGCATATAGTGCAGGAATTGAAGATCGGATTTATATCCGTTTTGCGGAGATACATTTATGTGCCCAAGTGTAAATGAAATCGTTTTGATAAATCAGATTTACAGCGTGTGTGTTCTCCAGGTCGTGCTTACCGGGTTGTTCATAAAAGCCAAAAACATGGAATATTCTCTGAAAAGTGTAAATATATTATGCCATTTTGCTTAAAACATTAAACAAATATATTATATATCAAAAGTAAACAAAAATAAATTGCAGGGTTCTCGAGATAAATAAAATAATGGACAGCATAAAATAGCCGAACAGCAGTCATAAGTCTCTTAAAAATGCAACAAAACACGACTCATCATTCAAATATATCTGTTTAGGGCATATTAGCAAACTGTGCAGTGGAATGCAAAAACACATTCTGTGTGAACTGGCCCTTATTCTTTCATAACTACCTCTCCTCATGGCTTTGGACGTCTCTGTTGCAACATACTCGTAACCTCTCACACACTTTTGTATGTTTCATTTACTTCCAACCGTTAACACACAATAAGAATCAGTCAGCGATCTCCCTCTGCGGTGTTCGACCATCACGCTTCCCCTGTGGCCCCTCCTCGTTCCCCAGAGGATAGATGTGTTGTTCCATAGGGTTCCCTGGGGGCGGATGATAATTGTGTAGCAGGTAAACAGGGCAGGCTGACAGCTGCTCTGAGTGGAAGCACTCCTGACGGGTGATACTTGTTCAATTTTCCCCCACCGGCTCTATGCGGCTCCCCGGATGACTTTAGCACCACAACACTGGCAATTAGATTCAGCCAGACCAGAGCGGCGAGGCACAGCACGGACCACACACACACACACACACACACACAAACAAACAAACAAACACAAAACACCCCCCTCCCCCCAATTTTCTACAGCACCAAACCCCATTACGGAGAGAAAAGAGAAGTAAGAGAGCAAGTGTGAGCTGTGAGATGGAAAGGTGAGAGGTACAGAAGGTGTGAGAGATAAAGATAGAAGAATTACAGAAGTGGGATTGAAAGGCATGACAATAAGACCCTCAGAATGGCCTGATTCTTTTGTTCGGCTGAATAAAAGATCCGTGCTACTTTTATAGCACGCTGCCAGTGTTTGCACATTGCCAACTGGACACAAGCAGACTTTTAAGAGTTATTTAGTTTGAAAAGTGATGACAAATCTATCTCTCTCATTTTCGATTCCCCCCGTTTTCGCAGAGGTCGCTTTTGGTTCTGGTTGCGTCCAGGGGTGTGTTGTGTTAAAGCTGTTTGCCTGATTTTATGTCAGCATATTTCATCTATTTAACCTCGGCCAGGCACATGCTACAGAGGCAGACAGCCTTAGTTAACATCAAAGAGAGAGATATACAGGAGGAAGTGAGGGGTCGAGGGCTGCGCAAAACTACATATTTAATTTTTTATTTTTTTAATTACCTAGTCTGCATTTTGTCTCAACAATTATTCAAACAATTAGGTATAATTAGGCTGCTTTAGGGTTTTGCATTCAAAGACAACCAGACAAAGTGAGATTGAGGCATATATTTAAAAGTAACTGCTGTAAAAAAATAATGCTTATCACATATTTTCTGAATTTGTATTTTTTTTAGTCTTGCTTTCCATTAAAAATATGTAAACATACATTTATACATTATTTAATATATTATGCAAAATATATATTAATATATTAAGTATAATGTATTAATGTATAATATACATTTATATTTTCCCTCTTATTCACAAGGTTTTAAGCTTATAACAAGAATTTTTTTATTTTAAAACATTTATTATATATATTTTTTATTTTTAAGTATTTAAAAAGTGTTTATACAATTATTATCATCATTATTATTATCTTTTTATCTTTTTATTTTTATATTTTATTATACTTTTAATTATTTTAAAATAAACGTTTTTATCATTTAAATTATATTTAATATATTGTTGCTTGCAGAAAATTTTGCAATCTTGCACAATATATTAAGCAAATATATCCTATTCAGAGATGCTAAAATATTTGTACAAGAAAACAAGACAAAAATACTAATTAAGAAAAGCATTTCTGCATTTGTCAATTTAAAAGATATACTAATATATATTATTATTATTAGTGGTAGTATTTACAAAAGTAAACTTAATTGAATAAATATGTGACAGCCAGTCTTAATATCTTTTATATGGTTGATTTAATATAAATTTTGCTTCTCAGGTAAATTATTTTGTTTTAATGATGTTTAGATATCTCACTAACAAACAACAACAATACAGATAAATAAAATGATTTTTGCTATGTAGTCAGTTGTTGGGAAACTATATCCAATAATCCTGACCAATCCCGAGTGCATCTAATACAGAGGCCATCAAACGCCTCACACACCTCATTCCTCTCTCACACACACACACACACACACACACACACACACACACACACACACACACACACACACACACACACACACACACACACACACACACACACACACACACACACACACTCTCACACACTCACTCACTCACTCACTCAGTAGGTGGTTTTTTGTGCGGGCAGGGCAGTCTTTGACCGTGGCACTTTGGCCAGTGAGACAGTGGGTAACTCTTCTGGGGTCAGCGTGCCTCTACTTTAAGGATGGACTTGGTTCAGAGACCCAGTTCTCACTCTTTCATTCATTCGGTAAAGTTCATATCACACACTCCAGCACCAGGTAAGAAACACAACAGCATGTGTGGAGTGACTGGTTGGGTGAACTTTACACCACAGATTTATTCAATGTGTAAAGTTTTCTTTGACACTTCTCTACATTTTCAGTATTTATATTGCATTTAGTCTAGATGGATTTAATCAGGTTTGTGGGCATAAATCACTGAATCCTATGTGCATATTCATGTAATTGAAAGGGGATCACTTTATTTGAATAAACAGTGTGATATTTCACACTTTTATTTCTTAGAATATGAAATGCACCCAGAATGGTATGTAATAAATAAATAATTTGTAGATAGAAGTTGTTATTGCATTTTTGATGACAGTTTAGGCATTGCTGTGTAGTCTTGAATTGTAGAGTACACAGAATCACTTGATAATATTTTACTTCCTCTTCAGTTCTCATGAGTGCCACTGTCTGAAGTCTTAGTGCCAGTGTTGGCTGAGATTATGAGCTCTTGACATGGCCTAAAGTCGTATTGTGTTGTCTGTTTGTGGAAGTTTTAACACCGTAAAAGTATTTGCATGTGTTTCTTCCCAGAGGAGGCTTTTGTTGCTCAGATGTTGCTCTTTCATAGCTCAGGAGATGTAATGGTGCTCTCAGTTAAGGTTTCGTTTAAAGGATTAGCTTTAAAATGAAAATGACCCCATGATTTACTCTCCCTCAAGCCATCCTAGGTGTATATGACTTTCTTCTTTCAGACGAACACAATCAGAGTTATATTAATAAATATCCTGACACTTCAAAGCTTTATAATGGCAGTGACGGGGTCCACTGAGTTTGAAGCTCAAAAATGTGCATCCATCCATCATAAACATACTCCACGCGGCTCCGGGGGGTTAATAAAGTCCTTCTGAAGCGAATCGATGGGTTTTGTAAGAAAAATATCCATATTTAAAACTTTATAAAGTAAAATATCTAGCCTCCGCCAAACCGTCTTCAGTATTCAACTTACGAAAAAACTGTGAGAGGTGCTACACTTTCTGCGTAAGTTGAATACTGAAGGCGGTCTGGCGGAAGCTAGATATTTTACTTTATAAAGGTGTAAATATGGATATTTTTCTTACAAAACTCCATCAATTGGCTTCAGAAGGACTTTATTAACCCCCCAGAGCCATGTGGATTACTTTTATAATGGATGGATGCACTTTTTTGAGCTTCAAACTTTTGAGCCCCGTCACTGCCATTATAAAGAGTGGAAGTGTCAGGATATTTATTACTATAACTCCGATTGTGTTTATCAGAAAGAAGAAAGTCATATACACCTAGGATGACTTGAGGGTGAGTAAATCATTGGGTCATTTTTAAAGTGAACTAATCCTTTAAGTATTGACTTTGTATTAGATGTTTTTAAAGAATAGAGCTATAAAATGAATGTGGAAAGTTTGGCCATGAAGGGATTTGATGAGAAATGTTTGAGCTTATATTGAGATCTCCAACTTTTGATTGTAGACATTTGTATCTTTTAAAATCTGAGCAGTTTTTCCCCTGGAAAAAAAATACAGAGAAGCAAGAGACTGCTCTATTTGCTCTCCATTGCTGCCTAGGAAATATGAAAGAAATCATGATTTTTCTTTCCATGTGGATCAGTGTGTATTTGTGATGTGGACTTTCAGGGTTTGCTCATCTGTGTGCTGAGCTGGAGTGTGTTTGGTTGTGCTGGTCGAGTGTGTTTGGGCACTGGCTCGTCTCCGCTCTGATTCTGCTGGAGTGTGTGTGTGTGTGTGTGTGTGTGTTTGAGCTGGCCTTCAGCCCTGGCCTGTCTGTGCATGCCAGAGTCTGCCGTCACAATACAGTCCACAAAAAGCCCCTTGTGCTGAAGACACCAGGAGAGCACTGGAGGAGAATAAAAATGAACCGGTGACTCACACACACATTTTAAACAGGCCTGACACTATATTCTAAATCTTAGTGCACTAATTGGAAAAACAAAGTACAAGAATTTCCCTTTCTGTCATAGAAGTTTTAAAGCTTTCTATTTCCTCCTCTTTCACATGTGCTGTCTCTCTCACACACACACACACACACGTGCGTGCACACACACACACATGCTCACACTGCTGTCTTGGCCTAAAGAAAGCACAGTGACTCACCTTTAGCCAACTACCCATCACAATCACAACCCAAAGGTCAAATACAGTGTACCTTTCCCTCAACCACAGAAGTGTGCGTGTGTGTGTGTGTGTGTGTGTGTGTGTGTGTGTGTGTGTGTGTGTGTGTGTGTGTGTGTGTGTGTGAGCGCCCACATGTGGTTTTTCCTAAATGGCATTTTAGAGTGAAACCAAAACTAGTTAGTTCATCGTATCTCATCTGTCTGTGTCATCGTCATCTCATCCACTGTCATTGTAAGTCTTTTAAAGGACTCAACATGAAGGAGAACAGAGAATGAGAGGAGGATAAAGAAAGGTGGAATAAAAAAGAAGAATTAGGAGAGAGGTGAGGAGAGGCAAAGTGGAATGGAGAGACATTAAGGATTTAATATATTTATTAATCAGTTTTTGTCTTTTGATGAAAATGGCGTTTATATTTAGAATTATATATTTTATCCTGTCCTAATTTTGGTCAATTTTTCTCTGATTAATAACATAATTTTAGTTGTATTTAGTTTGCATCATTTTTGTGTTGTGTATATTACCATTCAAAAGATGTTTTAATGTTACTGAAAGAAGTTTCTTATGTTCACAAAGGCTGCATATATTTGATCAAAAATACAGTAAAAAATAATACTATGAAATATTATTTAAAAAATAAAATAACTTAAATGTTTCTGTATTTGAATATATTTTAAAATGTAATTTATTCCTGTGATCAAAGCTGAATTTTCAGCATCATTACAGTGTCACATGATCCTTCAGAAATCATTCTGATATGATGATTTGATGCTCAAGAAACATTTCTGATTATTTTCGATGTTGAAAACAGATATTTTTGTGGAAACCATGATGCGTATTTCAGGATTCTGTGATGAATGGAAAGTTCAAAAGAAATAATTTATAACATTTATAAATGTCCTACCTTTACTTTTGATCAGTTTGATGCATCCTATTAATTTCTTTCAAGAAAAAAAAATCTGTTTTGAACAGTAATGTATGTCTGATTAATCTCATATGTAGCACGTCTTGGAAGAATATTATCATAATTTGAAATAATTATATTCTTCCAAGATTTTCCATAAAGATGGAGATGGAAGCGATGACGAAATGTGAGACATGACAGACAAACTACAGGCGGGATGTAGAGCAGTCACAACAGGAGGTAAGAGACGAGTGGAGGAACTCGTTCATTCTCCTCCTTTGAGTTTAGCAGAGATCGTGTTGCGCACTAACCCGTGATCCGCTTCTTACGATAAAGCTCCACACTTCGCATTTGTTCTGTGGCCTGACTCACCATCTGGTTCAAAAAGATTTTTTAATGTTTCTGAAAGAAGGCTTACCGAGGCTGCATTTATTTGATCAAAAATACAGTAAAAATATGCTGATTGACATTTATTATTATTATTATCAGTTGAAATAGAAATCTTTTGTAACATTATAAATGTCTTTACTGTCACCTTTAATCAATTTAATTCATCATATTAATTTCTGTAAAAATAAAATCTTACGGGTTAAACCCATTAGTAAAGTGCTTCAGTTCACTCACGTCTTTGTTCTCTGGCTTGACTCGCCATTCTAGAAGCCTCTCATCTCGTCAAACAGTTGTGCTAAGTGAAGTCGTCTTCTAATTGGCTGATTTGGGTTGATGATGTTCCCGCCCCCTCACCCCTGTCTTTTGATGATGTCACCTGAAGGCATGGCCCCCCGCTCTTAAACGCTCCCCCCTCCCAAGAGCTGCCACGCCGTACCTCGGCTTCCGCCTCACGCTTGACAGCAGGCTGCTGGATGAAAGAGAATGCTTCACACCGCATGAAAATTTCATACAGCTCTAATAAATATCTGCAGGTGGTCTAACAGCCAAACAGTCTTGTTGAAATGAGTGCTGGCTTGCGCGTGGATTTCCCTGCACCCGGCGCGACGTGTTGGAATAGCAAGCTTTAGTTTATCATTAAGATCATTTAGAGAGCCAATATTGGGGGTCTTTTTAAGGTGTCTGAACTGCTCATTTTTGTAGTTTTAAGTGAAACTGTGAATTTGGTGGAAGTCGCTCGAAGTAAAGGAGAGATTTCAGGTGTGGAAATGCGAGTTGAAGAGATAGTTCACCCCAAAATTTAAATTTTGTCATCATTTCCTCAGTCATGTTGTTCCAAACCTGTATGAGTTTCTTTCTTCTGTTGAACACAAAAGAAGATATTTTGAAGAATGTTGGTAATCAGACAGTTGATGGCATCCATTGACTTCCATAGTTGGAAAAAAATACTATGGAAGTCAATGGCTACCGTCTGCTTACCAACATTCTTTAAAATATCTTCTTTAGATATTAATTCATACAGGTTTGGAACAACATGAGGATGAGTAAATGATGACAATTTTTGGGTGAACTATCTCTTTAAAATGATGTTGCTTTGTCTGTAGTGGGTTTTGTTCAACTTTTGAATTGAATAAACATTAACAAGAGCTTCACATGAGGATTATTCATTGAGATTATTCATTGTTTCAGCCCGATGCAGTTATCATTTTCACGTCCAGCGCCACGTTGTTTAAATATCAAATGCCCTCACGCCCATCTGTTCGCCCATGGGCGTGCTGGTCTGAAAACGAGGTGTGTTCAGGCGCATTGTTGGCGTGTTGCTATTTTGAGGCAACTGAAAACGACTGCGCCATTGACCAACAAAAACCTGGTCTAAAGTCAATAGTGCAGTATTTTTTGTGTTATTTAAAAGGTGTGTTAGTAATATGAGCCTATAGGCGGGTGCACAACATGCGTACATTCTCAGGGCTCTAGACTCATAGGCGGAGTTTCACTTTTGTGCTTGGGGGGGCACCTTGGGGTATAATTTATATTATTATAAATAATAATAATAAAGGAATTGAATAATTAAAGGATTAAAAGAGATTTAACGGAATAAATAAGATTGGTAAAGTTCTAGGTCTAATTGTAGTACTAATGAAGTACTCAATTTAAACAAGTAATATTTCCAAGTAATATTTTATTTTAAAATGTGCACAAATTCACTCTTACTCGTATGTCTAATATGTAAAAAATGCAAACGTTTTTTGCCTTGTTGTCACATTCATTTATGAATTACATGACTCATGATCGCATTTTTTCAATTCAAAACGGCGAAATTTCATAAGAAGTTGAGTAGTTTCCATCACTAGATAGTCTATTACTGTCGGTAGCTGAACATTTCTATCATAAAACAGTTGTCTAATATTTGCATCTACTTACATCTTTTGACGAACTCTCGTTGTGTAAGACCCGCCTTCTTTGATTTGATTGGGTATCTCGATCATTTTGACATTGACGAGTGCTGTTAGACCACTGAGGTAGAGCAGCCTAAAAGTTTAACTTTTAAAAATTTTTGTCATCCTAAAAACAATCAGCTTTACTCATTCTACACTAAAAGGATTAGACAAGACAAATAAAATGAGAAAATATGAATTATATTATTATTTTTTTTATTTTTTATTCATAGCTCAGACAAAATCATTGGCTCTGGTCTCTGGCCCCCCCAAACTCCGCCTATGTCTAGACTGCGACCAAAATGGTCGCAAATGCGATCATTTTTTGATAATGTGCGTTAAAATTTCACACGGTGCGATAGCTGTGATAGTCGGTGTTACCGGTGTTCAGGCGCAACACTGGTTACATCACTTGCCCACCGCGGCACTGCCCCCACCGTTGTTTTGATTTTTTATAGTAATAAAATAATTTAGTTCAGTTAGAGAACAGACACTACAAATAAAAACTGAACGTGTCTGCTCAATACAGAATGAGCCGAACGGGAGTCGCAGCACAAACGCAGCAGGAGTCAGATTTCACTGACTGACAGACTGAGGAGCTAATGATAAGATGATCACGGAAGATTTGGTTTCAAAGCGAAATGTAAAAGCACCTATTTAAGTGAGTGTGTTATGTACTGTTTTATTGTTGTGTTTTTCATTAAGAATAATAGGCTAATGAACCCATCATTCAAGCAACCCGCCCCCGAACTGGCGCTAATTCTAAACCGAAAGTAAAATGCGCAAGGCCGCACTGTCGTTCATTCACGGCCGCACTGTCATTCACGGTGCGTGTCCACTGGCGCATTTTCAGTCATTCATAATTGAAAACACTCGCTTTGCTCCGCTCTGTTATGAATGCCCGAGCGGCCGTGCGCATTTTACTTTCGGTTTAGAATTAGCGATTTAAAAGCCCCCGCCGGTGATACCGGTATTACCATTGTTGTCATACGTTAACTGGTGGGAACATTTTCTCACCGTCACATCCCTAGTGCGAGTGCACAATGCTTTCGCGCTTTGGCTGGCGCTGAGCCAGAGACACATTTAAATACACAAGCACTAGCAAAACAATACATTTATAGTTTGTAAAA
Source organism: Coreius guichenoti (assembly GCA_039654105.1). NCBI lineage: Eukaryota > Metazoa > Chordata > Actinopteri > Cypriniformes > Gobionidae > Coreius > Coreius guichenoti. Next base: position 35,879,667 of record CM077179.1, on the reverse strand, counting down.
TACACAGTGATGTCTATGGAAGTGGCAATAACAATCCATTAACGACGTGATATATTCATATCAGATACACATTGTGTAAGTAACTATAAAGTTAACTCTATTCTTCTCCCACTTTACCGGCCACTTACTTTCATGTATTTCAGGAGAAGTGGATGAATTGACGTGTTGTAAATCTGACAGATCCGATTCTCTGAACTGGGGCGCAAACTAACATTGCGACGCCCATCACGCATTATAGATCAACTAACATGATCATTATATTTTTCAACAACAAAACACGTTCACTTACATGTATTTGAGAATCGGAATATCAGGTAGTTGATGACATAGCCAGCAAGTTTGTGAATGTTTTGAATAAAAAAGGAAAAACGAAATAAAAGCAGATCTGATTGGTTTATTGCATGTTACGCCCAAAACACACACGACTCATTAAGAGAGTAGGTACAACCCTTTTGGACCATGAGCCGGGCGCGCCGACTGTTTTTTCCGTCGTTAAACTAGCAAAAGTGGATTCAGACACGCCCCAAGTGCTTCAGACCGTGCGCTCAGATCGTTAAAATAGGGCCCAAAGTCCCTCTAGACCAGTTTATCAACCTTTATCCCCCCCCATCTCCCCCACTTAGACTCCTAGCAAACCCCTAATATAAAAATGCTAGATTTTAATTGTAATAAGGGTATATCCATGTGATTTTTACTTTTCATTTTACTCTTTATATGCATTATTTTAATTTTTGAATTTAATTAAATTTTTGTATTATTATTTTTATTTTTTTATTTTATTATTTATTTTATTTATAAATAAAAAGGAGGATGGCAGTGTGATAGGATAATTTGTTATTTATTTTTCCAATCGAAAACTTTTCCCGTTTTGGTCTTCGAGATGGTGACAGATTCTCGTGCATCTCTCTCTCCCCTCTCACTCTCTTTTTCCCTAACTTGTTTCTCTCTTAAACTGCCTCTGTCTCTCTGTGCTGTTTAAACCGTGTTATTCAGACTTGGATTGTGTCTACAAAGCCCCAAAGCCGGAGGAAACGAATGTGACAAGGCCTCTGCGTCTCTGCTCTTCCTCTATTCCAGCTCACTCTCATTTTCAGTAAATCCTCCGACCTTGTGCTCTTTTGCCATTTAAGGTAACACAGCAGCAGAAACGGGACAGACCTGCTTGTGCGATTGTTCGGAAAGGTTTTTAATATATGTAGAGATGTGAGTTTAATGAAGTCTAAAATCTGATCAGTTATGAAAAAAGTAGTAGGCTTTAAAATTATGAAAAAGTCTTGAAATAAAATATTACTTTTCATAGCAAATCATTTTTGAAGAACTGGAATTGTATTACAAAGTTAAGAAATCCAACATAGCCATGATGTTTAAAGGAATAGTTCACACCATTTATTGTCATAATTTAGTCATTTAATTTACCTCATGCCTTTCTGATACTGTATTTATTTTATTAGAAAAAATTTGATTTTGTGTAGAACGTTTCTGCTTTGCATTTGTAATATATTTTCAAGTATCAACATGGACAAAAGAGCAATTTTGGTCTGTTCCTCACAAAGCTTTGTAAAACTTTACAATAATAAACTATGTTTATTATACTTTGGGAAAAGAACAGCTTGGACATTCTGCCTAATATCTCATTTAGCATTAGAAGGGAAAAAAGAATATCATATGGGTTCGAAACAAGTTGATTTTAACATCATTACTGTTGAAAAATTTTTGGGTGAACTATTCCTTTTAACAACTGCAAAAGATTCATATCATCACAATGCATAGCAATCCTTCCACTAAAAGAGAGTAACACTCACTGGGAATGATAATACCTGGATCCGAGAGGATTTTCAGCATTTTATCTTTTACAAGCTGAAACATTATTACTTCCAATATCAGTCCCTGCATCAGCTCATTTAGACTCTTATTCTTATTCAGATGAACTCTTAGATCCACATCAACATCTCACAGACCACACACTCTCACTGCACTTTGTAAAGACGGTTAATAACTTTCTATCAGCTTTCATATATTTTTACAGACGCATGTCTTATTGAAATATGAAATGGGGAGCTGTAATAAGGGGCGCTCTTGAATGGAACAGACCACCTTCTGCCTTACCTTTAGAAAGATGCTTTTGATTGCTCTGCCTCCATTCAGCAAAAAAAGGGACAAAATAAAATAAATAAAAATCAGATATTAACATTCAATATATTAGATAAGTATTCCAAGGCTCTGTCTTCTCTCAGTAGGCTTTGGGTACTTTTAATGGGAAAAGTTTAAGAATTTAGAACATTGAAACCATTTGTATAGCCTATTTTTGTTTATTTTTTATATTTATCATTTTTAATTGTTGTATTTTATTATTTAGTGGTTGCACTATTTTATTTTATTATTTTTTATTTTATTGTATTTATTTTTTGTTGTGCTGCGTGGCAAAGCAGTCACATATAAGACAATATAGGCTATATTTTCTGTTTAGAGATAAATGTTTTGAAATGTTTGAAAGGTTTGGCTAATTAGCACAGATTTTTTTCTCATGGATTGACTTAAACATGACTTTTTTCAGGAAGCGCAGCTTTGTCTGAATTCTGTGTTGTTTATATTGCATCTGCAGCTTTGGGATACTTTTATTGGGAAAAGTTTTCAGAATTTTTTGCTTTAAAAAACATTGAAACCATTTGTATATATTTTTTTTATTTTGCATTTTTAATTATTTTGTATTTTATTATTTATTTGTCGCACTATTTTATTTTATTTATTTATTTTATTATTTATTATTTTATTATTTTATTTTATATGTTGTGCTTTATCTGCTTGGCAAAGCAGTCACGCATAAGACGATATAGGCTGTATTTTCTATTTAGAGATAAATGTTTTGAAAGGTTTGGCTAATTAGCACAGATTTTTTTCTCATGGATTGACTTAAACTTGTTCAGGAAGCGCAGCTTTTTCTGAATTCTGTGTTTGTATTGCATCCGCAGCTTTTTTCTTGTGGCAGGTGGCTTTCTTCACTTCTGTCTCTGCTAGCGTGTTTCTGTTAGTTAGCTCGTGTTCTCTGAATCTCTACTTGTCAGTGTGGTTCTGGCTTTTCTATCGGTCACATGTAGCTTGACATGCACATATAAAAACACGCTCTGCAGCTACACTCCTGCTTCAGATGCTGAGATGGTTCTTTCTCCGTGTAAATGTCAAACATTTCTCGCTCTGAATGTGTGAGGAACATGATAAAGCCAGCTTCCACAGATGACAATCGTCAGGTGATGCACAATGGAGTAAAGCCTCTGTTCTAAATCCTAGTGAGCCATGCTGTCTACTGCCTACATAGGTTGCATCTTAATGGAAATGGAATCTCGTAAATGATTTAGAACAATCTACATAGCTAACATAAGTAACAACTTAATACAAATAGTGTTCCTCATATGAAGTGCATGTGACTTGACACACGATTGACTTTAATACAGAATGACATCAGCATGTACAGTTTCAACATAAGTAATAAACTTATTGTGATGCATATTTGTCAGTCATACATAAATTAACTATGTTTATCAACTGTCCCACTAGGCAGTTCAGTAGGTTTTGGAACAAGACCAAAGTGTCATTTTTTTTCATTGTAATTCATTGTACTGTAGTGTATGAGCTAAAACAGATGTAAATTCACAGGCAGCAGTTAATGATTCATGAGGATGTATTTTGTGGCAGTTTGTACAGTGGCAGAGGTGATAAAATAGCATTTATAAATGATAAATGGGCATTTGGGATCAGTGCTCACCTCAGCAACACACATACTCATTGTCCCTGCTGCATGTGTGCGTTTTTTTCAGTGCTTTAATCTATAACATAAACATACACGCACAGCAATTTTGATTTATTCTGCTTTAAAAATGTACAAACATATAGACAGAAGTACTTAGCAGATTCTGTAAATGCATGCTAAGAACACTACCGTTCAAATGTTTGGGGTCATGAATATTTGTAAGATAATAAATTAATACTTTTATTCAGCAAGAATGCATTAAATTCATCAAAAGTGGCAGTAAACCGTTTATAATGTTACAAAAGATTTATTTCAAATAAATGCTGTTCTTTTGAACTTTCTGTTCATCAAAATATCCTGAAAAAAATGTATCACGTTTTCCACAAAAATATGAAGCAGCACTGTTTTCCACATTGATAATAATCAGAAATGTTTCTTAAGCAGCAAATCAGCATATTAGAATGATTTCTGAAGGATCATGTGACACTGAAGACTGGAGTAATGATGCTGAAAATTCAGCTTTGATCACAGGAATAAATTACATTTTAAAATAATTATATTCACATAGAAAACAGTTATTTTAAATTGTAATAACATTTCACAATGTTGCCGTTTTACTATATTTTTGATCAAATAAATGCAGCCTCGGTGAGCATAACTTCATTTAAAAACAGTCAAATATCTTACCGACCCCAAACTTTTCAACAGGAGTGTTTATTGATTAAGCTATTAATTTTAAGTCATTTAAAGATAAATGATCTTTTGATTGAAGTATGTTTGAACCTCATGTATAGTACTTTCTCTTATAGATGTATATCATAATTAACAAGGAAATCCACTTGAAACAATACATCTTCAAAATATATGAAGTTAACTGTGCTGAAACAGGGTTTCTAAAACTAACCCACAGCATATTAAAAACTGTTGATGAAACTTTGGGATTTTGGGATTTGGCACTTGCATGACCGAACACGGTTCACTCACTACTCTTTCTGCTAGTTCTATCAGTTTTGCATTTCTTTTGCAATTAAAGCAATGTTTCACTCAGAGGTCAACATTTTGTCATCATTTACCTTCATAATACTGCAAACCTTTATGATTCTGACTCTTATAGTCAATGGAGTTTTCAAGCTTAACTCTCTGAGGTCGGCAAAGGCGTCAGCGCCTTCATCTCGTTTTCTTAGTGAAAGAGACTCAAAATACTCAGTCGATTTTGGTCATTCAGGCAAGTGTTATACATCTTTATAATCTGTTAAGTTTCTACTTTTATTTGTGTATACTCACAATAAAAACTAAATGTTGTGCTTTTTGCAAAATGAAAACAAACATGATGCGCGATCTGCAGCCTCTCTCTCAATGAAGTTCATTCTGATACTCTTCAGAAAATGTACTCTCCTCCCATGAATTTTGCGTCTGAAAGGGAAACTCCTACAAATGCATATGCAATAAGTTCAGCCGCAAAAATAACCTTGTCCACACCTTTTCAGCGCTAATTTTTCACTGCGTGTCTTTAGTAAATCCTGACAGTAGTTTAACGCCAAAAGAGGGTTTTGCGGTGGCACAAGCTGTTAGTAAATCTGGCCCTTGATGTCTGATCCGTGAACAAATTGTTCGAGTCAGATCTTTGATGAATCATTTGATCCAGTTCACAAACCTGATCTGAATGATTCAGTTATTTAGTTCAACTCACTGACTCTGAGTGATATCATATGGCTTCTGAAAACCTGGAGTTACATGGATTTCTTTATGATACGTTTACGTTCTTTTGAGTCCTTTTTTAGTAAATCTGGCCCAAGATTTAATAAAGATAAAGACTTTTAGCCTGTTCCACACCTAAAGCTATTATATGACAAATTCTAAATATGTATTATATTTAGACTTCTTGGAATATAGCCCATGAATCACTTTTATGATATTATTAGGTCTGACTTCCCAAGTTCTCATTTATTTCTGCAATGAAAAGTGTGTCCATTATATTCTTCCACATTTTGTTTATTTTTGAGTAAACTATTTCTTTAACTAAGTGGAAGAGTGCACACAAGTTAGTGTCTGACTTCATGTGCATGTGTATGCATATATGTGCTCCAGCTCTTGTCTCTTTTTGAATGCAGGGTAATATGTGAGAGGCCGTCGGTGCGTGTCTCTGCATGTATCTGTTTGTGATGTATTTACGTCGATGTGTGTTGCTCTAGCCTGTTTCCTTTAATCCCCAGACTAAATAGGGCTCAGATTTATAACGGTGGGCTGTAATGAGACATTGATTGCATTGAGAATAGGCCATTTAGTGTCCACACTGCAGTATATGAGCCTGTCCCTGACGGACCCTAGAGTCCTCTGTGGGGGTGGGGCGGGGGACGTGGACACAGTCGGCTTTGTCTGCCATCAATAGGACTTGTGTACTGTCCGGGGGAGTGTCACTCACTTTTTTTGTTGAGAAGAACTTCAGTTGTGAGAGACACCCGATCAGACTTAATTGTTTTCAACGATGATGCAGTTATCAGTCCATTTATGACACTTATGAATATCAGGGGTATTCAATTAAAGTTCCAAAAGGTCCGGTCTCTATATTTCCTTCCCAGAGGAGGTCCAGACAATACTTTTTTGGAACAGTTACATTTCCATCGGGGCAGCCATAGTAATTTGTAAAAGAAAAAATCCTTAACATTCAAAATATTCATTAAAGATGAGAATCTTGGGCCCCCGAGAGCCAAAGCATTGATGTCTAAGAATTTTATTTTATTTTATTTTATTTTATTTTATTTTATTTTATTTTATTTTGTACTTTGTGTTCTTCTCTTGGATCTAGAGAAATCTGGTCCATCTTTATTTATTTATTTATTTTATTTATTCTCTCGGATCTAGAGAAATCTTGCCAATCTGTATCTTTAATTAATTAATTTATTTATTTATTGTGCTTTGTGTGATCTAGAGAACTCTTGTCTGTCTGTAACTTGATATTATAAAATATTATGTGAAGTAGAGACAGCGTTCCACATATTTGTGCACCGAGATGTTTTTGTTAATTGAGTTTTGTTAAGGTAATTCTCATAGTTTTAGCTTGGCAAACTGTCAAATTAGCTCACTGAAAATCAAATTATCTCTAGTTCTAGTTCCTATTTATATGCATCTTTGCTTGTTTGCTATCAGACATGACAGCTATAAACTGGGGAAGCTTTTTTTATTGTACTTTTTTACATATGCTTTCAACTCGTTTTATTAATGCAGTAGTGTTGGATATGACAGAAAAATGAACTTGAAGGAACTGAAGTTATTATTCCTATGAATTCTTGTATTGAAAATGTATTACGTCTTTAAATTCCGTCTATAATGATTTTACCATCAACGGTTTATGGTACTGGGCTTTATTCCTCTTTTCTTATTTGTTCATTTACCTTGATGTGATCAGGATTTGACCCAGCATCGCTCTGGATCATGGAGACCTTGATCACTAAAACCATCATCCTCTCAACTGAGGCATGACAGCAGGAGAATAATAGACTTTGGAGACTCTATTTAGTCATCAGGCTAATCTGAGATAGGCCTATTGTATCACATGTGGGCTAATTAGCGCTGTGTTTATTCCAAACCCCTCGATACCAAGAAAGTCGACCTTGGAATTATTTCTAGATATTGCATAAAAGAGGTTTGGCTGCCTTGGGCCTGCCTCCCTCTCTCTGTCTCATTCTCTCTGGCTTTCACATGATTTCACATGCTTTAGATGCATTATTTTAGCCCTCAAGCTCTGGAAAGAATAGACCATTTCCTATGGCATGAGCCAGGGCTACTGAAGGAAGTGTGCATGTTAAAAAAAGCAACGTTTTGCTGCTACAAGAGTATTCAAGGATGTGAATTGCAGCAAACAAAATATGGCACATACTAAGGAAGTAGACTTCACAGGAATAATAACTTCAGTTCCTTCAAGTTCATTTTTCTGTCATATCCAACACTAATGCATTAATAAAACGAGTTGAAAGCATATGTAAAAAAGTACAATAAAAAAAGCTTCCTCAGTTTATAGCTGTCATCATGTCTGATAACAAACAAGCTAAGATGCATATAAATAGGAACTAGAACTAGAGATAATTTTCAGTGAGCTAATTTGACACTTTGCCAATAATCGCCGTAATAATCAAGGAACTTTGCTGCCGTACCATGGGTGTAGCGGCGCAATGATATTACGGATATTACGGTTATGTTGACGGAAGTTAGCCTATTTTCAGGCGCTGCGTAATATCATTGCGCCGCTGCACCCATGGTACGGCAGCAAAGTTCCTTGATTATTACGCAGGAATGAGAGTATAGTTCCTAGCCATATCGGTCTAGAAAATCACAACTTTTCATCTTCCGTCGGTCTTAGTACACGATGTAACTACAGAAGAGTCAAGTTTTAAATAGGAAAAATATCGAAAGTCTTTGGTCATTTTTGAGTGAGATGCAAATGGTCTAATCAGATTCAATGATCTATGCTAAGCTATGCTAAAAGTTCTACCGCCAGACCCGGAGATCGGCTGAATGGATTTGAAAACGGTAAAGCTCAACTGTTTAACTCTAGGGGAGTTGGAAAATGAGCCTATTTTCAAAAAAAGTGGAGTGTTCCTTTAAAATGGTATGAAATTCAATAGCAGGTAGAAGTAATCAGGTAACAACACTAGTAAACCTCACATTTAACAAATTAGTTTTACTTTCAGAATCTATTCTCTTTTTACCTGATCGTCTTTTACTCCACAGGCCCGGAGATATTTAACAGTGAGGAGAGAGAATGAAAAATATAATGCTAACACATAGATAAACTGCTGACAGTGTCAGCTGTGGTGTTTCTCTTTGCAGCTGTTATGTGATTCCTGAATTCTTCATTCGTGCTATAGCAGCATTAATATTGAAGCACTGATGTAAAGTTCACCTCTCAGGTCTCCATTAGCAGATCACCCTCACTGATGCGGTGCACGCTCGTGTCAAGACTAGAGGATGGGCCTGAATTTAGCCTGACAGATTGACACATTTGTTTCTGTTCTGCTTCGCCCTCTCTTTTTTGAGGATGTGTAGGCAGAGAAGCAGAGAGCGCGTTCAGAGATCGAGCTGAAGTCAAAACAGTTAATGGTCAGATAGTGTTGAGGCCAGTGATACAGGGAAAAGCACTTTCCTCAACTCCTGTAACGTGCAAGGGAGAGATCACCTCAGTATAACACAAATTTGGTTTTAATTGCACAAAATTGAACAAATCATGAGCAGTGTATTGGAGCACATCAAAAAAATAGCTCATTCTTTGTCAAGTCACCTTTATTTATATAGCGCTTTATACAATACAGGTTGTTTTAAATCAGCTTTGCAGTGATAACAGGAAAAGATGCATTTCGGCTGTTGTTCAGCTGAAGTCAGTTCATATCACAGTTTTGTGGTATATGCAAACCCTGATGGAAAAAACAACAGGTCATTGCAGCTTCAAGGGAAATTCCAGGTTAAATACAAGTTAAGCTCTATCGATTTCCACTGGCTTATCCATCAGTTTGTAAAAACTAAAAAAAATTGCATGTACAATAATGGACAGACAATGAAAGTCTATGGGGCAAGTTATTCGCGAGGATTTAAATGTGAAGCTTGTATTTTTCGCCAACCTTTACAAAACAGAAGTTTATTCAAGTGCGCTAGTAGTATACTTCTTTTAAACTACAAATAAGAAAGTATACTTTCGGTCTACTTTTTATGTACTTATCAGAAATATACTTCAAATTACACTTAAGTATACTTGACTTATACAGACAGAAAAGTCTAAGTATACTTGTACTCAATATTTTGATCGATACCTAAAAGTAAAATTAAGTATTCTAAGTATACTTGGCTTGTAGTTGTGTTTACTCTTTTGATTGAGTAGCCTATTAAATTCTTTTTTCACAGTTTTACATACTGTCTCAGTGCTCGAATTTCGGCGCGGGATTGCGGGTATTGCGCATAATTTTATTAATTCCCGCAGGTTTCGCGCTTATAAGGCGAGAGATTCCCGCAAACATTTATTCAATTAGTTTGTTGGTTGAATGAGCAAATTAATCCACACAGATTACCAGATAAAATCAGTCATTTGAAAACTTTCTGTAAGACATAATTTCACAAACGCTATTGCGTCTTTCAAAATGCGCACATCGTTTCACATCACCACATCTTCTGTACGAGCTGCATGCTGCGATACAAGACTTTCGCTCGTGTTTTTGTTGCATTGTTACTAATGTTTATCATATGCACGACATGTCAATTTAAACATTTAGCGATTTTAAAGAATTCAGTAGTACTCGCGCACTCTCTGAGAGACAGTTTTCTGTGCGCTCATACCCAGAGCGCACACACTTAAAGCCACCTCTCAAACAGCTTGCAAGTACCAAACTGAATGCTTTTTCGCGGCGTATTGTGCTTCAATGGTCATAAATGCACAAAATGATGTAAAAATGCCTCTCTTGTCGAATATTCACATTCACAGACAGGGATGTCTTAAGTGAACTTAAACAGTTGAGAAAGAAAACGCATGTGTATCAGTAGGCAAAATTAAGCTTCCTTGTGCTGTGTGTGAACTCATACGCAACAACCCCATTGTAAAAACACAAATACATAGAGTGAGTAAACATTAAGGTGAGATAAATGAATTTACCCCCCCCCCCCAAAAAAAAAACCTCCCCCCATAAGAGTCACCAAAGGGGAGAACCCCCCCCCCCCTCCTTTTTCGAAAATGAAATTCAGGCCCTGTGTCTTAGGGTGTTTTCACACTTGGGTCCTCTTTAAAAGAACCGAACTCAGACTCCTTTAAGTGGACAAAGAGGTGAACCAACTGAAAAAGGACCTAGTTCTCTTCACGTTCACACTGTCCCTGTCCCTGAATAAGGACTCGGATCCTTTTTTGGTCCACTTTAGTAGGAATGTGGTCTCAGACCCCTTTGTGTTCATACTGTTGCTTTTTGGATCTAGTCCAGTTCCGTGTTTGATGGCTGACCCTATGGCCTTCAACATTTGATCCCATTCACTTACATTGTGCGTACCTCACTAACCAAGATATTTGTTTGTAAAGATTTTTTTTAAATTACATTGCTACAAATGCTGTTGAATGAAGTTGTTTATCTTTTTACACAAAAATACTTTTTTTTGCAATACTACATCCATATTCTTGCACTAGCTATATCGCACATCCACCTTTGTAAATAACATTTATTTTGAATTGTTTTCCTTGAATCAAGTTTTTTTTTTTTTTATTGCAGAAGGCAATGATAACATCAGCATACAAAAAAAATAAACAATACAATAAAAGGGTAAAGTAGGTATGCCTAAAAACAGCATTCAAGTAAGAAATTGAATAATCGCATGAAAAATTAAAACTGCATATTCTTCACTGTATGACGTACTCTACTGATTCTTATATTAGGCTAGCCTACTGTCACTTTAAGAACTACAGTAATGTAATGCAGATGTTTACATTCACTTAAGACAAAACCACCTGTTTATGTGAACCTTGTGTGATTTTGACTTTTTGCATTAAGACGCTAAAGATAATTTCGTTTAGTACATGTGCTGTGACAGCTGGCTTCTGTGCATGCGCTTTAGGTGTGTGCGCTCGTAAAACCATTTTAACTGGCAAGGCGCGCAGCACGTCTCTCTTACACAGTTTGGAAGTGGTTGAAATTGAAATAAACAAGTGTAAGTTGTGAACAAATAATTTGTAGAGATTTGCCAGATGAAGCAGCCATGATGAACAGCCGATTTGTACGGAGGCATCTGATGGCCAAACTACACTGGAATTCGCGAACGGAAAAATCAAGTGAGCCCAGAGCGGTTTGTGTTCAGATTGCGTGTTTTTAGCGAACCGTACCCAGACCACCTCCCGAGATGGTCTCGGTTCGGTTTGCTTTAAAGGGGTCTGAGATCATTTGGAGTGTTCACATATGGGCCAAAAATCACACGAACCACGCTCAGACCCCTGAAAAGGACCAAGTGTGAAAACACCCTTATAAACTTACATTGTTTGAAAATATTGATTTATAAAGAAAACAGATGTTCCTAATTCTGAGTATGTGACTTTTTGAACATTGTCACCTAACTCAACAAGTCCCCCCACTAGCATAGCTTAGGTGACCACTACCATCTACCGGTTTAACCCAGTAGGGTCAACCTAATTGGAGGTAGTGGTCACTTTGACTACGTTAGTGGAGACTGGTTGAGTTAGTTTCTTGCTAAACCAGCTACCAGTAGAAAAGCGACAAAAGGATAGCAAGAAAGCAAAATTACCTGAAGTATCCATGTAAAAAAAAGAGCCAAGAGTCTCTTTATTTAGGTAGTGAAGCAAACTCAGAATTGTTTCTTCTGGACTCAGCAGTTTGGACAGTTGTGTCACAGCAGTAGAGTAAATGACAGCAGTATCTGGCCACACTGTTTCAAAATGCCATCTTCAATCAAGAGCCGAATCACTCTCAGAGAGAAAAAAAACAACAACATAACATTGACATTTCACACAAGCAGTTATTTACTGGTGACAATTTTATAGTGATTCATATGTCCCCTGCAATCAGAAAGGCAGTAGAGTCATGTGAAATGTATTCTGAATGTGTGGCGCGCGGATCGCTTACATGTCAGACATTCTTAAAAACGCTTCCGCACACTGCTGTGTTTGAGAAAGATCACTCCCTAGAGACTGACCTTATAGACTTCCGGATACTTGCTGTTCTTGGAGAGCTCACCTCAGGACACCAAAAACCATTAATTTACCTCCATCAGGGTAAATGAGAGGAGTTCATACCCCTCAAATTCTAAATAGATGAATAAACAGGTTGCTGAGTGTCATTGTTGACTGGTTGAGTGAGTTTTAATCTTCTTTAATGGAACAGTAAGTAATATGGCTGTCAGGGTTGTCGTGTGTAATGATTTTTGATGGTTTTGCTCACTTCAGTACAGAATTTAGAAACAGGCCAAAAAGGTTTGGATTTGTCATGGAAGTGTGATCGTGAGTCTCAGGCATAAGTGAGTTGGCATGTCCAATTGTGTTGTATGTTATTTTGCTTACCAACTCTGTCCTTCTTGAGTGTCAGGTGTACATCTATGACACACTTTATATTAGGGGTGTGACTAGGCACTTAGCTCTCGAGACGAGACGAGATGCGAGATTGGGTTCACGAGAACGAGACCAGACAAGATTTTTTCACAGTATTTTTAAGAAATCCTCAATGACAAAATTCATGACTGGAAAAATAGTCTGCAGGTGCATTTTGAAATCTTTTAACTAATCATCTTGTAATGAATGTCATTTCAGTTCTACTCTCTGGGTATAAATTATGATATGCAGTAAAAGACAGAACAATATACAAGCACTGTAAAAGGTTTTGCCACAAACTCAACTGACTGGCTTCTTTCCTGTATGATTTCACATGAGACTCTTCAGACCTTACTGTACATGAATTATGAGCTTTCAGAACTTCTGATTGAGGCTGTGTGAGCTCCTAATTGAACTCCTTTCCACAAATTGAACATAGAAATAAAAACATATACAATAACAGTTTTTTCTTAGTCTTAAGCGCTGACAATAAGTGCAACCATAATCAAAGTACTCTCTCAATATTCAAAGTGCAAACAGAGACCAAAATAAGGGGCTTTCGCACCGGAGGAACCTTTTCATAGTTCCTAGAACAATTGGCGGAAGTACCCGGATTTTAGCGTGTTCACACCGCAGGAACTAGGAACGATTTTAGTTCTAGGAACTCCTTTTCGGGGAACTAATTTAGCCCCTACTTCAGAGTAGGGTCTAACCCAGCACAGAAGGAACTACCAGTGATGTAAGTGTACGCTGATTTACTGAACGCACGCGAAACACCAGCACCCGGCATTTTTTAAAAAGCCGTCTACACACTAGGCTTGCTGCGATAGTCAGTGTTATCGGTGTTCAGGCGAAACACCAGTCACATCACTTGCCCACCGCGGCACCGCCCCCACCGTCGTTTAGATTTTTATAGTAATAAAATAATTTAGTTCAGTTAGAGAACAGACACTACAAATAAAAACTGAACGTGTCTGCTCAATACAGGGTGAGCCGAACAAGAGTCGCAGCACAAACGCAGCAGGAGTCAGATTTCATTCATCACGAGAGTGAAGAGCTGATGATAAGATGATCGCGGAAGATTTGGTTTCAAAGCGAAATGTAAAAGCGTCTACTTAAGTGAGTTTGTCATTGTACTGTTTTGTTGTTGTGTTTTTCATTAAGAATAATAGACTAATGAACCCACAATTCAAGCAACCCGTCCCCGAATTGGCACTAATTCTTAACCGCACTGGCATTCATTCACAGCCGCACAGTGCGCACACATTTAAGGCTGCACTGTCATTCATTCACGGCCGCACAGTCATTCACGGTGCGTGTCCAGTCTGGCGCGTTTTCCGTTCATGCCTATGGAAGCTTAACTTAACTTTCATAGGAATTAATTGAAAACACTCGCTTTGCTCCGCACCGCTCTGTTATGAATGCCCGAGCGGCCGTGCGCATTTTACTTTCGGTTTAAAATTAGCGATTTGAAAAGAACCCGCTGGTGATACCGGTTTTATCGTGTGTTGTCACATGTCGATTAACCGGTGGGAAAATTTCCTCACCTTCACATCCCTACTACACACACAGATTATAGCCTATATATTTACTCCAGAAACTAACTCTACGAAAATGGAAAACAGTGATAGATGGACCTCTCAACCTTTACGCTAAAGAGAAAATCCAATGCAACTTTGACGGGACCAAGCGAAACATGATTATGTATTTCTGCTAAGTTAGCGACATTTGACATCAACCACATGGCAAATGCTAATACTTTTTCATATACGGTCTACTTTGTATAAAAGTTCTATCTAATAATGTATTACACAGGACTGTTAAACAGATCGTAAACTAATGAAGTGAACGGAGAAAGTGAGAGCTGTGTTCTCAGGCTCTGGCGTTCTCAGCGGCGTCAAAGTAAAGGTCCGCCGCACCGTCAAAATAAAAGTCACCACAACAAGCACTGCTTACGTCACTACAGAGTTCCTACTGGCAGTGCGAATGCAACCAGGAAAATGTTCCTAGGGGAACTTTTAGTTCTCGGGGAACCACCCTGGAGGCTAGTTCCTAGAACTACCCGGTGTGAAAGCCCCTATAGAGACCAGAGCTAAGAGGTGGTTACAACTACACAGCCCAGCTTAAGATAGGTTTGATGTTGGGAGACAGGCTATTGTATGTAGCCTAATTTACACACATCAGGGAGCTTGCGTTTTACTTTCGCTTTCAAATTCGCGATCTCATGTACTCTGTGTATAGGGAGCGGGGGTGCTGAGCGCGCATTCTACAAGATAAGATATTTATCAGACACTTATTCTATTAGACACATATTCTATTCTGATTTCACCCTCACGCTCCGTCATGGCGATATCACGAGACAGCTTTTCACCTCAACAAGAAATCTCGTCACATTTGAATGTTAATAACATTTTAATTAACACACATCCCTACTTTATATACACAGGGTTTAAAGTTTTTTGGCACCGTGCCGGATCTCCGGCGTTCGGCGCTTGGCTGGGGAAAAAAAATACATTTAAAAAAAAACAAAAAAAAAAAACGTGTTCAAGTTCATGAGTTCGCCTACCAATGGTTTGAGAGGAACACAGCTTTCACTCTTAACCAAACTAACATAACCAATCAGAAGTAGAATGGGGCGGGTCTTGTAACTAGTGTTGCCAGATTGGACGGGTTTTGAATTTGATTGTGTGGGTAAAAATGGGCTTGGGCGGGTGGACAAAATTTGGGCTGGTTTGAGGTCAGTTTGGCGGTTTTCAAAAATCTAAATTTTATAGTCTAATTTTGTTTGGTTATTGGTTAATAAACAAAACTCAAGTGTGCATGAACTCCATAAAATCAGTCATCATGACACACTGGCCCACGCAGAGTCAGCTGGCGTTGGTGTTGATGTCGCCGACGAGCACGCACTTTCAGCCAATCAGGGATCAGCAGTCAGACCTGCTCATTCATGACTGACAGGTTTTTAGCTCGTAGCTGTATATTCAAGTGATCGCTATGCTAAAGTGGCATAAATATACAGTAAGTTGTATCTACAGTAAAGAGTGGGAGAGTGATCTAACATGAATTACACCTGTGGTGGAAGATGACTCGAAGGCTCTTTATAAATATAACCAACTCTGAGAGCACAGTTGAATGGCTTGAATTGAAATCGAATATGGGACTATATGACAATCCGTGTATCATTCGTTCAATCGTTTTTTTATTTAAT
Source organism: Coreius guichenoti (assembly GCA_039654105.1). Taxonomy (NCBI): domain Eukaryota; kingdom Metazoa; phylum Chordata; class Actinopteri; order Cypriniformes; family Gobionidae; genus Coreius; species Coreius guichenoti. The sequence goes on along the minus strand of CM077179.1, from coordinate 35,863,656 downwards.
ATTGAAAGTAGAAAAATGAGAAAACAGCTCGTTTTTCGTTTTTTCATTTTTTCAGAAAAACAAGATTTCGGCTTGATTATTTTCCTCAGTTCCGCACAGCAGAATAAAAGTCCTGCGCTGCTACAGCTGTACGGATTCTTAACGCGTTTATTGCAAATCATTCTCATCAAACAACCAGACTAACGAAGGCTGTGTCAGTAAGTACTTGCTGTTATTCCAAACTCATATCTCTGCATGTGAAGATGCCGATTTAGCCTATATGCGTATGGGACTCAACTGAAATATGAAGCCTTCTTTACATAAATAGTATAATAGCATCCAAATGTTACATTGCAAATATGGAAACTTTGGACCGAATGAGAGATGCACGAGCCCAACGTCGATACAGTTTCAATTTAAATAAATTCATTTAGGCTTGGTGTTTAAAATAAATGTTGTTTGTAATAAATGGCACAATATATTTTTATATAGGCTTCTTATATGGCTACTTATATTTTTCATTCTTGTTGTTTTCTGAATACCATTCATTTAAGGATTTGTCATACAGTGAGGGGAAGTCAAATACGCATAGCCTACATGTTAATAGTGTTAATAATGTTAATGATGTTAATGTTGTATTTTATTTACCGGTGCGTTACACTACTTCTGAATGTAGGCTAATAATAAAATGCAGTTACAATGCAACGTTTGTGTGTTTCTCTCTCATGTGACGTATGTCGTAAAATAATTAATATATGCAACTCGTGCCATATATTCCAAGCGCTCTGGTGAGAAACAAACCGAAATGGCAAGTTATTACAGGCTTTAAGGAAAATCTTGTGTTGCAGTCCTGTGTACGAGTGTACAGCAGCTTGCGCTGGGCACAAGCATCATTTTGAGATATCAATTATAATAAATTTTAATAAAACACAAGGCACAAATCATAAAATAAAAGAGTATGTATTTTAATATCTCTGTTGTTCTCCGGTTGTCTAACTGCAACGCATTATTCTTTCCTTTTTGTATTAGTGTTTAAAATATTTATATATTTTATTTATTTATTTTATTTACTTAACCAAGATAGGCTATGACAGCCGTCATATATCCTGCCAACTGATGCAAAGAGGTGAATTTTTATCTACACAGAAGAAAGCCCTGTCTAGGCTCTGCCCCGGTACGGGTTGTGTCGAGCCATTCGTTAGTCTGGTTGTTTGATGAGAATGATTTGCAATAAACGCGTTAAGAATCTGTACAGCTGTAGCAGCGCAGGACTTTTATTCTGCTGTGCTGAACTGAGGAAGAACTGATGACGGAATAGTTTGATCTTCGGCTGACCAATCAGCGTTTTTCTGAAAAAACGAAAAACGAGCTGTTTTCTAATTTTTCTACTTTCAATATTAAATCAAAAATTGACTGAACGAATGATACACAGATTTATGACTCCTGTCCATCATCGTGTGCACACTGATCAGGACATCTGCAACTTTTAAACCGTCTGGACTGCGCTCTACTCGTCCCTGACAGCTGCTGAAAGAGGTTTGAATCAACGATTAATCAGTTTTGACTCTGCTAAGCGCGTTATGTTCTATGTACTTCACGACATAACGTTACTGTAGTTCTGTCAAAGCGCAACACAAAGGTAATTTTGGCAGTGGTGTGTGCATTAATGTGTGTGAAATGCCTGCTAATTACATTGTTTTTTCCGATCTCTTATATTGGTACTTTTTGCACTTAAATTGGCTTATTCTTACTGTTGACATTGAAAATGATGTTTTTCTGAGGGTTAAGTCAATTCATTTCTTGATTTTTTTTTTTTTTTTTTTTTTGTCATCAACATTATGTTTTAAGGAGCTAAAAATGGTACTCATCAACCTTGATTGGTATGGCAATAAAATGTTGGTGAGTTTTTGGGCTGGAAATCGTTGACCCAATCTGGCAACACTGGCCGTAACAGAATTCTACTAAGCATAGTAAACTGTCTTTGTATATTTCCTATTTTATATTCATTTCCTAGTATATAATTAAACATTGTTTCCTTTGAAGAAAACAATTTCAGAAATTTCAGGTTTTAGATTGTAGGTAATTTTGTACCCTGTCAAGGACAAAGCTAACAAGCAAAATTGTTCTGGAAAAAAAGTTCAGACGCAGGATTTTTTTTTGCTTTAACCCCTGTATACACATTGAAAAGGTGTTGCTCGTCAGAGCTAATTGGATGTAGTCTGCATCAAATGATAGAGAATGTAAGTACTGTATAAGTAATCATTATTCATATTGATCTACACTAGTGCACTAACATGGATACAGAAATAGAGCCCATAATGGAGTGACATGAATAAAACAAGTACATGAATGTAACATTATAAAAGTAACATAGATTAAATAATACTTAAAAAAGAAATTGTGAAGAATATATATATATATATATATATATATATATATATAGACATACACACACATACAGTGCATCCGGAAAGTATTCACAGCGCTTCACTTTTTCCACATTTTGTTATGTTACAGCCTTATTCCAAAATGGATTCAATTCATTATTGTTTTCCTCAATTCTACAAACAATACCCCATAATGTTGTGAAAGAAGTTTGTTTGAAATCTTTGCAAATTTATTAAAAATAAAAAACCCCAAAAAACAATCACATGTACATAAGTATTCACAGCCTTTGCTCAATACTTTGCTGAAGCACCTTTGGCACCAATTACAGCCTCAAGTCTTTTTGAGTATGATGCTACAAGCTTGGCACACCTATTTTTGGGCAGTTTCTCCCATTCTTCTTTGCAGGACCCCTCAAGCTCCATCAGGTTGGATGGGGAGCGTCGGTGCACAGCCATTTTCAGATCTCTCCAGAGATGTTCAATCGGGTTCAAGTCTGGGCTCTGGCTGGGCCACTCAAGGACATTCACAGAGTTGTCCCGTAGCCACTCCTTTGTTATCTTGGCTGTGTGCTTAGGGTCGTTGTCCTGTTGGAAGATGAACCTTCGCCCCAGTCTGAGGTCCAGAGCACTCTGGAGCAGGTTTTCATCAAGGATGTGTCTGTACATTGCTGCATTCATCTTTTTCTCGATCCTGACTAGTCTCCCAGTTCCTGCTGCTGAAAAACATCCCCACACATGATGCTGCCATCACCATGCTTCACTGTAGGGATGGTATTAGCCAGGTGATGAGCGGTACCTGGTTTCCTCCTGCCATTCAGGCCAAATAGTTCAATCTTTGTTTCATCAGACCAGAGAATTTTGTTTCTCGTGGTCTGAGAGTCCTTCAGGTGCCTTTTGGCAAACTCCAGGCGGCCTTTTACTGAGGAGTGGCTTCCGTCTGGCCATTCTACCATACAGGCCTGATTGGTGGAGTGCTGCAGAGATGGTTGTTCTTCTGGAAGGTTCTCCTCTCTCCACAGGGAAATGCTGGAGCTCTGTCAGAGTGACCATCGGTTCTTGGTCACCTCCCTGACTAAGGCCCTTCTCCCCCGTTCGCTCAGTTTGGCCGGGCGGCCAGCTCTAGGAAGAGTCCTGGTGGTTCCAAACTTCTTCCATTTATGGATGGAGGCCACTGTGCTCACTGGGACCTTCAAAGCTGCAGAAATTTTTCTGTACCCTTCCCCAGATCTCTGCCTCGATACAATCCTGTCTCTGAGGTCTACAGACAATTCCTTGGACTTCATGGCTTGGTTTGTGCTCTGACATGCACTGTTAAATGTGGGAACTTATATAGACAGGTGTGTACCTTTCCAAATCATGTCCAATCAACAGAATTTAACACAGGTGGACTCCAATCAAGTTGTAGAAACATCTCAAGGATGATCAGTGGAAATTTTGGAGCTCAATTTTGAGTGTCATGGCAAAGGCTGTGAATACTTATGTACATGGGATTTTTTCTAATTTCATTTTTAATAAATTTGCTAAGATTTCAAACAAACTTCTTTCACATTGTCATTATGGGGTATTGTTTGTAGAATAGAGAAAAAAAAAAAATTCATCAATTTTGGTATAAGGCTGTAACATCACAAAATGTGGAAAAAGTGAAGCGCTGTGAATACTTTCCGGATGCACTGTGTGTGTGTGTATATATATATGTATATATATATATATATTATACACACACACATATTGTTGACAGAAATGTGTGGAGAGGTTACTAAATTCAGCTGACCAATTTTAGACAAACCTTTTTACCCAACTTTTTCCTCCAAAGATATAAAAGATGCAAGTTAAAATTTGCATTTAAATTCCAAAAATGGCTTTTGACGTCTATGTTCATAATGAAATACTAGCTTTATTAAATCCTGTGCAGTATATACTATTATATATATTAGAGCTGGAGTCCTCAGTCTCATATTCAGTCTATAAATGGTCTTGGTCTTGCCAGGTTGCCTTATTGTCTTATGTCCACCCTACTGAGCACAGATGGAGATGTTGAACTCCAGGGATGTCAGGCAGTTTGAACAGTTCCTTAAAATGATGATAATATTTCATGATAATATCAGTCTGCTAATATTAGTGTGGACGGTTTAAGAGCCCTGCAGTATGGCAGCTGTACTCTAGAGTGGATTAACGGTCACTTGCTGTGCATTGTGGGAGTTTTTCACCCTGCATGCTGCTCTTCTCTGCTTCCTGTGACTGAGAGATTTAACTTCTGAACCGAGATTTTCCTTGTAATATTTTATGTAATATTATGGTAACCAAAAATAACCACTACATTTCTGTTGGTTTCAGTTCAGAAAACTGCCACTGACCAAATGCGCATCTGCGCTTGAGGAAAATTATCGATACCAGGCAACACATTTGTTATTCTAATCTGTTTCCCAGAGCGTTTAAAAGCATACAGCTCTTAATCATATCTAAAGTGCTTTCAAGTGCTGTAATGCCACACCATTGGCCATAAAGCACAGGTAAAAACAGCACAGCAGGTGTGCGGCACCTGTCAACATTAATGAGCTCCAGTTCTGTATGCAGCAGGATTTCAGTTTTGATCCTCCAGTAATTATAGCAAGCGTTCTGAATTTACTGTAGTTTCTGGAATATATTTGATGCTCGTTGTAGGAGCTTAAAAACTTCAAATGCCGCGCTTAACGATTCACGTTGGCTCAGGATTGCAAGGTTACAAGCACTGATGAAGGAAACAGCGTCGTGAACGTCCACCCTAGCCAGTGAACCATTGCCTGTGAAGGCTTCACCCTCCACAGTGAGAGATGAACATGAAACGGCATTCGCAACTCATTTTACGTTTGTGATGTGACATTTCCTAGTGAAAATATATGGGACGTGACTTTATTTTATATTTTATCCATCAGGAATTGAGTGAATCATGTGGGTATTACATGCCAGAAAGAAAAGTCAAAATTATTTCAGAGACAGAGCAAGATAGTATGTTTTGATGAAAGATTACAAAGACAAATATTATTTTAATAACATGCGCTAATGAAGGAATGCTCTAATATATTTTTTTGGATTTATTGTTATGTTATGTGTTAGAATTCTCATTGTCTGTCAATCATCTGGTCTTGCACCGGTCAATCTCAAAACCGGTTCAGCTTTGGCCGAAGGGAAGAGCGGCATTCACAAGATGTTCAAGATCTTCAACTTTATTATAGAATATCAGGGTTTTTATACGTTGCTTCTCACGCAACGCTGATGCACTTCCCCTGCACAGAATCCTTTTTTGGTACACTTACGCATTTTCCTTTCACAGACTGTCTTTCATATATTTCCTCTGCACCTATCCTGTTTTGCATGTACAGTATGCAAGCAAGCAAAAATTCATGATTGAGACTAAAATATGTAATAAAGCACATAAGCAGTGTTCTACAGAGCATGAACATAATGCAATACAGTATAACCTTCAAGATAATTTATCATTATGTAATTTTTTTATTATATTATTCACTGAATACTGGGAAATTAAATCATTAATATTGGTATAGATAGTAGATGATTTGAATGAAAAATTACAAAGACAAATATTTGTTTTAATACCATGCCCATATGAAGGGTTTACATTTTTATATTTTATTTGATTAATTAATGAATTAATAAATTTTTTATTATCTCATTCACTGAATGCTGGGAAAATAAAACATTCTTAATGGTACAGATAGTAGAATTACAGACAATAATTTGTTGCTCACACATATTTTTTTTCTTTTTGTAACACGTATGTGTGACCTGACCAGTCTCATGTATTCGTGTGCAAGTGTTTTTTTAGCATGTCATGTAGCGCTCTCATCAGTTGTCAGTTTGAATCTGTCTAATGTATCCCTCATTCAGTAAATCATTAAGAGGTTCTGGATATCCTCACTGACTAGTTGTGTAGTTAAAGATACCTATCCAGAACAGTGTTTTGTTGTATTATATGGTCCTGTACAGTCATATGTGTGGATGTATATGTGTGTGTGTCTGTGGCTCCTAGGGTGTTTCTCATGGTCATACATCTTCTCTCACTATAAAGTCTCAATGCGTTTTAAACCCTGCAGGCTTTTCTTCTTTCAGCACTGACATGTTTGAATGTTTAGCTGACCTTGGATCTGGACAAGGGTTTCATTACCAATATTAATCATGAAGATGTAGTTGGACTGCTAAGTACCAATGCATTACAAAGGAGAGTCATCAATCCTCTTTGAACAGTCATGTGAACGTTATTCATAGAAAAATACCACAAATCATGAAAACAGTGTCACTGTGTTTAGTTGTGAAATAGGTTATAGGTTTTAGAGTCACTCGTCTTTTCATGGGAAGCTTTATAGCACTTAATGAACTTGAAATTGATCATAAATCTTTCATTTTAATATGGCCTTTTTCAATGATTTGGGTAAGCCATAGATCATCTGGCACAGTCTAATATAATTAAACAAAACATAAATTAAAAATTAATATATAAATTAAAACACAAAATAAAAAACACACATCAAATGTTTGATTTTATATAAAATTAGATATAAAACAATTGTATTATACATTTTATTTAATCCCTTCTTATGTGTGAGATTGAAGGGTGTTTGCATAAAACTAAAGGAATGTAGAAGCAGGGGATCCGAACAGATCATATTTCCATATTTTATATGAAATGAAGGAAATGTAATGATAAAGATTGGCAAAGGATATGTTTTCCAGATGTCTAAAATAGCCTAAGGCCATTTTAGTCTGTGGCTAGGCTGGGTAAGCTGATATCGAGCTTTGAACATGTTCAATAAAGGCTGTGATCTGTTTCACCACATGGAGTCGAAAGTTTCAGAGCTTGATTCAAGAACGGGTAGTCACAGGATTACTAAGATCATTACTATCCAATCACACTTAAGTGTTAATCAGCGCAGCCTGACTAGAGCTCTCAATATTGACATTTAGGTATGATGTTCTTCATATTGTGACCATCTCCAGTGCTGTATAAAGAACTATCCTCACACACTCAGAAACTGTGACTCCAGGGAGTAAAAATACAGCAGAATAAAAGTGTCTGTGGGTGAACTGCCGATAACATCTGTCTGAATGTCCACATGCTTTTTTTTTAAAATCTTAAATCTGTTTTTATCATTGAGTCCTATAGGCTTTTTCCATTCTCTGTGAAGGTTATTTTTATACAATAGACCACCAAGTCAAGACCAGCTTGACCTTTTCTCTGGCTTTTGTTAACTAAGGGGGAAAAAACATAAAGAAATACCAGCCGAATGAATTGGCACACAGACTACCAGCAGGGTGTAGTCTGGCCCGCTCACTCCATCAATCACCCCGGCCTCCATCGCCTGTTTGTTATTTCAATATCCGTGTCCAGATACCTGGAAACTGAAAGGTTGAGGCATGTCAGAGCTGTCCGTCGCTCTGTTTCAATCGTTCCCTGTGCAGACACGCTGGATTGACTTGTTAGAAGTCTAGACTGCGTCGCCCCCTTGTCCTCTGCGCTATAGCTAAGAATATATTATTTCAGGGAATCTATATGAAGTGTGTTTGAGGTTTAAATGGTGGTGTCATCAATGTGAATTCTAGCTGTTTATCACTTACGCTAGGCGATAAATTTACTCACACAAAAATTTTATCATTACTTACTTTCGTATCGTTCCAAACCTTCAGAACACAAATGAAAATCTTTTTGATTAAATCTGTGTGATTTCTGTCCCTCCGTTGACAGCTATGCAACTACCACTTTGATGCTTCAAAAAGTTTATAAAGAGATTGTAAAACTGATCAATATTAATGGAGCGGTTTAGTCCAAATTTTCTGAAGAGACTCGATGACTTTATACCAATGAGATTCATTCTCGTGTTACGCAGCATGTTTGAGCTTCCTCAAGGACCAATGAGGTTCATTCTCATGTTACGCAGCACGTTTGAGCTTCATCAAGAACCAATGAGGTTCATTCTCATGTTACGCAGCACGTTTGAGCTTCAGCAAGAACTAATGAGGTTCATTCTCGTGTGTTATGCTACACGTTTGTGCTTCCGCAAGAACCAATAAGGTTCATTCTCGTGTGTTACGCAGCACGTTTGAGCTTCAAGAATCAATGAGGTTCATTCTCGTTACGCAGCACGTTTGAGCTTCCTCAAGAACCAATGAGGTTCATTCTCGTGTTACGCAGCACGTTTGAGCTTCCGCAAGAACCAGTGAGATTCATTCTTGTGTTACACATCACATTTGAGCTTCCTCAAGAACCAATGAGGTTCATTCTCGTGTTACGCAGCACGTTTGAGCTTCCGCAAGAACCAGTGAGATTCATTCTTGTGTTACACATCACATTTGAGCTTCCTCAAGAACCAGTGAGATTCATTCTTGTGTTACACATCACATTTGAGCTTCCTCAAGAACCAATGAGGTTCATTCTCGTGTTACGCAGCACGTTTGAGTTTCATCAAGAACCAATGAGGTTCATTCTCGTGTGTTATGCTGCACGTTTGTGCTTCCGCAAGAACCAATAAGGTTCATTCTCGTGTGTTACGCAGCACGTTTGAGCTTCAAGAATCAATGAGGTTCATTCTCGTTACGCAGCACGTTTGAGCTTCCTCAAGAACCAATGAGGTTCATTCTCGTGTTACGCAGCACGTTTGAGCTTCCGCAAGAACCAGTGAGATTCATTCTTGTGTTACACATCACATTTGAGCTTCCTCAAGAACCAGTGAGATTCATTCTTGTGTTACACATCACATTTGAGCTTCCTCAAGAACCAATGAGGTTCATTCTCGTGTTACGCAGCACGTTTGAGTTTCATCAAGAACCAATGAGGTTCATTCTCGTGTGTTATGCTGCACGTTTGTGCTTCCGCAAGAACCAATAAGGTTCATTCTCGTGTGTTACGCAGCACGTTTGAGCTTCAAGAATCAATGAGGTTCATTCTCGTTACGCAGCACGTTTGAGCTTCCGCAAGAACCAGTGAGATTCATTCTTCTGTTACACATCACGTTTGAGCTTCTGCGAGAATCAATGAGGTTCATTCTCGTGTGTTACGCAGCACATTTGAGCTTCCGCAAGAACCAGTGAGATTCATTCTTGTGTTACGCATCACGTTTGAGCTTCCTCAAGAACCAATGAGGTTCATTCTCGTGTTACGCATCAGTCAACAAAATAATTAAAGCAATCTGATTGTGTTGGACTAGACCAATGATAGACATTTTTAAAAGTGAAGTGTGTAACTTCTATGACATTGCAAAAATAATGACTTTTTTCAAACAGGATTCCCAAACAGTCCCTTATCTCCTATTGGTCGAACAAACAGCTAGTCCCGCCCCAGACTCATGCCATTGGTTGAATCAGTGTTGCCGTGTGGGGATGCTCATACAAACAGAGTGATAGTGCCACAATGACGCAGTTTCAAATGTCTTATTTATAATTGACTGTCATATTAATCTATGATTGGAAAAAGTATTTTAACATAAAAAAACTGGACACTTTTCTTTTAAGAATTTTCTTTCCCTTTTTGTGTGTCTTTTTATACCTTTCTGAAGAGTTTTCAAAGTGATTTACGTGCTATCTGAGAAAAACAGGGAGAGTTCTGAAGATACCTGTAGATATAATGGATATAAAATGTCTCATTCTCAAGGATTTGCCATTAAATAACTGCACCAAGATAGAAAGGCAGGGAAAAACCACACAGAAAGAGTGAAAGTAGCCAAGAACTGCCTGACACCTCCTCTACCTTTGGAGCAGAGCCAGTAATTGTAAAAGAAAAGCTGCCTCCAGGAAAACTAGTAAATAAAGTGGAAGGTGCGGAAAAGAAGATATAAAGGGCTCTTAAAATGAAAGAGAGGCTCTATATCAAGATAATCCGCAAATGCTTACATTGCATGTCCTGCCTGTGTGTGTGTGTGTGTGTGTGTGCGCAACGGAATGGCTGTTTTATGAAAGGTTAAACAAGCAGTAGAGCGCTTCTCCTCTGTGCCCTGTGCCGTGGCCCTGCGCTTCAGGAGGCCAGGGAGCACGGGGCCCTTGTGCTGGGCACGCGATACTCTGCCAGGCCCCCCGGGGCCCTATTGATCCCTAGATGTTAAACTTCCGCCTCCCACACACTCACGGATATTTGCGTCTCAGTCTGTGCTGGAGAGATGTATTGGAGTCATGAGATTTCTAAAGCAGCTTGTTTGAATGTTCCATGTGATAGTCAATTCCTGCAGGGCTTCATGCTGTGACCGTTCTCCACACTAAGCACAAAAATCCAACGTACAATTTTTCTTTTCTAATGCATGTTTCTGGCAGTATTATTTTAGTATCATTCTATACTACACTACACTACACTATACTATACTATACAACACTATACTATACTATATAACTCCATACTACACTACACTATACTATACTATACTACACTGCACTATACTATACTACACTGCACTATACTACACTACACTATACTACACTATACTATACTATACTACACTACACTATACTATACTACACTACACTATACTATACTACACTACACTGCACTACACTATACAACACTATACTACACTACACTATACTATACTACACTATACTATACTATACTACACTGCACTATACTATACTACACTGCACTATACTACACTGCACTATACTACACTACACTATACTATACTACACTATACTATACAACACTATACTACACTACACTACACTATACTATACTACACTGCACTATACTATACTACACTACACTGCACTGCACTATACTACACTACACTATACTATACTACACTACACTATACTTTACTACACTACACTGCACTACACTATACAACACTATACTACACTACACTATACTACACTATACTATACTATACTACACTATACTACACTACACTGTACTACACTACATTGCACTACACTATACAACACTACACTACACTATACTATACTACACTATACTATACTACACTACAACACTACACTACACTACTTTACACTATACTATACTACACTATACTATACTACACTGTACAACACTACACTACACTACTTTACACTATACTACATTATACAACACTATACTACACTACACTATACTATACTACACTACACTATATTACACTACACTATACAACACTATACTACACTATATTACACTACACTATACTACATTATACTATACAACACTATACTACACTACACTATATTACACTACACTATACAACACTATACTACACTACACTACACTATATTACACTATACAACACTATACTACACTACACTACACTACACTATATTACACTACACTATACAACACTATACAACACTATACTACACTACACTACACTATATTACACTACACTATACTACATTATACTATACTATACTATACAACACTATACTATACTATACTACACTATACTACACTACACTACACTATATTACACTACACTATACAACACTATACTACACTACACTACACTATATTACACTACACTATACAACACTATACTACACTACACTACACAACACTATACTACACTACACTACACTATACTATATACTGTATTATAATATACTATGCCATACTATTAGTTTTTATTAATATTTTTGAATAACTAAAACTGAAATAAAAACAAATAAAACTTATATAAAACTTCATTTTAATTTGTATTTAATACAAATGTTTGCCAACTCACAGTAATGAGTGTTGATGTGGATTTTACAATTATCAGTAGTACACAGGCTAAAAGAAGGTTGATTCATTATATAATTAAATTACTCACAAACTACCATCAAATTAAATATCACAGGATGTCCCTTTAATGACTTGGTGGTGTTTAAAATTTGAAGCATTTCTTGTCAACCACCGATAATCAATATCTGTCAATAATCAGTAAGATTAGAGAGGTCATTTTGAATAATTAGAGGTGTTGAATTGCCTCGGGTTACTCTGGTCGCTCACTGGTTATCTGATTTGAATTGCTAACCAGGATACCATCCCCATTAATTCCATCTCCAGATCATTGTAAAGATTTTATGGTACACATGATATTTCTGCAGTTGTATAACACGTTAAAGTAGTGATAGAGGGAGAAAATACAATGAGAGAGGCATGGCTCAAGAGTTAAAGAGCGAATGTATAACTGTAGAAAGAAGGAGATAAAAGTGTGTCCATACAGAGCCGTGCTGAGATAAACAGGTGGGCACATGCAGGCAGACTGGTATTAGTGGCCACATGCATACCTAGGGTCCAAAATTAACACTCTTAAATTGCCAGGTGCCAAATGTGTTGAAATCATCTTTGGGAAATAAGTACAACTTTACTGTACCTGCAACGTGGTTTAAGTTGAATTGCAATTGTGAGCAATTCATTTGCACATCAGTACACGGAAAAAAAAAATTGGGTGTAGGATTTACTTTGAAACAGTAATTGCTCAGAAATTGCTAGTAAATTTCACAAATAGTTAAAAAGAAACTGCACGTAACTACGGAGCCCCTAAAGTGACCTTTTAGTCAAGAGCAGTGAGTAATTTTCTCTGTTACCTTTGTTCTTTGATTAACATTAATGACAGACAACATTAGTGGCTGCTGTCACTTTAAGACCTGCCACTGCTACAAATGAAGCAGATCTCACAAACTCTTTACGTTCATTTAAGACTTTACTGAACTCATTTAAGACTGCTCTTAGGATACTCGACAAAACGGACATTTTGGCATAATTGTGTGTTATTGTTCGTTCAAGTGCAAAAGAAAACTTGATTCTGGTGCGCTGTCTGTGCGCATGATACTGGCGTGTGTCTGTCTTTGCGTTGTGTGTGTGTCACATAGACAGGACATTCACAAACAGTGCGTTCTCTTTGTCTTGTTGCGCTTGAATGGTTTAAAAACATTTGCATGAATAAGAGCGCGATGATATAATGTAACGCTAGCCAAAGGATGACATAAAAAACAGATGCTACATTAATTGCATGAAATATTTGTAACGCGTTAAACTGGAAAAAAATAGTTGGATGTGTTAACGCGTTAACGTTGACAGCACTAACTATAATCTATTTTCTTCGTGTGTCACCACTGCCTTTTTACCTTGAAGAAAACGGGAGCATAATTGCGCATGAAATAGGTTATACTATACATAAACTGGAAATTGTAACACGTGTGTATGCGAAAGTCTATATGTAATATTTTTTTTTTTTTTTTTTTTTTTTTTTTTTTTTTTACAAAGGTCACTCTGTAGGCTCCATAAGTAACACATTTTAATTAAACATGGAATTTTGAAGTAGAAAGACTGAAATAGTATTTTCTTGTAAAATGTACTCCAATAATCTTTATTTAATACTTTTTTTTTACAGTGTAGATGTTTCTAGTTTTTTTTTTTTTTCCAAGACTCCATTAAAATATAGACTGTTTCACCGAAATTAGTGAGGGGTTATTTTGTAACTTAAAGAGATCGAATTAAAGAGATTTATCCTAATAAGGGATTTAAAACTCTTAAAGGGTTAGTTCACCCAAAAATAAAAATTAGCCCATGATTTACTCACCCTCAAGTCATCCTAGGTGTATATGACATTCTTCTTTCAGATGAATAAAATCGGAGTTATATTAAAAAAAAGTCCTGGCTAATCCAAGCTTTATAATGGCAGTGAATTGTTGCCTCGTTTATGAAGTCCATAAAAGTGCATCTATCCATCATATAACTGCTCCACACAGCTCCGGGGGGTTAATAAAGGCCTTCTGAAGCGAAGTGGCGCGTTTGTGTAAGAAAAATATCCATATTTAAAACTTTATAGACTAAAATAACTAACTTCCGGCTGATTGCCGTACACATCGATTTACGGCGAAAGAGTAACCCTTGACCCTTGAACCCCTGATGCATGCGTATTGACGAACACAGAAGCGCAGAGGATAGAGCAAAATAAAACGTAGCGTCGGGGGTTACTCTTTTAGCGCAAGTCGACTCGCGCACCGCAGACAGAAGAATGTCATATACACCTAGGAGGACTTGAGGGTGAGTAAATCATGGGCTAATTTTCATTTTTGGGTGAACTAACCCTTTAAAGCGTGCATGAATGTAAGTATTGATAGCTTATATAGAACATTTTTGGCACAAATCACTTTAAAAATTTAGTCAATAACCCCAAGGTTCTATATAGAATGCAATTGAACTTTTTTTTTTTTTTAAGAATGTGTATTGGTGTTTTTTTTTTTATGAGTGTGTTATGGATTTGTTCAAATCTCTAAGTATGAGCAAGACTAATATTGATACTTACCTTAGGAAACTTTATGGAACCATAAAGTGTGGTCCCCAAAACACACGCGAAATGTACAATCTTACTCTCAGACATTATATATCTGATATATATTTAATGAGCTAACGTTTTATACTGCTGCTGTTCCGGATGTTTCTGGCTGTAATGGAATATAGTTTGCATGCTTTACGTACAGACATCCTGTGTCATTGGCCCGTGCTGTTGATGGTAATGAATAAGAGCTGGATTTGTGGATATGGTCTGTGTAATGTTATTGGGTGCCTAAATATTCCCAGACAGGTCAATAGCTCGTTTGGTAAGACAAATGACATGGTTACTAAAATCTTGCTAGAGCAAAATTGAAAAAAAAAAAAAAACAACAACTTCTAACAGCAGTCATTACTCTGGGAGGCCAATTAAAAAACAGCATCTCTGTACAACACCATCTGTAGCCAACAGCTATGAGTGTGTGCATGTGAAATTTGTATTTATGTGTGTCATCGTCCCAAGAAAATCTAGGGCAATTATCAGAACAGTCAGAACACAAGCAATTATAGAAAGTCTCTTTTTGTATATCCAGAGAGAGCGGCGTCCCTCTGTGTCTCTACTCTGGAATTCTTATCCCGTTAGGAGGTGGCGACCTGGGAAGTGCTCGGATGGTGAGTGACCCCCTCACCCATCGGAGTTCTGCTCTCAGAGCTTTGCCTGGGGTTTTTAATTAAAACTGCACCCTAGTTCAAAGCACTCTGAAGGTTCTTGGTGCTGAGCCAGTGGGGTTGACTAAATATCTCATTTCCTGCTGCAGGGCAGAGGCGAGGAAGGGCCGAGTGTAATTAGCCGATATGAGGAAGAGGAGGCTGCAGGTGTGTTGAGAGTCTGGAGGTTTGGGATCAGTACTGAGAGTCAGTCCCTGATCTGCTTTCCCGTTCAGAAGGTGTTTATTAAAATCGCCAGCAACTGCTGTTCTCTGGACAATTTAATTGGAGCCTCCTGTAGTCGTAAAAGAAAAATCACAAATGAGATTTCTTTAATATCTTGTCATTTCTCCAAACTATGAGAGCAAACAGACTCCAGTAATGTACGAACTGAAAAGAACTGAAAAGATCTTGTCAGAACAAAGAGTCAGAAAATAGTTGACATGAAATGAAAATTGTGCATGATTGTGCAACAAATTATCTGTAATTATCTATTATTTCCCCCTCCACTTTTTACCTTGTAATTCTTAATCAAAATTTCATAACTCAGTCTTCCGATGAAATAACAGACTTCTCTGGTGATGTATGCACGACTTCTCCAATCAATTTAGTCTGTTTAAACCCCTGTTTGTGTTCTGCTGTGCGTCCCTGTGTGTGTAATAAGCAGAATGTATGCATGTTGTGCACCCGCCTATAGGCGCATATTACTAACACACCCTTTAAATAACACAAAAAATACTGCACTATTGACTTTAGACCAGGTTTTTGTTGGTCAATGGCGCAGTCGTTTTCAGTCGCCTCAAAATAGCAACACGGCAACAATGCGCCTGAACACACCTCGTTTTCAGACCAGCACACCCATGGGCGAACAGATGGGCGTGAGTGCGTTTGATATTTAAACAACGTGGTGCTGGACGTGAAAATGATAACTGCGTCGGGCTGAAACTAGCAAAAAACACTTGCGTCGCGCCTGACGTCGCATTGCGCCGGGTGTATGACAGAGCCCTTAAAGTCTTACTGTTTGTGAAGAGCTGCTTTTTTTCTTCTGATTTTATGTTGATTTCTATACAAAATCTGTTTCTAAAATGCCAACCGAACACAATTAACCCCCGTTACTGTTATGCAAAAAAGTTCTCATTACTGTGAAAAAATATAATATATTGCATGCATTTATAAATCACTTTT
The DNA here is from genome assembly GCA_039654105.1 of Coreius guichenoti. Lineage (NCBI taxonomy): Eukaryota > Metazoa > Chordata > Actinopteri > Cypriniformes > Gobionidae > Coreius > Coreius guichenoti. Next base: position 35,847,174 of record CM077179.1, on the reverse strand, counting down.
ATCATTAGTTTTTTATTTATTTATTTTTTTTTTTACTGCATTTTATGCTACTGTTAACAAATTACTCTGTTACAGTAATGAGGGTCTAATGAGAAGCATCATTGAGAATAATGGGAATGACATAGAAACTCAAAAGTGAAACATCCAGAGGTTGCAGTAATGAGAATTTTGGGCTAAATTGTGCTTAAATATCATGAAAATTTTGTCACAATATTAATGGTCCTGAAATAGCATTCATTTTCTTTGAGCAAAATATAAGGTCTTTCTTTCTTTCTTTCTTTCTTTCTTTCTTTTTTAAGGGGTGAAATATGACCTGTTCCTGACATGATTACCCATTAAATTGTACAACAAGATAAGTGAAGAGAATATTGACTTACTCATATGAACATTGACCTTTGACCCTCACCTTTGCGACCTCTAGAGTAACCCCTGTGGATGTCAGCTGTTAGACACTGTAGTAGATCATCTAACATTGACAGAGGAAATCAGATGTCTGCTGCCTCGGGCTTTACTATATTATTATCATATTAGCTACATCAGCCACAAATCTTTCTGGTTAATATGATCTCCAGGAAATCAGAATATCTTTTATTCGCCGGTACCTGTAGGTATCTACCCGGTCACATTTTTGAATACTCGAAAAATCACCAAAAAATCCACATACTTCCATTTGTGCTATTTCATGACTATTAAGTATGAAATAGCACAAACGGAAGTATGTGGATTTTTCGGTAACTGAAGAAACGAATCAAATGATCTAGATTGTCTTTATCTGTGCTTTCTTAATATTTTGTACGTTTATGCTTGCATGAAAGTCATTGACAAAGTCGTTTACATATATCTGTCCTCTCTCACACATATTCATCGGGAGTGAGCTGAATTATGAAAGAGATACAGAGATGTTCCTGTGGGTAGAGAACAGGTGCATTGTGGGTCCGTGCCCTCAGTCCAAGCAGGTGGAGAGAAAGCTCATGTTTATAAGATCACAGGTTTTATGCTGTACTCTTGCACATTATGCAAATAATTCTGCAATCCTAGCAGTAATGTTACTATGCAAAAGCATGCATTACAGAATAAAGGACATACTCGCTTACACGCGATTCCTCGCTGACTCTGTCCATATAGACACTGGGGGTGCGTGTGTGAGAACAGCATATGTTGACACTGATTTGTAAGTGATCTAAACAGAAAAATGAGAGGGAAACCTGTAAAAAAGATCTTTGCAGGCTTACAGTACATTCTGGGCCGTTCATATGTGCTCATTATATCCAAATGTGCTGCTCAAACTCATGTGATGCTCCATTTCAGGCAATATGAAGAGTGCTAAATAATTCACGAGATGCTGGTGGGATCAAACACAACGCCTGCCTCTGTTTGCGCTCTTCTGAATACGGAAGGGTGTGTGTTGATGGGTTAGAGTTTGGGCTACTAGGGTATCAGCCTTTTGGCAATCTCGATGTATTTGTATTTGAAATGGCTGAAATGTGTTTTTTCCCTTTAATCAGAGGAACCATTGTTTTGACCAGACATCCATTGTAGTTATTTAGATTATAAAAGTTAAATTCAGTATTAAACATTTAATATTTATTTTTCCAAAACTCATTTTAATATTTGAAAAATGCCATACAGAAACTTTTTTTTTTACAGATAAAAAAAAAATTGTTAAATCAGAGATTTGAATCGAAATCAATTTATACAGGTTTGAAATGACATGAAGGTGAGTAAATGATGACAGTATTTATATTATTGGGTGAATTATCGCTTTAAGGAATATTTTCAAATCTCTAATGACAATCTAATGACACACGTTAGGAAGCTTAATGGCCATACAAAAAGCACATTAAAATCATTGCAATATTCAGGATGTTGCTTAATTTAATAAATCATTCAAAATATAATGTACATACACTACTGTTCAAAAGTTTTAATGTTTTAAAAAAAAGTCTTGTATGCTCACCAAGGCTGCACTTATTTGATCAAAAATACATTAAAACAGAAATCTTGTGAATTATTATTATTAATATTATTATTATTATTATTATAACTGCTTTCTATTTGAATATATTTTAAAATGTAATTTATTTCTGTGATGCAAAGCTGAATTTTCAGCATCATTACTCCAGTCTTCAGTGTCTTCAGAAATCATTCTAATATCCTGATTGCTTGCTGAGGAAAAATTGAAAATATTTTTTGTGGAAGCCTAATATATATTTATTCATTCAAATTTAAAATAACAACTTTTGATCAATTTAATGCAATAAAAGTATTATTAGTTTTACATACTAGATGCAGAGCTTTGAGAAACATTGACATAATGATTTTTATACTGTACAAACTGTATAATCTGTCCCCTAACCCTGTAAACCAAACTATCTTTTATTCACCAAGCAGTCAGAGTTTTAAATTCATCTTCTAGTGTTGATTGATGTCCAGCTGGTCTGGTTGTCTTAAATCCTAAATTAGATTTATTTGTTTTAAATTATGTTTGTATATGCCAATTGTGAAATTTTAAATGTCTGTGTGAGTATGCTGCAAATGTACTTTCCCTACGGGGATAAATAAACTGACTAACTAACTAACTAAACATACCCATCTCAGAAAACTTTCTGCATTTTTACATTTTCAAAAACCTTCATTTCGTATGATTTATATGCTGTTTTCCTCATGGGGACCAAAAAAATGTCCAATGGGGACATTTGGTCCCCATAACGTAGGGAATACCATGTACACACACACGCAGAGTCACACTGCACAGAAAATCAATGGTTCCACTCATTGGTATATCGGGTTGGGTCATTGTGTCTTTCATGATTTTCTCCTCTGGCCTGTGGTCATCAGATTAGCTCCAGACCGTCTAATAGAATTGAATGATAATTTGACATGGTCATTGTGATGTGGGTTAGTGCGCTCACCGGATTAATCTCAGTATAAATTCCCTACGGATCAACACGTTTCCCAGTCAGTGTCTCTCTGACAGACGTGATGTTTTCATTTGGGACTTCTTATTGCCGTTGAATTTACTCAGGCGTTGTGCTTAGGTTTCTTTCAGAAGCTAAAATAAAGCTGTGTGTGAGTGAGTCTATTAGAGAGCTCCTGTTTAATCGGGAGAGGTCAGAGGTCAGACTGTGTTACAGTCACATAGATTTAACCTTCACCTCTTTTCTCCTTATGTGATACTGTTCTCTGCCGGACTTGTGTTTATGTGTGTGTATCTGGTTTGGACATATTTAAGTAGCCTGTGTGTGTTCATCGTAGGATCGTTCACCCAGAAATGAACATTTTGTTATCATTTACAGTAGTAATCCTCATTTTTCTGTGAAACACAAGGAGATGCTAGAGTTTCTGAGCTGAGCTTTTCCATACAATGAAAACAAATGGTGATATTTATTATCAAAGCAAAAAAAAAAAAGCACTATAAGTAGTTCAACAGCCATGCATGCTATATATAACAAGTCTTGTGAAGCCACAGTCTTTCTTATAAGACCCAGCTAGGGATGGGACGGTTACCGGTTTCACGATAAGCCACGATAAAATGTACTGGTGGTTAGTATTAACGTTTAAAATGTAATTATCATTAAAACAGTGTTTGATTATCGTGATTTTGAAAACTCACTGTAAATCCTGTCCAGCCAGCATCAGTCTGGCGCAGACGCAGCACGCAACGTTGTTTTTTGAATGAGAAGAAATGGCGGAGGGCAGTGACAGTGCTCGGGAGATTTTTCAGCCTTCTAAAAGGACCAAATCTGAGGGGTGGTCATATTTTGGCTTTTACAAAAGTCCTGAGGGAAATTTAATCGAAGATGCTCACCCTGTCTGCAGAACATGCAAGAAGAAAGTCGCTGCAATAGGAGGAAACACTTCAAATCTGAAGTCGTCTTCAGTGTATAGCGAACGCAAGGCAAGTAGACTTTGACCTCAATACCAAAACTACGTCTGGGAAATAATTGGACACAAAGTTTTGAGTTTAAATATTTTATCTCACTCGCTTGAAATTAACGTGAAGCTTCCGCGAAGAAAAGTTTGCAGCAAGTGGCTTTGAGCCAAAGATGAACGAACAAGTTCAAAGACTATTAAGGGTGACATTTAAGGGATAATAATGTATTATCATCGTACACTTATTACACAGATTTTCTTTACTGCATAAGTAATTACGGGAACATATTGAATTGATATTAATGTTTTAAACCTGTTTATAAATCCATTTTGTACAGCGTACAAAACAATCGTGCATGATCACAAGAAGTTATAGTAATTAAAGTAATAATTATAGTAGTATTAATAGTAAAGTCCTCTGATTTCATTTTCAATACAATCAAAAACAGAGACGCAAGACGACAAGTTGCATTTGAATGAAACGGGAGAGCGCATCCGTTGATGTGCGCTGTTATAATGCGTTGCTATTGACGACGGTCATTATAAGGAAGGAAACGCCACAGAATAGAATCTTGCTTAAAAAAGTGCATAGAGCTGCTTGTTTTATTTGTTGTTTGTTGATTTTCAAATATAAAACTAGTTGAAATGTTTTCAGCGTGTGCATCAGTTCTTTTTGAACACTTTCATCTCATTTGAACAAAACCGTGATAATATTGATAATCGTGATATCAAATTTTCATACCGTCCCATCCCTAGACCCAGCCAGTCCAAAACCATTTTAATGAAGTCCATTAGAGAACATTTATTGCATCATTCATTCGAACAATTAGACTCTTTGTAAAATGGCTATCCAGCCATTCAGATCCATTGAAACTCTAATGAAATTTCTGTAATGGTGAAGTGTACTGACCTGCGGTTGAGGTAATTGCCACCTTCAGTACAGTGGAAATAGTGGTCTTGTCTGAGACCACAAGATCAAGACATTGATAATTACAGGTTCGAGGTGCATTTACCTCAGATTACTCCATTAAAGAGATTACGTTTTCTCAATGTAAGTGAATTCTCTTTCTGTGCTTCAGATCTGGATAAGCCTGTGCTCACAGTGCACCAAACGGTGGGTGATGTACGAGGGAACTACTATCAGGAGAAAACAGTGTTTTTACGCTGTACGGTAAACTCCAACCCTCCCGCTCGCTTTATCTGGAAAAGGGGAAATAAACCAATTGAACAGAGCAAAGACAACGGCGTCGACATCTACGAGCCTCTGTACACACAGGTACAACACACACGATGACTTCTGCTGGTTTTATAGTGAACTATAGGAACTTTTTAAATAAATACGTTTGTTTAACTGTTTAATTTATTTTTTATTTATTTTTTATTTTATTTATTTATTTATTTTTACAGTTTTTTAAATTGAGGACATCCCTGGGTGTTGCAGAAAGTTTGGAAACAAATTTGTCCTTAAACCAAGTAAATCCCAAACAATCTCACATACAGCTGGACAATATGTGAGATTTCTTTGTAGGTCTTTTATTCCCTAAAACAAAATAGTTTAATAATCACTTGAACAGCGGATAACAGCAGGAGACCCTCTCAATCACAGAGAAACGTACTCAATAAATCAGTGATCCATCAGTGATTAATTCATAATCTGAGCACTTATTAAAGAGCCGTTTGAGTAAGGTGGGATGGATGGAGATTGATGGCTTTGCTATTAATAATGAGGATTATTTTTTCTCCTGATGGACTCAGTCAAAAGAATTAGAGGAATTTAAAATTCCTGAATTCATTCTCTCTTTATCACTCACACAAAGCCTCTGACATTGCATAGAAATTCAAGCGTCTTTCTCAGAAAACGAAACTGTACCTTTTGTGTCCACATGAATTACTACTGACATAATTAACAGGATACTGAATTTAGTCACATTATTTGATAGATTTAACCTTTTCTAGAGTGCAATGAAAAATACTTTCGCAATGAAAAGTGAAAAATATGTCGCAATGAAAAATGAAAAATAAATACACAATGAAAAATACTTTTTTCAAAAGTTTTTTGGAATATCAGCCAATTTACCAGTTCCAATTCATCCCCATTATATTTAATTGGTAATATATAATTTGAATATTTAGCTTTTCTTGAAATTAAAATAAAATGTGATGCTTTATGTAATGTAAATGTAATGGTTTGATCTTTCTGACATTATATTTAAAGAAATTACATCATCAAAGTCTTTTTAAGTTCAAGTCAACCAGTTTGTATTGCAACCTTTATCAGTATTTCAGTATTTCATTGTTTACACTTGTGTTGTGTAACACTAATTTGAAATATGAATTTCAACAATAAAATTCTGTAGTAAAGAAAATGATAAAAGCACAAATGGCACTTCCAGAGGATGACCAACAAACTTTGTTGTTTTCATTGTTTAAATGCATGCTCTGTCTAACAGAAGACATTTAGTTTGATATACAGGATGTTTACCATGTGAATGTTTGTGTGCGTTTGCAGGGTGAGACAAAGGTGCTGAAACTGAAAAACCTCCGTCCACAGGACTTTGCTAATTACACCTGCCAGGTGTCCGTACGGAACGTGTGTGACATTCCAGACAGCTCTGTGGTCTTTCGCCTTACCAACAGCACCAGTGAGTTCTCGTTCATTTTCAAACACTCACACACTCGCATTCACTCTCTCTGTTGTGAGATTTGTGCGCCTCTTGATTTTATGGAAGTCCTGCTTTCATTTTATTTTGCTCATTTTATTACAGGAATAAAATGACTTGCAAATGGAGTTTCTTTTTGCTGTTAGCAGATTCAGGAAAACTGTAGGAGAAACTGTCTTTTCTCCTTCTTTTTTTTTTTTCTCCTCAAATGCTTCTTCTCCCCCTGGTTATGTGTTGACCTGTCAGGTTTAATCTACCTTTCTACACTTTTCCCTCTTTTTATCTCTTTCTATTCCGAGTGCTTTCTCTCGTCACTATCTGTCAGCGCAGTGGAGACGTTCAGCTCTGAACAACACAGGAACAGTCACATGTGTGTCTTTGATCATGTTGGTCTCTGCACTGGTTTGTGTCTTCAGGTCTGTCTCTGTTATCATTGTGCTGTCCTGTAGTGAGAAATCAGCAAACTTTTTTTTCCTTTTTGTTAGAATAGTCTTGTCAGAGCTGTGGCCAGTGGTTAGCACACATTGAGCTCTGATGCCCATATGGGGGAGCACGCCCTGATTTTGCCTAGTTAGACGTGTTCCTGGGTCAACATATTTTTTTTTGATCCAGGAACAACATTCCTGTCTGACAATTTAGTCCTAACCATATCCCTACCCATAAACATAACCCTACCCATAAACCTAACCCTACCCATAAGTTATTCTGTAAAATCAGAGGGAAATGATGTAGAAGCACCTAACCTTGGTTGTAAGCCTAAACCAAAGTCCCTTTAAGACAAGTTATTTCACTCGGCGGCCATCTTTGAAATGCCTCTAGTGCATGCAAATGCAGCTCCTATCTCTTTGAATGGGGAAACATCAAATTCTCCAAAACTGTTCGCCAAGCTTACGATTAAATTTCATCACCAATGAAATCTGACAACAACTGTCTCATAAATTTGGTTTCTAAATGCTCGAATAATGACAAAAAAAAACAACGCATTTTTGCGCCTGGTCAAAGCTAGTGCGCATGCGCAGTGTCTCAGAACACTGCCTGTTTCTATAGCAACCAGCGCTTCTAACGGCAGTTGCAGTGACGCGATGACTTTACTAATCAACGATTGGCTCTTTTATTTAGAAGGCGGGGCTTATTCGCATTATTGGGCGTTGCACTTTCTCCCATTCATAAGTAATCAGAGTGCACCGTCTTCCTATATAAAGTCTTTGCCTAAACTTGACATAAACCGTAAACTTTTCCCTCAAATCTGATTCTTTTTGATTAGAATGTTGATCCAGGAACATGTTGTAATTGGTGAAATCAGGTTCTGCATATGGGGGATGTGAGTTCACAACATATTCTTGCTCCTTCCATGTTAACTAACATTTCCTTCATCGTCAGAATTTGTTTGTGTAATCCATAATGAAAGTGCCAAATGAAAGAGGAATCTCTGCTAGAACAACAAAAAATGCGACTACAATACCCAGAGAAACCCTTTATGAATTAGTCATGTAAAAAACATGTTTGTTCGTGTTCAAATTAGCAGCATTAAGAATTCATGCTCGAGAAACGACTTCAAAGCTTGCCGGGAAAATCTAAAAGTAGCCCAAAAGTTCCCCCCTCTCTGTGTGTGTCTTTATTTCCCTTGTTTCTTGTTCTTTCTCTCTTGTGATGAGTTTGAAAGACTGGTGATTCTCCTCTTTCTGCTCTCTCCACTAGAAAGGCAGCTGTGAAATAGTCAGTAGAGATGAATGAGTCTGGAGTGACAATATCAGAAGTCTGTACCTCTCACACACTTACAGACACACACACACACACACACTGCGGCGCCCCCCCATCGGTGTCCTGCCCTGTGGAGAAACAACACACTGCTGCAAATTGGAATTTGTTTTCCACGTGGCAGGAGTGCGCGGCTCGCAAACACACAGCTCACTGCCGAAAGAACAAAACACTGATTTGTTTTTCTGTTGATTTTCATTTTCTTTCCTCTGAACTGATGAGCAGGAAGGGGCGAGATGAAATAGGAGGTTGCAGGAGAAACACGCGTAGGATGCTGCGCTGAAGTTTGAGAAGTTAGTCTCTTTGGAGGGTAGTGAAGGAGACTGCGTCTGAGCTGAGGATTCGATGCGCTGTTTTAAATTACGGGTCGATCGTGACGTGTAACTCCAAACCTAGCTGGTCACCGTCCATCTGTGTGAAGGTCAAGAGCTCAACTCAGAGAGAAAGACCTCCTTTAACCCTCTGATGCGGCTGTCCACTACGGTAGACAGAGCTTTAAGAGACATTTTTTAACCATTCAGGGTGTGAAGTTGTATCTAAACCATCATTGCTGATTACCTTTGACCTTTTTTCAAAATTTTTATAGTTTTATTATTTTATAAAGTATTGTTCAAAAGTTTGGAATTTCAAGATTTTTCTTTTTAGAAGAACATATTACTTTTATTCAGCAAGGATGCATTAAAAAGTGACAGTAAAGACATTTATAATGTTACAAAACTATTCTGTTCCAAATAACAGAAAACTTTCTATTCATCAAAGAATCCTAGCACAACTGTTTTTAACATTGATAATAATAAGAATGTTTCTAGAGCAGCAAATCAGCATATTAGAATAATTTCCGAAGGATCATGTGACACTGAAGACTGGAGTAATGATTTGCATGACAGGAATAAATTATATTTTAAAATATATTCAAATAGAAAACTTTTTTTTTAATTTATTTACATATATACACTATTTTACCAAAGTTTTGGGACGCCTGCCTTTACATACACATGAACTTTAATGACATCCCATTCTTAATCCGTAGGGTTTAATATGGAGTTGGCCCACCCTTTGCAGCTATAACAGCTTCAACTCTTCTGGGAAGGCTTTCCACAAGGTTTAGGAGTGTGTTTATGGGAATTTTTGACCATTCTTCTAGAAGCGCATTTGTGAGGTCAGGCACTGATGTTGGACGGGAAGGCCTGGCTCGCAGTCTCCACTTTAATTCATCCCAAAGGTGTTCTGTCGGGTTGAGGTCAGGACTCTCTGCAGGCCAGTCAAGTTCCTCCACACCAAACTTGCTCATCCATGTCTTTATGGACCTTGCTTTGTGCACTGGTGCGCAGTCATGTTGGAACAGGAAGGGGCCATCCCCAAACTGTTCCCACAAAGTTGAGAGCATGAAATTGTCCAAAATGTCTTGGTATGCTGAACCATTAAGAGTTCCTTTCACTGGAACTAAGGGGCCAAGCCCAACCCCTGAAAAACAACCCCACACCATAATCCTCCCTCCACCAAACTTTACACTTGGCACAATTGCCAGTCAGGCAAGTTCCGTCTCCTGGCAACCATCAAACCCAGACTCGTCCATCAGATTGCCAGACAGAGAAGCGTGATTCGTCACTCCAGAGAACATGTCTCCACTGCTCTAGAGTCCAGTGGCGGCGTGCTTTACACCACTGCATCCGACGCTTTGCATTGCACTTGGTGATGTAAGGCTTAGATGCAGCTGCTCGGTCATGGAAACCCATTTCATGAAGCTCTCTACGCACTGTTCTTGAGCTAATCTGAAGGCCACACGAAGTTTGGAGGTCTGTAGTTATTGACTCTGCAGAAAATCGGTGACTTCTGCACACTGTGTGCCTCAGCATGTGCTGACCCCTGCTCTGTGATTTTACGTGGCCTACCACTTCGTGGCTGAGTTGCTGTGGTTTCCAATTGCTTCCAATTGCTTATTTAGTAGTGAGGAAATTTCACCATCATTATTCTGTACATACAGAATGTTTGCAAATGCATACTATAAAGTGCAGGAATAGTGCAAGTACTAGTGTGGGATTCCATGTTATGATTAATTAATGCTTTGCCTCACCTCAGCTGTAGTAAAATCATAAATCACTGCAAATCTTGTTGCTTTAATAGAAGTCTGAGAGTCAAACAGAGTATGTGTGTACTTGGTTATCTAGTATAAAGGTTGTATCATATGCTATATTCATTCAAATCAAAGGCAATTTAATCAACTTTATCACTGGCGTAAAAACCTGTGACGCTGAAACATAAAAACGTGATTTCAACCCTATGCGTTTATATTAGCCCGGAAAAGAAAAAAAAAAATGCACACACTTTTGTTAATATGTCAGTATCTTGTGTTTAATTATGTTTTTATTTATTTCATCGTTCATATAGACATACTGACACCATCTGTGCAGGTCATTCAAGAGGAAACAACTTGTATAACTCGATCCCATCACACTCGCGCTCAATAGAAGGCTTTAATTGGATAATTGTATGGCTGGGATTGAGAGAGCTGTTGAAGATCTGGAAGAGAGAGATAGAGAGATTGTCATTATTCAGAGAAAAGATGCCTGGTGGAACGTTTTTCTCTCTTTTGCTCGTTTACTTTTTTCCCGTTTATTTTTATTTTTTTCTCTTGGCTCAATTCCACTACACTAGGGTATGACGACCTGTCAGTTTAAATGCCTTAGAAGTGTGTCAAAGAAAAGAACAAAAAAAAAAGGAAAAGAAAGTGAAGGAATAAGGAGAGCGCTTACGTAGACAGCATTTTCAGGCGTCATGCTGAAGCCCTGTTGATGTTTTTATTGCTGGAGAACTCCAGGTCACTGTGCTGCTGGTCACCAGCAGCCGCTAAAAATAAGATGTCAATCTGTTTTTGACAAGGAATTAGTTTTCTTGCTACTTAAAATGTATATTCTGGAGGGGGAAGAGTTACTGCAGCAGTGCATAAAGCATATCATGAATAAGATGAACTATTACCAGATGAATCAGACTCACTCAGAATGATGACAGTTTCTGCCATGGATTTGCATGCATACATTTTTATTATTATTATCATTTTTAATTTTTTTTAATGTTTTTATCGCTATATGTGGGAAGAGACAAATAGTGAAATCACTCACATTAATGTTGTGCCACCTTCTCAAACCACATTGCCATTCACCGTGGCTCGTCACCTGACAAAATGTAATTTTGACATTATTTTCATGATAATTAAGAATATTGTAATTGATGTTCTGTACCTTAATGCAAAAAAGAAAAGAAAATTCACTATTATTTTTATTATTATAAATATATATATTTTATTTCTTTAATTTCTTATTTTTAATTTTGTAATTATTCATTTTATATATACTAAACATTTTATTAGTAATTGTGGTAACACTTCATTTTACAGTGTCCTTGTTACATGTACTTACCATAGTAATAACAGTAAATTCTGCATAATTACATGCAACTAACCCTCAACCAAACCCCAATCCTACCCTAACCCTATAGTAAGTACACATTGTTAATTAATATTACTTGGTACTTAAATATTTAATTACACTGTAACAATGACACCTTAAAATAAAGTGTAACTGTAATTGTAATATAAAAATGTTGAAAATTGCATTATTTTTCAAAAAAAATTTTGGGTAGTTAGTTAAAAAAAAGTTGCCGCCTTAAATTTTTAAGTACAATCAACTTCGATGTTTGTCATTTCAGCTTAAATTACATTAAACTGACTTTAAAAATGAGTTGAGTCTTGTATAACCTTTTTTTTAAAAATTGAAAATTGCTTAACTTATTTTGATGGGTTGTCATAACTTAATGATCATATAATTTGTGAAAAAAGGATTTGATCAATAAGTATTATATTGTAGTATATTATAGTTATGCAAGATTCAACTCATTTTTAAACGGTTAGTTCACCCAAAAATGAAAATTAGCCCATGATTTACTCACCCTCAAGTCCTCCTAGGTGTATATGACATTCTTATATTAAAATAAGTTATATTAAAAAAGTCCTGGCTAATCCAAGCATTATAATGGCAGTGAATTGTTGCCTCGTTTATGAAGTCCATAAAAGTGCATCTATCCATCATATAACTGCTCCACACAACCTTTAAGTCAGTGTAATGTAATTTAAGTTGAAATGACTTAAACATTCAAGTTGATTGTACTTAAAAAAATTTTTTACAGTGCATGTAAGTAGTCACAATGCCAAACAATATCCTTGTGCAAAATTCACACATTCACCTAAGACATCTCAGTAATTGTCACGATTATGTTCTGGTTACTTAGTTCCTGTCGTGTCTGAGTTGTTGTTAGTTTCCATGGTTACAGATTAGTTAATCTTCGTCCAGCTGTTCCTGTTTAGTTCCCACATTTACTATCGCTGCATCTCATTTCGAAGGCTGCGTCCTCCGGAGGTCGCATTTGAAGGCTGCACACGTCATCAAAGATGTCTTATTTAAGAACTAAGTTTAGCTTTAACTTTTCTTAAATGAGACCGCCTCGATGACGTGTGCAGCCTTCAAATGCGACCTCCAGAGGACGCAGCCTTCAAAATGAGACGCAGCTTATGTGTGTATATATACACCCTATTCTTTTCAGTCCTTTGGTGGTTATTGTTTCCTGAATGTCCAGTAAAGTCTATTTTGAATTGTTATCCGTTGTTTATATTCCTTATTCCTCGACTAAATGTAACAGTACATGGCCTGAGACTGTGCTGTCCACCACATGGAGAGTTATAGCGTTGCTTTTGATTTGAAGTAGTTAATAATAGTCAGACAGTATGTGCTTGTGTTGTTGTGTGTTTATTTTCTCTGTGGTTGGTAGAGGGCTGGAGAGATTACTTTCTCTGCTATCTTTATGCCATGGATGCCCAGGATTAGATTTACCCCATGTGGGTCACACACGGACAGAACAGGTGGCGTCAGGTAGGTTGATTTTTGTATTGTAATCCTGATGCTGTATTGGAGTTTATTCAACCTGTTAAAGACGCTACACGAAATCCTCCTCCCTCACGCCAGTCATGCTCTGAATTCTCCCTTATGAACACACAGTATTGAGCGCTGCTCGTGAGTGTATTGACATTAGACGAATTTGACAAGTTGTGCGACAGATGGTTGATGTTTAGGAACATCTTTATTCGTTCTCTGATCTTTAGCCATTTTCTATCACAGCAACTGTATACGTATTTCACTATGTAGTTATTTGTACTGGATTAGATTATTCATACCATATCAATAAGTCTGAGTTATTTCTGTTTGAATCAATTATGTTTGTTGGTTTGTTTATAATGTCCAAATATCAAGTTATGTTTACCACAGACCTTATTTTACTCATATAGGCAGAGAAACAAGCGCACAGCCATGCTTAGAATTTTGTGTTAGAAATATACAGAGCTACCTCAGAAACGGAAGTTCAGTGGCATCGCTGTCGAAGAGTAATACGTTTATTACTTATTGTAGAGTTTTTTTAAGTTAAAAATTTAAAGTAAGCAGAACTTGCAGATTTGTATTTTGTACACATACATTTTAATTGCTCTTAACGTGAAATATTTGAGTAAGCTAATTCATACACAACTTAAATCATACTAAAAAATCATCATGTAATCTTAACTATTTTTTAGTAGTGGAAACTTGGCTAGCTTTAACTAGCTAATTCAATAAATGCTACCTTGCTAATTGACCTATTGGTAAGCCCCTCCCCTCGAATGCATGATGAGCCATTGGCAGTTGAGTATCAGTTGCACCAGAAATCGGACATCTTTAGGATGTATGGAGGAAGTATGGTTATAGCACACAGTTACACATACAGTATGCATGTTACCGGCCATTGTTTTAATCTACTTGCATCAAATTCAAAATACATTTTTCTGGACATACTGGATATTATTCGGCGCCGTGATGAACATCGCAATGCCGGGTTTGCCTACACTGCCGTCTTGTTCTGCGTGCCGTCTGGATGAAGATAAGGAGCAGAGACTTACCAGCGAGTTGTGTTGACAGAGTTTAGTGTTTTGGAGAAGAGAAAACTTCCGAAATAATGTCACGGAGGAAGCAATATTGCCAAAATCCCATTATAATTGTATTATGAGGGTGCATGTAAACGCACTGACTGACAGCTGTCATTGTAAGACAGTTAGCAACTCTGTTTGTTTGTCCGAGTTAACAACAGTAACTAAGGGAGGCGGGGCTTACCGATAGGTCAATTGTTAACACAATGCTTTGATAGCATTAGTATAGCATAGCACTTGCTTGATGGAGTAATATAAAACTATTAACATTATATCTGTTCTCAAACTAAGCTCATGCTCCACTCCACGTGTCATGGCAAAGCATGCTGGGAAATAGAAATCCCAGCCCAGTTTCAGTTAAATTTAAGTTTGTCTAAATTAAAAGAAACAAGTTCATAAAACTCAAAACAATTCTTCATCTTCAGGGTTTTGACGTCATCCCTGCAGCACTATAAATAAATAACAAACGAACAAACAACTAAACAAAGACACTGATTGGATCAAACATTTTATTTGCCACATCTTACCATTGTTTTTTTTGCTATATTATTAAGATAGACTACTGTATGTCAATCAGTCATATGTCTTTTAGGTGTAAGGTGTACCAAATCCCCTACTGCTTTAATGTGATGTGATGTAATGTAGATTCAGTCATATTTAGTTTTATTGGTAAGACTGAAACTTTTTGAAAACAATCCCATTTGAAAGAATCCTCATTATTTGTTGACAGTTTTGTCCATTTAATTCAAAATGACTCTGCTCAGTTAATTATACTTTGTACACACACTGTTCCCTGACTGGCACTTTTGCAAGTTTGCTTTACAGTGTGTTTTCTCTGAAGTGCTTTTGTAATCTCCGTAGGCTGTCTTTGTTTCATGTCTACAGGGTTTGAACGCAAATGGTTTGTTTGTAGCTCAAATTACGGGGGTGGATTTCTGGCTTCGGAAATATGTTAATTATTGCAGTGTGGGTTAATGTGCATCGCTTAACATGTGCTAGTGCTTTAGGGGTCATTGTCTCCCTGTTAGGATGTGTCTAATAAAGGGTTGGTTAAGCGTTGGTTAGCTGTGTTAATGTATCTCTGTCTCTTCCTCTTTGAGCCATTAGCTGCAGTAATTGGCTGGGCTTAATTGCACAAGCCTGGTCCCCACGGCAATAGAGACGGCGAATGTCCAATCTTTCTATACTTGTTGCTCTGGTGACACACACACACACACACACACACGCACACACACACTGCTTCACTGGTCACTGACACATATTTCCGTCCATTTGTGCGTGAGAGAGAGAAAGATAGAGTCTGTGTTCAGAGTAGCATACTACCATACTACTCTCTCACTATCTCTGCAGTATATATTATGTAGACTGTATATAGTATGTGCATTTTATGTTTGCATATAAAATACCTGGGATGACCTACTATATTTGATGAGATGTACAGTAAACTATACTGCATCCCATAATTCAATGCACTTGACGTCCATTAAAATGAACATGGCACAAGTATTTTGTATAATTTTCTGGTTAAAATATCTAAAAGTGTTTTAAACAAGATACATTTACTTGTGAAGCAACACTGCATAAGATATTAAGGTTTGTTTTTCAGACAGTATACTGTATCTTTAGCCGTATAATTATTGTTTCTATTTTCTCTTACTGCACTGGCAGATTTCTTCTCTTGATTGACGTATTAAAGTGTTAAACAAGTGAAAAACATCTGATATTCAATAACAGTCTATGAAAACTTATGCAGTGTTGCTTCTCAAGTAAATTGATCTTATTTGGAGGATTTTTAGATATTTTTTACTGAAAAACAAGTCAAAACTCACTAAACATTCATTTTTCTCCAGTGTAACACCTTTTTTCTTTCCCCACAAAACTGGATTAAAACATGTGATGATAATGCTGAGTCTGATTTCCAATTTGACCAATGAATCTGGAATTATTACTGCTGAAATCTTTTTTGGACTCATTATTTCATTGCATAGGTAAACGTTAAGCCATTTCTACACAAACTTAAAAAAAAAAAACCTCTTTTATTTGCAATATAATAACTGCCACTCACATGCAAGGTGATGAGGTCATGTGATGACAACGTAGCATACTTGAGTTTGAAATGTTTATTGCTGCATTTCATATATGTGACCCTGGACCACAAAACCAGTCATAAGGGTCAATTTTTTTTCAAGATTTATACATCATCTGAAAGCTATAAATAAGCTTTCCATTGATGTATGGTTTGTTAGGATAATCTGGAATCTGAGGGTGCAAAAAAATCTAAATATTGACAAAATCACCTTTAAAGTTGTCCAAATGAAGTCCTTAGCAATGCATATTACTACTAATAATAATTTTTCGATATATTTACGGTAGGAAATTTACAAAATATCTTCATGGAACATGATCTTTACTTAATATCCTAATGATTTTTGGCATAAAAGAAAAATCAATAATTTTGACACAAACAATGTATTGTTGGCTATTGCCACAAATGTACCCGTGCGACTTATGACTGGTTTTGTGGTCCAGGGTCACATATATATATATATATATATATATATATATATATATATATATATATATATACTATATTGCCAAAAGTATTGGGACACCCCTCCAAATCGTTGAATTCAGGTGTTCCAATCACTTCCATGGCCAAAGGTGTATAAAATCAAGCACCTAGGCATGCAGACGCTTCTACAAACATTTGTGAAAGAATGGGTCGCTCTCAGGAGCTCAGTGAATTCAAGCGTGGTACCATGATAGGTTGCCACCTGTGCAATAAGTTCATTCGTGAAATTTGCTCACTACTAAATATTCCACGGTCAACTGTTAGTGGTATTATAACAAAGTGGAAGCAATTGGGAACAACAGCAACTCAGTCACAAAGTGGTAGGCCACGTAAAATCACAGAGCAGGGTCAGCGCATGCTGAGGCGCACAGTGCGCAGAAGTCGCCAACTTTCTGCAGAGTCAATAGCTACAGACCTCCAAACTTCGTGTGGCCTTCAGATTAGCTCAAGAACAGTGCGTAGAGAGCTTCATGAAATGGGTTTCCATGACCGAGCAGCTGCATCCAAGCCTTACATCACCAAGTGCAATGCAAAGCGTCGGATGCAGTGGTGTAAAACACGCCGCCACTGGACTCTAGAGCAGTGGAGACGTGTTCTCTGGAGTGACAAATCACGCTTCTCTGTCTGGCAATCCGATGGATGAGTCTGGGTTTGGCGGTTGCCAGGAGAACGGTACTTGCCTGACTGCATTGTGCCAAGTGTAAAGTTTGGTGGAGGGGGGATTATGGTGTGGGGTTGTTTTTCAGGGGTTGGGCTTGGCCCCTTAGTTCCAGTGAAAGGAACTCTTAATGCTTCAGCATATCAAGACCGTTTGGACAATTTCATGCTCTCAACTTTGTGGGAACAGTTTGGGGATGGCCCCTTCCTGTTCCAACATGACTGCGCACCAGTGCAAAAAGCAAGGTCCATAATGACATGGATGAGTGAGTTTGGTGTTGAGGAACTTGACTGGCCTGCACAGAGTCCTGACCTCAACCCGATAGAACACCTTTGGGATGAATTAGAGCGGAAACTGCGAGCCAGGCCTTCTCGTCCAACATCAGTATACATACATTTTTTTATTTATATATATATATTAGGGCTGTCAAGTGATTAAAATTGTTAATCTAATTAATTACACAATGTGGCGATTAATTAATCGAATTAATCGCAAATTAATCGCACATCAAATTTTTCCTTGAACTTAAATTTGTCTGAGAAATTACTCCCAAAAGATAATTTAAAGTCATTATTGTGTAAAAAAAAAAAAAAAAAATCTAATAGACATTGCAAAAAGTAGCTTCAGAAAGGAATATATTTGGATGATCTATACCTTTATTGTTTGTTTTTATTAATATGGAAATATGAAATTATATTCTAAAGAAACTGCCAGTAGGTGGCGGTGAATGTAATTGAGTCATTGAGTCATTCATTCATTCGATTCGTTTATTCAGGAGTGAAGTAAATGGTTCTCTTTATGAAAATGGTAAATGTAAATGGTTCTCTTTATGGTCCATTGAATCATTGGTTCACCCGATTTGTTCAAAACGCGGATTCAGAAATGAAACACCACTGTGTGTTGCTCGGAATCGGAGACGAACAGTTCTGCTTTGTCTTTATATTTTCGTTGGCAAAACAGACAATATTGTGTCTAAAACAACACAATATTAACTTATTTATTTTATTAAACTGTTATTGCATTTGCACTTGTCTCGTGCTATTCTGTACAGAAAACAGAACTCGTGTGATATTGGTTATGCTGTATATCATGATGTAAATGTGAGGGCGTTTTCACACTGGCAGTTTAGTTCGAAACGGGGCACGGTTCACATGAGAAACTAATAATGTGAAAGCTGTCATGCGGACCCAGGTGACCTGAGCTCAGGGGTACCAAACCTGAGGCTGTTTCTCAATATGCGTTCTTGTCTGTACTTGTGTTCTCGTGGACTTGTGAATCGTCATCAGTCGCTGCCCAAGTACTGTTCCAATTCAAAGTTCACATCTAGCCAAGTACAGTTCAAATCCCCAGATGTGTCCTTGATCCACCCCTTTTATCGAGGATGCATCGAGAGGTGACTTGAGCGGACTTGAGACAGACAGGTATCCCAGAATGCATCTCGCACCAACCAACAAGCATCAATAGCGGATGTGAAAACCAGCGTAATTTAAAAATACTACTGTTAGTGTGTCACGAAATGAAGACTTTTTCAGGCGAGAATGTACTTTAAAGCTCAAATCTGTGGTTTATTGATAAAGATAACGCCTATTTGAAAATTTTATCTGGCGTTTTCGGAGTTGTGTGATCCCGTCGATCAGTGGGCGCTCAGCGCTCGTTAACCCCGCCGAGAGCAGCCTTTCCTTGGCTAGTCCTTCTGACTTCTGCCGCTGGCTCTGGTGTCTCTCTCCGTAGTGGTTAAACACGAGATATGATTCGTCTTGTGTAGATCTAACGGGCGATCTTTGGTCTCATGAATCTATAATTTGTTCCCTGGCAAATCATTTTGGCTGAGGGCAAAGTAAAGTTTCATACAAGTACAAAAATACTAAGTAAGAAAAGCATTTTTTGCAGTGTTGGCAAGTCTGAACTACCAAGGACGCAAGTCCGAAGTTCGCGTACTTGGTATTGAGAAACGGCCCGAGACTGCCTGAAGGAGGTGGTCTGAGTTCGGTTGCGCTTGAACTGTGCTGCGATTCACATGAATGTGAAAGCAACACGGACTCGGGTGCACAAGAAAAGTAACCTGCGCATGCTTTTTATCAGATGACTATGTATTTAGTTCAATTAAACACATGTAAGGAATGATAATGTTGATGATTTACCTTGGATACGAGCGAGAGTGAGCCTGCAGTGTATTCGCGCATAGCACCGGCGGGAACAATCGCGCTCTGACGCGGACCACAACAAACGTGCCCAGTGTAAAAACGCCCTGAGACTAAAACGGGCATTTTTGCACCATATCTTGAATTTTATGGACATTCTAACTGCATTCTATAGGCTCCATCACACAGTGAGTTGTTGCCCTGCATCATATTCTTCATCAATCAACTGTATGAAATGTAAGATGACCTAAGGTCCGGGGCGGGGCTAGTGCGTTAAATGCGTTAATAATTTTAATGCGTTATTTTTTACCTTAACTAATTAATCGAATTAACGCGTTAAATTGACAGCCCTTATATATATATATATATATATATATATATATATATAGACACCAATCAGGCATAACATTATGACCACTGACAGGTGAAGTGAATAACACTGATTATCTCTTCATCACGGCACCTGTTAGTGGGTGGGATATATTAGGCAGCAAGTGAACATTTTGTCCTCAAAGTTGATGTGTTAGAAGCAGGAAAAATGGGCAAGCATAAGGATTTGAGTGAGTTTGACATGGGCCAAATTGTGATGGCTAGACGACTGGGTCAGAGCATCTCCAAAACTGCAGCTCTTGTGGGGTGTTACCGGTCTGCAGTGGTCAGTATCTATCAAAAGTGGTCCAAGGAAGGAACAGTGGTGAACCGGCGACAGGGTCATGGGCGGCCAAGGCTCATTGATGCACGTGAGGAGCGAAGGCTGGCCCGTGTGGTCCGATCAAACAGATGAGCTACTGTAGCTCAAATTGCTCAAGAAGTTAATGCTGGTTCTGATAGAAAGGTGTCAGAATACACAGTTCATCGCAGATTGTTGCGTATGGGGCTGCATAGCCGCAGACCAGTCAGGGTGCCCATGCTGACCCCTGTCCACCGCCGAAAGCACCAACAGTGGGCACGTGAGCATCAGAACTGGTCTACAGAGCAATGGAAGAAGGTGGCCTGGTCTGATGAATCGCGGTTTCTTTTACATCACGTGAATGGCCGGGTGTGTGTGCGTCACTTACCTGGGGTAGACATGGCACCAGGATGCACTATGGGAAGAAGGCAAGCTGGCACAGGCAGTGTGATGCTTTGGGCAATGTTCTGCTGGGAAACCTTGGGTCCTGCCATCCATGTGGATGTTACTTTGGCACGTACCACCTACCTAAGCATTGTTGCAGACCATGTATGCCCTTTCATGGAAACGGTATTCCCTGGCTGTGGCCTCTTTCAGCAGGATAATGCGCCCTGCCAAAAAGCAAAAATGGTTCAGGAATGGTTTGAGGAGCACAACAATGAGTTTGAGGTGTTGACTTGGCCTCCAAATTCCCCAGATCTCAACCCAATCGAGCATCGGTGGGATGTGCTGAACAAACAAGTCTGATCCATGGAGGCCCCACCTCGCAACTTACAGGACTTAAGGGATCTGCTGCTAACATCTTTGTGCCAGATACCGCAGCACACCTTTAGGGGTTTAGTGGAGTCCATACCTCAACGGGTCAGGGCTGTTTTGGCAGCAAAAGGGGAACCAACACAATATTAGGAAGGTGGTCATAATGTTATGCCTGATCGGTGTGTATATATATATATATATATATATATACACTCACCTAAAGGATTATTAGGAACACCATACTAATACTGTGTTTGACCCCCTTTCGCCTTCAGAACTGCCTTAATTCTACGTGGCATTGATTCAACAAGGTGCTGAAAGCATTCTTTAGAAATGTTGGCCCATATTGATAGGATAGCATCTTGCAGTTGATGGAGATTTGTGGAATGCACATCCAGGGCACGAAGCTCCCGTTCCACCACATCCCAAAGATGCTCTATTGGGTTGAGATCTGGTGACTGTGGGGGCCATTTTAGTACAGTGAACTCATTGTCATGTTCAAGAAACCAATTTGAAATGATTCGAGCTTTGTGACATGATGCATTATCCTGCTGGAAGTAGCCATCAGAGGATGGGTACATGGTGGTCATAAAGGGATGGACATGGTCAGAAACAATGCTCAGGTAGGCCGTGGCATTTAAACGATGCCCAATTGGCACTAAGGGGCCTAAAGTGTGCCAAGAAAACATCCCCCACACCATTACACCACCACCACCAGCCTGCACAGTGGTAACAAGGCATGATGGATCCATGTTCTCATTCTGTTTACGCCAAATTCTGACTCTACCATCTGAATGTCTCAACAGAAATCGAGACTCATCAGACCAGGCAACATTTTTCCAGTCTTCAACTGTCCAATTTTGGTGAGCTCGTGCAAATTGTAGCCTCTTTTTCTTATTTGTAGTGGAGATGAGTGGTACCCGGTGGGGTCTTCTGCTGTTGTAGCCCATCCGCCTCAATGTTGTGCGTGTTGTGGCTTCACAAATGCTTTGCTGCATACCTCGGTTGTAACGAGTGGTTATTTCAGTCAAAGTTGCTCTTCTATCAGCTTAAATCAGTCGGCCCATTCTCCTCTGACCTCTAGCATCAACAAGGCATTTTCGCCCACAGGACTGCCGCATACTGGATGTTTTTCCCTTTTCACACCATTCTTTGTAAACTCTAGAAATGGTTGTGCGTGAAAATCCCAGTAACTGAGCAGATTGTGAAATACTCAGACCGGTCCGTCTGGCACCAACAACCATGCCACGCTCAAAATTGCTTAAATCACCTTTCTTTCCCTTTCTGACATTCAGTTTGGAGGTCAGGAGATTGTCTTGACCAGGACCACACCCCTAAATGCATTGAAGCAACTGCCATGTGATTGGTTGATTAGATAATTGCATTAATGAGAAATTGAACAGGTGTTCCTAATAATCCTTTAGGTGAGTGTGTATATATATATATATATATATATATATATATATATATATATATATATATATATAAAACATTTATATAACTTTTTTTTTTAACTGTAGGAGCCAGTATACAGTGTTTTCCAGTATGTAATACTGTATGTAACCAGTATGTAATTCCAGTATGAGATCCTGCTTCCTGCTTAGCTACTGTTCGGACGCTCTTGCTTACTGCTCCGCGCTTTGCTCTATCGCTTCTATATTTTATCTCATAATTTTAACTACAGCAAATCAGCACAGTGCTCAAACGACAAAGCTTGACTTCAATGATAAAATTAGAAACTCTGGTGACTGGAAGATTACTACAAAAAAGCGGAATCTTTTATCCGACCAGCCTCCCACTGCCATCAGCTTACATTCCGGAGAAGGGAAAACACAGCTGCCTACATTCAAAAGGATAAGAAAATGCCTCTTCTAGTTCAAGAATCTACCTGCTGCACAAACTGCCACAGACTTTTACAAAGGATTGCAGTTGTTGAAACAAAGTTACTTGCGGAACTACCAAACCAGACGAATCACACAGCAGAGCTTCATCATGGACGCCCTCAGCACACAGCTGGTGAGTCCCATGAATTTAGTGCTCCTCAACAGGCCAAAATGAGTGTAGAGAAACAAGTAACTGATCAACACACTAATCGATGGCACAAACAGGGAGCAAGACCCAAAGGCACTCGAGACATCAGATTGTCACAAGCATCACATTGCCGCAGTAGCATGCTCTACCCCAGACACAAGGATTGCAAACACTGGTTTCCTACCACCAACTATACATCTTGAAAACAGATTTGAAGTATTAATGAATGTGGATGAGGAATCCCCAAATGTGATGAATGTAATCGAACACAGATCGAATCAGCCTGTAGCTAACACTGATGCTTACAGGCACTCAAGGTCGAGCAGACAGTGGCACTCAGCTCAGAGCGCAGCCCAGGACTCTGATAGTGGGTGACTCCATTATTAGAAACATTAGCAGCATGGATACAACTACGTGCTGCCTTCCACAAGCAACAGTTTCTGATGTAAACAGGGAACTTCAGAACATTCTGATGAAACATAAGACTGCAAATCGAATTATCATTCATGTGGGGAAGAAGGATATTCAGAGAGAGCAGTCAGAACTCCTTAAGAGGGATTTCAGTGAACTTTTTGAAACACTTAGAAGACTGAAAGTTCAGCTGTTCATCAGTGGACCACTTCCAGCAAGAGGAACAAATAGGTTTGCATGGTTGCTTGGGCTTAATACATGGCTGCAAAAAACCTGCAACATGAAGGGACTGAACTTCCTCGACAACTTCAATCTCTTCTGGAGTCAGAGACAACTGTTTACATCAAATGGCCTCCACCCAAACAAACTTGGTGCAAGAGTGCTAAAGGACAATATTTACTTTTCCCTTCATCATCCTTCAGCAGTGTGTGCCAACCCACTCAACCTGGATGGCATACACACACCTGGACAGAGTATGGATGACCACAGGACTTCATTTCAGCACCTGAATGGACATGCGGTTGACACACCCCACAAGGACAATGATAACACCACGCAGCCACAACAACCACTGCTCACGGACACACTCCCAGCTGAGCCCTGCCCACAGAGCTCACTACAGATAGACTGTGACGGATTAGAACTGCTCCAAGATTCAGCACCCAAGGATGACTTTCTGGAAAACAGCCAGCAAAGCCAGGATAACATATTTCAGCTTCCGATAACACCAGAGCAACAGCCCCCTTCACCAGACATGTTATTCCTCTCTCCAGCATCCTCGCTTCTGAGCTTCTCAGAGAAAATGGAGGAACTGATGTATGCTGGAACCAGACTATCACACTCGATCGCTGCGAGCCCCCAGATATCAACCAAAAAGCATCGAGCCCCACAACCACCAAAGCCGATGGGCCCAGCTCGCCCTCCCCCTCCTCCTGTGAGATTTCTTCGGTCACAACGCCAGGGCCCACACCCTCCTCCATCTGTTGTAGGTGAACCAAAAACAACTGATACCAGCTCTCAGTGATGTGTGTCAGGTCCCCGCTATGATAACAGTAACTTTATCAAATGTTTACAGAACAAGCGGGAACCCAGTGTGCCTGTCTCTTTCTCTATTTCTGTTCTATTACGTGATAGAAAGTCTAAGGCCTTCTCAGGCCGTATAGCAAACCCATCTAATCTGCTGCCTGTTACTTGTCAAACTAAGATTACTGTGGGGGAAAAAATTAATACTGTTAAGTTAGCACTTTTAAACATCCGTTCACTTAAGAACAAATCCTTTCTAGTCAATGACTTAACCACAAACAACCTAGATTTTTTGCTTCTAAATGAAACGTGGCTAGAAGACAGCTGCAGCGCAACAGTCCTCAATGAAACAGCCCCTCCTAACTTTACTATTATGAGTGTCTGCAGAGTGGTTAGGAGAGGTGGAGGTGTTGCTGCTCTTTTTAAAGATGTCTATCAATGTAAGCAAGTGTCATTTGGTGATTATTTGTCTTTCGAATATCTGGGTATTGTGTTAAAAGGTGCCCCACGCATCCTGCTTATCATTATTTACAGGCCTCCGAAATACTCTCCAGCCTTTGTTGAGGACTTTACAGAGCTGTTATCAACAATTTCCTCAGAGTTTGACTGTTTTGCTATTGCTGGGGATTTTAACATTTGCATAGCTAATGCAGAAATCAATATGGCAAAAGAAATCATAACTGTTTCAAATACTTTTGATTTGACTCAACATGTACATGGACCCACACATGATCGTGGACACACTCTAGATTTACTTATTAGTAAGGGTCTAAACATTTCATCGATTGTTAAGGATGTGGCACTGTCTGATCATTTCTGTATTTTCTTTGATATATTGATCTCTCCTGCGATTGAAGCTAGATCTGTCTCTGTAAAAAAGAGATGCTTAAATGAGAACACTAATGTGCTGTTTATGAAGGCTATATCTCTAACACCAAGCATATCTGCAGACTCTTTTGATTTTCTCCTTGGCTCCTTTAACTCAAAAGTTAAGAGTGTAATTGATGATATTGCTCCTGTGAAAGTCAGGAAAAAGAGTGGTAGACAAAAAGCACCTTGGAGAAACTCAACAGCAGTGCAAATAATGAAAAGACAATGCAGAAAAGCTGAGCGCATGTGGTGGAAGACAAAACTTGTAGTCCCTTATAACATCTATAAAGACAGCCTTCATGCTTTCAATGTGGAGCTAGGCAAAGCTAGACAGACCTTCTTCTCAAATATTATAAACAGAAACATAAACAACACGCGCACTCTTTTTGCTACTGTAGAGAGACTAACAAACCCCCGAGTCACATTTTACAGTGAAATGCTCTCAGACAGCAAATGCAGTGAGTTTGCTTCCTTCTTCTCCGAGAAAATCAATAATATCAGAAAGGCGATCAGCACATCCTTGAGTTGCTCTGGGGTCGGACAGATCAGACCACAACCTCAGAAAGTTACTATGTCTGATTTCGAAGCAATTGATGGTAAAATTTTAGAAGAAACGGTACAGCACCTTAAAACATCAACCTGCGCCCTTGACACACTCCCCACTTTTTTTTCCAAAAGTGTGTTTAACTGTTTAGAAGCAGATCTCCTAGAAGTGGTAAACTCCTCACTTCTTTCTGGGACTTTTCCAAACTCCCTTAAAACCGCAGTAGTTAAGCCTCTCCTGAAAAAGAGAAATCTGGATAACACCATATTGAGCAACTACAGACCAATCTCAAATCTCCCCTTCATAGGCAAGATCATTGAAAAAGTTGTTTTCAATCAGCTAAACAAATTCTTAAGCTCAAACAGATACTTTGACAATTTTCAATCTGGTTTCCGACCGCATCACAGCACAGAGACAGCGCTCATAAAGATAATAAATTATATTCGCTTAAATACTGATACAGGTAAATTATCAGCGCTGATACTACTCGACCTCAGTGCTGCATTCGACACTGTTGATCACAACATACTTCTTGACAGGCTGGAAAACTGGGTCGGGCTTTCTGGGATGGTCCTTAAATGGTTCAGGTCATACTTAGAAGGGAGAGGTTTATTATGTGAGCATTGGTGACCATAAGTCTGAGTGGACATCCATGACATGCGGAGTCCCACAAGGGTCGATTCTTGCACCACTCCTATTCAACATGTATATGCTGCCACTAAGCCAAATAATGAAAAAGAACAAAATTGCTTACCACAGCTATGCAGACGACACCCAGATCTACTTAGCACTATCACCTAATGACTTCAGCCCCATTGACTCCCTGTGCAAATGCATTGATGAAGTTAACAATTGGATGTGCCAAAACTTTCAGTAGTCATGTCAAAGCAATAACTAAATCAGCATACTATCATCTCAAAAATATCGCAAGAATTAGATGCTTTGTTTCCAGACAAGACCTAGAGAAACTTGTTCATGCTTTTATCACCAGTAGGGTGGACTATTGTAATGGTCTTCTCACCGGCCTTCCCAAAAAGACCATTAGACAGCTGCAGCTCATACAGAACGCTGCTGCCAGGATTCTGAGCAGAACCAGAAAATATGAACATATCACACCAGTCCGCAGGTCTTTACACTGGCTTCCAGTTACATTTAGAATTGATTTTAAAGTACTGTGATTGATTTTATAAATCACTCATTGGCCTAGGACCTCAATACATTGCAGATATGCTGATTAAATATAAACCCAACAGATCACTCAGATCACCAGGATCAAGTCAGTTAGAAATACCAAGGGTTCACTCAAAGCAAGGAGAGTCTGCTTTTAGCTATTATGCCAGCCGCAGCTGGAACCAGCTTCCAGAAGAGATCAGATGTGCTCCAACAGTAGTCACATTCAAATCCAGACTCAAAACACATCTGTTTAGCTGTGCATTTACTGAATGAGCACTGTGCCACTGTACGTCAGACTGATTACACTTTATCTTATCTATGTATCATCTTTTTATTCTTTTAATTCTTTTTATAACTGTTTTAATTTAACCTTGTTTTTATTTTTGGTTACGATTTTATTCATTTTTGGTTAGTGCTGTCTGGTTGGGAGAGTTGGGAAGTGAGACGGTACACACTCAGCCGTGAGTGTGGAACACCGGGTCCTTGGAAGGGCAGGAGGTCACTAGGAAGCGGGGTTGCTACTAGTGTGTCTCACGAACCGAAAATCTCTGACTCTTCTGTTCTGTTATTTTCTTTCTTGCATATGTTGTGATTATTCTATCAATATTTTAATACCTTTAATACCCTTTCTTTGAATTACCATTGCGTATGAAATGTGCTATATTAATAAACTTGCCTTGCCTTGCCTAATACGTAGTAGTATCCTGTCTGAACATAGCAATGCTGGTGGAGCTGTGGTGCTCATGTGGGTTTTGAGTTCAGCTCTGCTCAGTGACTTTCTATTCCCCACCCATGAATAAAGTTTTTATCTTTAATTAACCAGTGGGTCTGATAATGTGAGAAACAGTGACACCTGACCTTTATACGACATGGATCTCTTCCATATGCATGCAAGAACACAACTGTGACTTCTCTATAGCAAAGCAGATTTGGAAGTGTGCCTTATGCATAGCAGAGATTGGCTGAGGGGAGCTGCGTCTGATATTGATCAGTCTGTGTCTCGCTACACACACCTGCCGTCCCTTACCATCAATACACAGCGCTAATACACCACCAGGTGTAATGAGGATGAATGGGCTGCTTGTGTGTGTGATGTACACACTCATTTCCCCTTGGGAGAGGACATTTGCCTCTTTGTCTGTTAAAGGGATAGTTCACCCAAAATAAAAATTCTGTCATCATTTACTCACCCTCATGTCGTTCCAAACTTCTTTGCATGTATGTTTTTTTTTTTTTTCCCTCCTGAATTTTCCATAGTTACAGTTTCAAATGACCACAGCTGCAAAGGTCTGAAAAGGACAAAAACTCAAGATCAATGACAACAACTTAAATTTCTAGCAAAATGTATTTATTTATTTAAGGATCCAGCATCTTCATGACTCTACAGTGAGCAAGCGGTTTGGAGAGTTTTGTTTTGTGTTGTTTATTTGTTTTACTCTTTTGATTGAAAAGAGTAAAAACATAATTGTAAAAACAGTTAGTAAAAACACTGTTCAAAAACTTTTTCTTTATTCCATTTATAAAAACAAATAGCAGCATACAGGTTTGGAATGACATGAGAATGATTAAATAATAATACTTTTATTTTATTTATTTTATTTTATTTACTTATTATTATTTTGTTTGTTGTTTTACTCTTTTGATTTGAAAAGGATTTGGGATGACATAAGAATGATTAAATAATAATACTTATAATACTTATAAAATAAATAATACTTCTTTAGTGAACATCTATTTACTTACATATCTATCATATTTATTCACTATTTTCTGTAGTAAATAAATGCAAAGGAGAAACTAAATGACAAATCCACATATAGACTGATAAATATGCATGTTTACCCAATCAAAATCAACATGTTTTCTAAATTTGATCAAAAGAAAAACTTGCAGACAAAAAAAATAATAATCTGATATCGGTATGCTCATTGGCATGCAGATACGATTTATTTAACAGCACTAATTGAGACAGGCATCATTAAATAAGACAGGATAAATTGCTTTAATTATGTTATTGTCGTGTCTAACATTGCTGAGTACTAATTACTTTTCATCTGTTGCCACGGCAGCACGGCTCCGATAGCCTCGTTAATCTGCCGTGTTAATCTGCTGTTGCGTTACTTCTCTATTTTTTCCCGTGGTGAGGCCATCAGTGATTGACGCATGTGATTGACGGATGTGACACTGAAGTGGATGAACAATCCTGAAAGTGACATCCTTCACAAGAGACAGAGAATGCTTTCTGAGAAGAGGTTTGGTCGTGTTTATTACGCCTAAATCCTTTAATAGAATCTTTCTAGGATAAACTCGGTGACTGATATACGAAAACCACAGGTGTTGAAAGGTTCATACGTCTGCTTTGTTTTCTGAGTTATGCCTTTGAAATAATCAGTACTTATTACTTTTGGATGGCAAATCCAATAAAGAGCGCATATTTATTTTATCAGTCTGTCTGGGAAAAAGTTGTGTTTACCGAATTGATACAATAAATTCAAGAAAAGTTTACTAAAGATACTCTGAAGCTCCAAGTAAAAGGTAACTAGATATCCCTGAGTATAACAATATATTATGCTTTGTTCTGAGTTATATCTGTGAAAATAATCTGTTCTTATTTCTTTTAGACGGATATAGATTTTAATCAAAACATTTTTACACATTTTCCGCTTTCTTTCTGTGCTTTCAGCCATTCACTGAGGCTGCTGTGCTATTATTTCAATTAATTTTTTACACGCCGGCCTATTATTGTGGTTTAAGGCTGGAAACCCGCTGCTGCTTTTTTTTAATACCAATAATCAGAACAAAAAGCAGCTGGAGGATAATGTGTGAAATTTTATTATTTATCTGATTCAATGTAATTAATTAGACTCAATTAGACTGTTAAGAAGTAGAATCTTTTAGTTTGAAGGAAAAACTTTCTTAGAAGCAGACAGAAAAAACACAATTTAATATGAATGTACACTGTGTAAAATAGATGTGACTTGCCAGGCACATCTCTACTGAATTTACCAGTCTTCTATTCTGTTTTTAAGCTACAATTTCAAAAGTTCAAAAGGTCATGTTCTACCTAGATGTGAGGTGGGATTGCAAGCGCATCGGCTTTCCCAGGCAGATTCATCCTGCGTCTGCAGACAGAAGGTGATAGGGTATAAGTATGATCTATTTCAGATAGATTCACCCTTAAATAGCATATAAAACCAAAACATACTGTGGTTGGTTGCTTAAGGTGTTGGTCAGAAGGACTCATTCTGTCTACACCAGACATGAGCGGCACGACGCGACACGACAAAAGCAAATAGAACCCATTATAATCAGTGATATTGTCTACACTGGATGCATGACACAACAAATTCCCTGACAGTAAATTGATGCCCCATTGTATTTCAAGCGCTCATGCTACTTATGAAGGACAAATGGATTTGCAATGGTCACTTTGTCGTGTCCAGTGTACAGCTTCTAGCTGTTGCGGCTGCACATCCATGATGCAAATCTCCTATTCCATCACATCCCGAAAATCCCCCACACCATTACACTACCACCAGCAGCAGCCTGAACCGTTGATACAAGACAGGATTGATCCATGCTTTCACATTGTCTACGCCAAATTCTGACCTTATATCTGAATGTTGCAGCAGAAATCGAGACTCATCAGACAACGCAATGTTTTTCCAATCTTCTGTTGTCCAGTTTTGGTGAGCCTGTGTGAATTGTAGCTTCAGTTTCCTGTTCTTAGCTGACAGGCGTGGCACCGGTGTTTCTTCTGCTGCTGAAGCTCGTCTGCTTCAAGGTTGGACGTGTTGTGCGTTCAGAGATGCTCTTCTGCAGACCTCGGTTGTAACAAGTGCTTATTTGAGTTACTGTTGCCTTTCTATCAGTTCTAACCAGTCTGGCCATTCTCCTCTGACCTCTGGCATCAACAAGGCATTTTCGCCAACAGAACTGCCGCTCACTGGATATTTTCTCTTTTTCGGACCAAACCCTGAGATGGTTGTGTGTAGTGCTGGGCGGTATGACCAAAAATTTATATCACGGTATTTTTCAAAATTAGACCGGTTTCGCGGTATAGGGCGGTATTTTTTTCCCCATGCATGAACAGGTGTTAACCGCGTTTTCTACTGATTGAGAGAAGAAATACTGCAGTAGATTGACTTTTACTGTCATGATGAGTGAATATTGTAGAAAAATTCCAGACTAGAATTAATACAGGTTTGCAAAAGCCTTACAAAATGATGCTGTGGGGAGACAACAACCAATAAAACACAGACCTGCAACACACTCATTACAGACATATAAATATTAAATAAAATATGACCACGGAGAGAAAAAAAACTGAGTTGAGGGCATCTTATGCATTTTAAAAATCTAACCCTATATAACAACAAACTGCCAAAACGAGGGAAAAAACGTGGAAGAACATTTAAAAGGTCTAATAATATTTTCATTACATTTACGAGCAATACAGTATCTGAACAAATGACAGACGTCAGTTTAACATAGAAAGTATAAAGACAGTTACTTTTTTGTCCATTCTAATTTGAATTTTCGGTCTACATCATTGTCTTCTGTGTGTCAGAATAATCCCTCGTGTCATTGTGTTCATGATCAGACGTACGGCTGTATCAGTGTCATTATTTGCACATATATTTCATTTGAAGAAGACGTGATTAAATATGTGCCAATACACGGTGCTGGTCCATGTTTAGAGCACATATGAAATATGTCCATAAAAAACTTAAACACGCTCACTCCGGTCTGTATCTGATCTATGTGATCCACGTGGTGAGCGTTGTTAATCTCATCGCGGCGCTCCGAACAGAAACCGCGTGTTGTTTGAATTCTCCGCTGTAATGCGATCTCAGCTGCTCTCAGCAACAGTGAAAAGAGATCCGTCTCAAACAGTGTCGCGCTGCGCCGCGTCCGAACATTGTTTAAGCGGCATACACCGGTATTGCGGTATAATAAAAATTCATATCATAACAAAAATAAAAACTGGTATTCGGTATGAACCGGTATACCGCCCAGCACTAGTTGTGTGTAAAAATCCCAGTAGATCAACAGTTTCTGAAATACTCGGACCAGCCCGTCTGGCACCAACAACCATGCCACGTTCAAAGTCACTTAAATCACATTTCTTCCACATTCTGATGCTCAGTTTGAACTTTAGCAGATCGTCTTGACCAGGCCTGTCGCGAGGGGGGGTGCGAGGCCCTGTGCGAACTTGATGTGCGAGGCCCTGTGGGGAGGGTAACGGGGGTCTACTGTTGCTATAGTGACGAAAAATTAGTTGTTTGTGTTGTGGATATTTAAGAAAAAGGTTTGCTTTGCTTCGTATATTCAGTTTAACAGCATTAGGTTAAAGAAGTTAAAGTGTGTTACTGTACTGCGGACATAGCCTATATTTTTGATGCTTAAATTATGTTCTAAATTATGAATGGGTCAAATGCATTTGCAAAATGGTCCACTCGCATTCGTGTGGACTGCTGTCTCACTGAATCATCTGAAGCGATTTCTCAGTCAGTAAAACAACTCAGACAGTATCAAGAGAACAACCAGCGCAGTTTTTCCAGTAGTTTTCCTTTGTGAACATGCGCTAAATGGATGTCTGACAATTTTGTTGCTTTTTGGAGTTTTCAGGTTTAAAAACTTTTAAAACGTCTAGAGATAGAGTAGCTACACTCGTTCTGTGGTACGGTTGCTCTCACTGATGGTCCGAAAAGTGCGTAATAGTTAGGCTATATACAGTGGGGAGAACAAGTATTTGATACACTGCCGATTTTGCAGGTTTGCCCACTTACAAAGCATGTAGAAGTCTGTAATTTTTATCATAGGTACTCTTCAACTGTGAGTGACGGAATCTAAAACAAAAATCCAGAAAATCACATTGTATGATTTTTAAGTAATTAATTTGCATTTTATTGCATGACATAAGTATTTGATACATCAGAAAAGCAGAACTTAATATTTGGTACAGAAACCTTTGTTTGCAATTACAGAGATCATACGTTTCCTGTAGTTCTTGACCAGGTTTGCACACACTGCAGCAGGGATTTTGGCCCACTCCTCCAATCAGACCTTCTCAAGATCCTTCAGGTTTCGGGGCTGTCGCTGGGCAATACGGACTTTCAGCTCCCTCCAAAGATTTTCTATTGGGTTCAGGTCTGGAGACTGGCTAGGCCACTCCAGGACCTTGAGATGCTTCTTACGGAGCCACTCCTTAGTTGCCCTGGCTGTGTGTTTCGGGTCGTTGTCATGCTGGAAGACCCAGCCACGACCCATCTTCAATGCTCTTACTGAGGGAAGGAGGTTGTTGGCCAAGATCTTGCGATACATGGCCCCATCCATCCTCCCCTCAATACGGTGCAGTCGTCCTGTCCCCTTTGCAGAAAAGCATCCCCAAAGAATGATGTTTCCACCTCCATGCTTCACGGTTGGGATGGTGTTCTTGGGGTTGTACTCATCCTTCTTCCTCCAAACACGGCGAGTGGAATTTAGACCAAAAAGCTCTATTTTTGTCTCATCAGACCACATGACCTTCTCCCATTCCTCCTCTGGATCATCCAGATGGTCATTGGCAAACTTCAGACGAGCCTGGACATGCGCTGGCTTGAGCAGGGGGACCTTGCGTGCGCTGCAGGATTTGAATCCATGACGGCGTAGTGTGTTACTAATGGTTTTCTTTGAGACTGTGGTCCCAGCTCTCTTCAGGTCATTGACCAGGTCCTGCCATGTAGTTCTGGGCTGATCCCTCACCTTCCTCATGATCATTGATGCCCCACGAGGTGAGATCTTGCATGGTGCCTCAGACCGAGGGAGATTGACCGTCATCTTGAACTTCTTCCATTTTCTAATAATTGTGCCAACAGTTGTTGCCATCTCACCAAGCTGCTTGCCTATTGTCCTGTAGCCCATCCCAGCCTTGTGCAGGTCTACAATTTTATCCCTGATGTCCTTACACAGCTCTCTGGTCTTGGCCATTGTGGAGAGGTTGGAGTCTGTTTGATTGAGTGTGTGGACAGGTGTCTTTTATACAGGTAACGAGTTCAAACAGGTGCAGTTAATACAGGTAATGAGTGGAGAACAGGAGGGCTTCTTAAAGAAAAACTAACAGGTCTGTGAGAGCCGGAATTATTACTGGTTGGTAGGTGATCAAATACTTATGTCATGCAATAAAATGCTAATTAATTATTTAAAAATTATACAATGTGATTTTCTGGATTTTTAGATTCCGTCTCTCACAGTTGAAGTGTACCTATGATAAAAATTACAGAGCTCTACATGCTTTGTAAGTAGGAAAACCTGCAAAATCAGCAGTGTATCAAATACTTGTTCTCCCCACTGTATATGCTTATTTAAAGGAACACTCCACTTTTTTTGAAAATAGGCTCATTCTCCAACTCCCCTAAAGTTAAACAGTTGAGTTTTACCGTTTTTGAATCCATTCAGCCGATCTCTGGGTCTGGCGGTAGCACTTTAAGCATAGCTTAGCATAATTCATTGAATCTGATTAGGCCGTTGGCATCTCGCTCAAAAATGACCAAAGAGTTTCTATATTTTTCCTATTTAAAACTTGACTCTTCTGTAGTTACATTGTGTACTAAGACTGACGGAAAATGAAATGTTGTGATTTTCTAAACGATATGACTAGGAACTATACTCTCATTCCTGCGTAATAATCAAGGAACTTTCCTTCTGTACCATGGGTGTAGCGGCGCAATGATATTACGCAACGCCTGAAAATAGTCCCCAGCTAGGTAACTTCTAACGTGACCAGCACGTGTAGTTGCAGAGTTACAGCCGGCAAATTAGGTAGTGGATTTACCTGTGCGATTAGCCATGGTTCTGTGTGTTGTAAAGGTTAGAATCTGCTCTCCTCCTCCCTTCTGCCCCAGTCTGTTCAGCCATACTTTCTTGCCTTTCACGTTCCAAAAGCTCATCTTCAGTGTATTCCGGTTCAAATAGACACGGTTCAGGATCTGCACCAAAGTAAATGGCCGTTTCTCAACAGGCGAGAATGTACTTGTTTAAAGCTCAAATCGGTGGTTTATTTATAAAGAGAGCGCCTATTTGAAAATTTGATCTGCCGTTTTCGGAGTTGTGAGATCCAGTCGATCAGCGGGCGCTCGGCGCTCGTTAACCCCGGCGAGAGCAGCCTTTCCTCTGCTAGACCTTTTGCTGTCTGCCGCTGGCTCTGATGTCTCTGTAGTGGTTAAACATGAGGCATAAAAAAAGTCTTGTGTATATCTAACGGGTGATCTTTGGTCTCATGAATCTATAATTTGTTCCCTGGCTAGTCGTTTTGGCTGAGGGCAAAGTGAAGTTTCATTTATTTCTTTTATGATTAAAACTGACATTTAACAAAAAGAGACTGGGTTGTGTTTTATGTTATATTTAATTTTATTACAGTGAAGATAATCATATATGCACACTTATTGCGTGAACCACATATTAATATACAGTGGGGAGAACAAGTATTTGATACACTGCCGATTTTGCAGGTTTGCCCACTTACAAAGCATGTAGAAGTCTGTAATTTTTATCATAGGTACACTTCAACTGTGAGTGACGGAATCTAAAACAAAAATCCAGAAAATCACATTGTATGATTTTTAAGTAATTAATTTGCATTTTATTGCATGACATAAGTATTTGATACATCAGAAAAGCAGAACTTAATATTTGGTACAGAAACCTTTGTTTGCAATTACAGAGATCATACGTTTCCTGTAGTTCTTGACCAGGTTTGCACACACTGCAGCAGGGATTTTGGCCCACTCCTCCATACAGACCTTCTCCAGATCCTTCAGGTTTCGGGGCTGTCGCTGGGCAATACGGACTTTCAGCTCCCTCCAAAGATTTTCTATTGGGTTCAGGTCTGGAGACTGGCTAGGCCACTCCAGGACCTTGAGATGCTTCTTACGGAGCCACTCCTTAGTTGCCCTGGCTGTGTGTTTCGGGTCGTTGTCATGCTGGAAGACCCAGCCACGACCCATCTTCAATGCTCTTACTGAGGGAAGGAGGTTGTTGGCCAAGATCTCGCGATACATGGCCCCATCCATCCTCCCCTCAATACGGTGCAGTCGTCCTGTCCCCTTTGCAGAAAAGCATCCCCAAAGAATGATGTTTCCACCTCCATGCTTCACGGTTGGGATGGTGTTCTTGGGGTTGTACTCATCCTTCTTCTTCCTCCAAACACAGCGAGTGGAGCTTAGACCAAAAAGCTCTATTTTTGTCTCATCAGACCACATGACCTTCTCCCATTCCTCCTCTGGATCATCCAGATGGTCATTGGCAAATTTCAGACGAGCCTGGACATGCACTGGCTTGAGCAGGGGGACCTTGCGTGCGCTGCAGGATTTTAATCCATGACGGCGTAGTGTGTTACTAATGGTATTCTTTGAGACTGTGGTCCCAGCTCTCTTCAGGTCATTGACCAGGTCCTGCCGTGTAGTTCTGGGCTGATCCCTCACCTTCCTCATGATCGTTGATGCCCCATGAGGTGAGATCTTGCATGGTGCCCCAGACCGAGGGAGATTGACCGTCATCTTGAACTTCTTCCATTTTCTAATAATTGTGCCAACAGTTGTTGCCTTCTCACCAAGCTGCTTGCCTATTGTCCTGTAGCCCATCCCAGCCTTGTGCAGGTCTACAATTTTATCCCTGATGTCCTTACACAGCTCTCTGGTCTTGGCCATTGTGGAGAGGTTGGAGTCTGTTTGATTGAGTGTGTGGACAGGTGTCTTTTATACAGGTAACGAGTTCAAACAGGTGCAGTTAATACAGGTAATGAGTGGAGAACAGGAGGGCTTCTTAAAGAAAAACTAACAGGTCTGTGAGAGCCGTAATTCTTACTGGTTGGTAGGTGATCAAATACTTATGTCATTCAATAAAATGCAAATTAATTATTTAAAAATCATACAATGTGATTTTCTGGATTTTTAGATTCCGTCTCTCATAGTTGAAGTGTACCTATGATAAAAATTACAGAGCTCTACATGCTTTGTAAGTAGGAAAACCTGCAAAATCGGCAGTGTATCAAATACTTGTTCTCCCCACTGTATTTAATATTTTTTAAAATGTAAACGAAAAGAGGCAGGGTTGTGTTTTATATTTTGTTTTGTTATAAATATATGCAGTGAAGATAATCAAGGTACGCGTTCCCTGAACTACATTTGTGTGGCTATTAATATGTTTAAGATTTTTTTAAATGAAAACGAAATAGAGTGGTATTTCGTTTTATTGTAGCCCCAAATATACATGTACCGGAGTAGCCAGAGCAAGCTGAGTGATGCTATCAAGAACGCTGCTGTTACGTTTGCAGAATTACCGGACTTCCTCTGGAGTTCGTTCTCCTGAGTTGAAGTCTGAACTAACAAGGCCGCAAGTCTGAAGTTCGCGTACTCGGTTTTGAGAAACGGCCAATATCTTCTGAATCGTCTCTCACAAACGTCTCCATGGTTACAAGGCACGCTCCTTGTGCAAGCAGGTTGTCACGTTGGTTATGTTGACGGAAGTTAGCCTATTTTCAGGCGCTGCGTAATATCATTGCGGCGCTGCACCCATGGTACGGCAGCAAAGTTCCTTGATTATTACGTAGGAATGAGAGTATAGTTCCTAGCCATGTCGTCTAGAAAATCACAACTTTTCATTTTCCGTCGGTCTTAGTACACTACAGAAGAGTCAAGTTTTAAATAGGAAAAATATAGAAACTTTTTGGTCATTTTTGAGCAAGATGCTAACGGTCTAATCAGAATCAATGAATTATGCTAAGCTATGCTAAAAGTTCTACCGCCAGACCTGGAGATCGGCTGAATGGATTCGAAAACAGTAAAACTCAGCTGTTTAACTCTAGGGGAGTTGGAAAATGAGCCTATTTTCAAAAAAAGTGGAGTGTTCCTTTAACTTTTTAGTGTTAAATAACCGTCAGATGAACTGAAACTATTATAGTATTTCGAAGAATGGCTTTACATCATCAAGGCAGCTGTCACTTTACTTTGGCACGAGGCCCTTGCGACGGCACTGGTCTTCACCATGTCTACATGTCTAAATGCATTGAGTTGCTGCCACGTGATTGGCTTATTACTGTAGATAAATGAGCAGTGCTTTTCAGCATTGAGCGAAATGTTTATTTATAATTAACTATCCGCCATTTTGGGTATAGTTTTTTTTTCTCTGAGCTTGTGCATTCTCCACAAAACTTTAGAATCAAAACAAGGTCTTAGAAAGCAGCATAATTCATATGACTACCTTTATGATGTCTTAACGTGTTCCCTGCATTGTCAGTTCTCTAGTCTCATTCTCATCTTGCAGTTTCACATGGTTATCTCACTTCCTATCATCTTATCTTAAGTTAATTTCTTTTAACTGAAATTTCCTCTATCTATTTGTCTCTCTGATTTGTTTGTCGAGCACAGGAGTGCAGCAGTTTGTAAAAGCGGTGTAAACTCAGTAAAACACATAAGTCCCATTATCGTGAGACAACAGTGGACTGATGCTGCACCGTCCCCTTCGTACCGTTCTGGGAAATTGAAGCAATAAATTCTTTCCTCCTCAGACTCTCTCTTTCTGTTTTAGTCCCTGTGATCTCTCTGTTATTTGTAGAACAAATACGATTCTTGTATGTGGCTGAGAGCTTGTAGAGCTGTTGGCAGTAGAGAAGCCCGAATCCCCTCCAGTCTGGTGCTGGAGTCCATCAGGATCAACTGCCTCCATGTAGAGACATGAGATTTTAGCAGATCAGATAAAGAGATCAGGTTTGCTTCCTTTCCTAAATTAAAGTGCATAATACTTTTTATATAAACTGTTTTTTGTTATTTAAACTTAAACAATCTGTCCACCCACCCCCACCTACATTTCTTTATGCTTTATTTATTTTTTAATATACTTTTGATTTTGGGGTGAAGTACCCAGAAATGTTCTCAACAGGTTACGTGAGATTTACCCTTTGAGAACAATCTCTTATTTTTGGGATTATCCTGGATTGTCGTGCTTGTGGAACATAAAATTTAAACCCCTCTTGGATGATTAAATGAAGGTCTCAGTCATACTGTATTAACATCTCTTTCTCTCTAAAGGGTTAGTATTTTAATCTCTGATTATATGAAAGAATAGTAAGTTTTACAAGAAAATCCAATTTCAGTCTTTCAAAATTTCATGATTAATTCCGTGTTACTTGCCATTTCTTGGTAATTATTTGTAAAATTTACTAGCAATTTCAGAGTAAAAATAGTTTTTATATATATATATATATATATATATATATATATTGCAGTGTAGTCCAGATCATTAAAAATGTTAATATATAAACAATTTTATATAAACAATTTTTTAGCCAGTGGTTAAGATATAAATTCAAGATATGCAGTCAAACAAAAATGTATTCAGACACCTTCAACATTTTCTCACATTATCACAGTTTATTCGCTATAGTTTAGAAAATGGTAATAAAATATGACAAGAACTCAGAGTTAAACTGTCAGAACAAATTTATCTTGATAATGTCAGATAACTTTGATAGAAAGGTATGTAATGGATTACAATCAACCAATCAGCTGTCAGCTGTTAAATTTAAGTACACAATTAGATAATACCAATTTAGGTCAACCAATGACCAAGCAATGCTTCATTTTGTTCAGTCTGTGGTGTAAAAGGTCGCATTAGCAATTAAAGAAAAAACACTTCAGCAAAACATGGTCAGGTCAAAGTGTCTGAATAATTTTGGTACCAAATTTTTATCATTTTTACAGGTAGTCACTGTACGAAGAATTTTTGGGTATAATGTGTCACAGTTTACTTTATTTTGCTGTCCTCACTTACATAAATGAACTATAGTGTCCTGCATCCACTAGTAAAAAATGATATCTGGTGTCTGAATAATTTTTGGTTTGACTGTATTCTTTGAAATCAAAACTTCATAGTTTACATAGTTTGGTTTATAAATCTTGTTTTAAGGATGTTTAGAATTTTCAATGACAAGCCAAAAATACTGATGATTATGGTATTTAGTGTAAAAGTATGTTGCATGTCTATTGGCAGGGTTGTCTTTTTGTTTTGAAACAATTTCTCCATTCCATGATACATTTTTAACACTCAATGAAGGCATTTTTAATCACTTCTGAAGCTCTTTTATAAAATAGTATTCAACTTTTTTGGATCAGTTTTAATTGTGCTCAGACATTGGATGAGAATTTCTGGCATTAAATGTGGAATGTTTTGCAAGTCTATTCAGAGCTCAGATATTGCCAATGACAATTAATTTAGGTAGATGAAAAGCACGTTGGCACGTTTTCTGCCTTCTAATTTGAGTCATTTATTTTTAACTAATGAATTTATGATGCTTAACAGCAGTGTGGTCTTGTTCAGGTACAGTATGACAGTTCTAGACTGCATTGATAATGAACACCGTTGGGAGTGATGTCATTCAGAGACTGTGGTGAGCTGTGTGACACATAAGAGAGGTTGATACCAGGGTATGCAGGTTCGAATCTGGCCTGCGTCATGTACTGATGTCATTTCCTATTCTACATGATAAAAAACTACTGATAAAGATTCAGATCACGTGAGGATTGATGTGTTTTTGTGCCACTGTTAGAAACGCAGGGAAATGTTTTTTTTTTTTTTGCAACCATCTGTGTATAATGTAGTATATTAAATTTTATTGTTTCTTTGCAAAGGCCATAAAATGAGAAACTCAAGTTCAGTTCATTAGGTGATTTATTTATTGACATTCATCCTGAAGAGTGGATTTCCTGACGGTTCATTAATTTTATTTTTCTTAACAATACATAAACATACACAAAACAGAAGTTGAGTGATTGAGTGATTTTTGTATTTGACTGTTGTATTAGATGAACAGTATGTGCACCGCTGCAGTAATCACCTTTATTATAAGGCATAAGGACACAATGCTATTTTTAATGTGTGATTCTGACTGTGAAATTCATTTCTGGCTTAATGATCATTTATTCAATCATGTGATAAAAAATACAACATCTGCGTTCATTTTCTTCAAATATTTCTAAAGAAAGTATAGATGTGGCTGTGGTTATAAATGAAATGTATATTTTAAGACCCATAAAGATATATTGTTTTCATTGTGACATTATTGCCTATATACACTCACCTAAAGGATTATTAGGAACACCTGTTCAATTTCTCATTAATGCAATTATCTAATCAACCAATCACATGGCAGTTGCTTCAATGCATTTAGGGGTGTGGTCCTGGTCAAGACAATCTCCTGAACTCCAAACTGAATGTCAGAATGGGAAAGAAAGGTGATTTAAGCAATTTTGAGCGTGGCATGGTTGTTGGTGCCAGACGGGCCGGTCTGAGTATTTCACAATCTGCTCAGTTACTGGGATTTTCACGCACAACCATTTCTAGAGTTTACAAAGAATGGTGTGAAAAGGGAAAAACATCCAGTATGCGGCAGTTTGGCGTAAACAGAATGAGAACATGGATCCATCATGCCTTGTTACCACTGTGCAGGCTGGTGGTGGTGGTGTAATGGTGTGGGGGATGTTTTCTTGGCACACTTTAGGCCCCTTAGTGCCAATTGGGCATCGTTTAAATGCCACGGCCTACCTGAGCATTGTTTCTGACCATGTCCATCCCTTTATGACCACCATGTACCCATCCTCTGATGGCTACTTCCAGCAGGATAATGCACCATGTCACAAAGCTCGAATCATTTCAAATTGGTTTCTTGAACATGACAATGAGTTCACTGTACTAAAATGGCCCCCACAGTCACCAGATCTCAACCCAATAGAGCATCTTTGGGATGTGGTGGAACGGGAGCTTCGTGCCCTGGATGTGCATCCCACAAATCTCCATCAACTGCAAGATGCTATCCTATCAATATGGGCCAACATGGATACTGTTTTTAAGTCACTTATTTGTATGGTATGGTACAACATTTGTGTTAAAACACAGTTAAGCCTTTGGAAACTCTGAACAAAACTGAATTAGCTTGTGCTGTTACACATACATACATTTAGCTCATGCATGTGCTAAAGTTGAGCAAATACGATCAAATCAGAAGAGTTCTCACCAAAGCTATAGAATGTTTGATCAGAGCAACTGAGAAAAACCCTCAATTTACTGCCAAAG